>BMAV01002595.1:295371-354479 GCA_019973955.1 Trichonephila inaurata madagascariensis | reverse complement strand
TTTATTGAGAGAGAAAAAACATTTTTGTAATAAAAATACTGAAACATTCAAGAATAAGCAAATGTTCTCTTTTCATTTAGAAACAATTTGAATATTTATTAAGAATTCGTTGCTTGGATTAAGAAATTACTCTTTAATAAATTCTTCAAAAATTGTAATTTTGAATGAAAGTAGACAAAAAAATACATAACGAATATTTTTGCAGATATATATATATATATACATTACTTTTACTTTGGAAATTAACGGTACACTTATTCGATTAACCCAATTTGTATATATATAATCTAAAGTCTATTTTTTTCTGTTGCTGCAAATCATTTTAATGTAATTTTTTTTCCGAAGGAGCTGCGGATTGGCAATTTTACCTTTGGAGACCTGGTGCATTCCCCAGGAGCTGGTATCACTTTTTAGTGCGGCACCACATTTAGGCGATACCAATTGCGGAATTTTGATTCCCAGTTTCCTCCCCAGAGGGAGGCACCTGAAATCAGATGATGTCAACTTGTTCTAGGAATTTAACTTTGCCGTGAGCACAGAAACCAAACAGTCACTCCAGGGATTTTTTTTACATGCCACACAATCATACGACATGAATGCTTTCGATTTTTTGCATCATGAAAATCCACCGACTTGGGCTGGGGTTGAACCCGCAACCTTAGGAGCAGAACGCCAGCGACAAACCAACTATGACACCGAACCGGTACTGCTGAGTTATGTTATGCTTAATAATATGTTTTTCTTTATCTCGTGAATTTTATTATTTTTACATCTAATTAAAAGAAAAACAATAGCTACGCAGTAAAGTAAAATACTGAAAAAAACTATAAATTTTTCATTTACGAATTTTCATCTTTGAAAATATTTTCATTTGCTCCAATGGTTTTTTAGCAAAGAATTATCAACAGAAATAAAATAAGCAAAAATATTTAATAAAATCTCTTTTTTCTCCCCCCCCCCCCCCTTCTCAAAACGATGAACTCAGGAAAGAGAAGATTATAATTTATAACAAAAACGTTTGAAAATAATAATAATAAATTGATTTATGATCAAAATGGCCTGATAAATTGTGTATGATATGTGAAATATAAAATTAAACAAACAAACAAAAAACAGCGAGAGAAACATTTTGGGGTCACTATTAATTCCAAATAATAATAAAGTAATAATTTTATGATTATAATCCTTAAAATAATGCATGAAAGTTTTATGTATAAAATTTTTGCTATTTTCTATTTGAGAGACTTATATACAGCGTTCCCGAGCTGTGGGGTTCGGGCTCTAGTGCCACTAAAGACCCGTCATGTAGAGGGGCAGATGCACGCTAAACCTTGCGATGCTCAAAATCCTCCAGTTGATGTGGAAGTTGGAAAAGGGAGGTGTCAACTCACATAAGTTGTCCTCATCACTTGAAATGATAATTTTGATCATTACGAGGTTCGTCACCAACCTCGTGTTTTTCTATAGGGCGACATTAATAAACACTCACTCATTTCTGCCATCCAGGAGATTATCTGTTAATTTTATAGCTACCAATTATTACTTAAATTGTTTTTTATATAATTTAAGGTATCCGACTACGTTCGGAACCATGATTTTGCAAAAGCGTATAAATGGATAATATTTATGATATTTAGTGTCACTTAGATTAGAAAATGTATATAAAATTGTTTTAAGAATAGTATTACAATACAAAATTATATTTAAGTACAATATTTTGACAAAAAATGAACATATAAAGACCCATTTTCAAAATATTCTCTTTTTGTGAAAAATGCTTCTATTATAATAATATTTTGCCTGTATATAGCTCAGACCTCTACACAGAGGCTCAACTAGAACTTTTGAAATATATAACTTAGAAGTGGGTTTATACATGTTTTACGACACCAGAGGGAAGAAATTTTAAGAAAAAATCGCCGATAATTATTTCAATTAGCTGTAACTCTGAAAATAATGTGAATTTTTCAAAAATCATAGTTGAGTCTCTTTACAGAGGTCTGAGCTATATACAGGCAAAATATTATTATAATAGAAGCATTTTTCACAAAAGGAGAACATTTTGAAAAAAGTTATTCTAAGTTAATTTTTTGCCGAAATATTGTATTTAAATAATTTTTTTTGCCAAAATGTGTCCTTAAAACAATTTTATGCATGCATAAGAATCTAAGTGACACTAAATATCATAAAAATTATCCATTTATGCGCCTTTTTAAAATCACGGTTCCGAACGTAGTCGGATACCTTAATATATTTTTTAATAATGCTTTTCAAGTTGAATATTAAAACATTATATTACCGCATCGCATAATTATAGCAAAACAGAGTTAATTTTATCTTTTACTTCATTTTGATGCGTTTTCCATTCCAAACTGTCTTAATAAATGTTTCATCTCCAGCTGATGTGCTCCATCACAAACATACCACATAACTCCCAGCTCTAATCCCACCAAATTTCTCAACACCCAGTGTTATTGCCAAGGGCGATACCGAAAGAAAAAAGAAATTCAGACCGAATGTGTGGGCAAATATGGCCTGTTACTCATACTTGCTATTTCAAGGCCTGCCTACCTGTGTATATAAGTACGCGTCCTACACTTCGTCGTTCCTTTTCGCAAAAATTCCAAACGACAAGCAAAATGTCTTTTTCTCGATCCTCTTTGGTGACTCGTAACTGGTACGACGATTTTAATTTCCCATCCAGAATTCGAGACCAACATTTTGGGCTGGGACTAACGGACTTGGACCTGGACGCTCCCTCAACATTTTACAGGGGCTACTATCTGAGACCCAGTCGACAGCTCAGCTCCGGGGGATTGTCCGAAATTAAAGCAGAATCTGGAAAATTTCAGGTAAACATAGGTTTTGAATTTCCAGTTCAGTTAATTATTAAACAATCCTATTTTTATTTGTGGAATTTTTAAAAAAAACTAAAAAATATGTTTAAGGTATCCGACTACGTTCGGAACCGTGATTTTGCAAAAGCGTATAAATGGATAATATTTATGATATTTAGTGTCACTTAGATTAGAAAATGTATATAAAACTGTTTTAAGAATAGTATTACAATGAAAAATTATTTAAGTACAATATTTCGGCAAAAAATTAACTTAGAATAACCTTTTTTTCAAAATGTTCTCCTTTTGTGAAAAATGCTTCTATTATAATAATATTTTTCCTGTATATTGCTCAGACCTCTGTACAGAGGCTGAACTAGAATTTCTGAAATATATAACTTAGAAGTGGGTTTATTCAAGACATTAATAAAGAATTCCAACTTGAGCGCGTACGTCTACAAGCTTTCGTAGTTGCAACTGACCCAGGGAGTAAAAAAATAATTCATTAGGTCCGGCTCTCTGGGTTTATTAAAATATATTATTGAGTCCAAACTTGAAGATGGCTTACCAAACAGTGTAATAATGTTGAGAATTTTTTTAACATCTGCCATCAGTAAAGCCAGTTGCGAGAGAAGCTTCTCTAAGCTAAAATTAATCAAAAATTATCTCAGATCGACTATGTCCACGTTAAGGCTAGCAAATTTAGCTATTCTGGCAATTGAATATGACATACATATTGATATTGACAATTGTATAAAAGATTTTGCTATGAAAAAAACACGAAAAGGGCATTTTTAATAATAATAATAAAAAATTAAAGCTGCTTTTTTTTTACTTTTACTAATTTTCTTGACGAATAATTAAAATAGAGAGGCGATAAATTCCCAGGCGGCGAAAGCCCACGCTACGACACAGCTCGCTCTGTAATAATCGAAATTTAATCTTCAAAGAAAGCTTCGGAAGAGTCAATTAATTCATTTTGGATTAAAATTAGAGATTATCTCATAACAGCCGAAAAAGCTTTAAAAATATTGTTACAATTTTCTATATCTTACTTGCGTGAATTCGGATTTTTAGCATTAACAAATATAAGAATGAAAAAATATCCAGATTTTTAAACGTAGATCACGAAATGTAAGATTGGCGTTATCATTTTTACGCGATTTCAAATATAAACGAAATTATCAAAAATAATCAAGCTCAAATTTTCCATTAAATGTATTCAGGGAATTAATTTGTAATTAATTACTTAATAAACATTTGTTAATTTTGTCGTACATATATTATTTTATTTAATTCTATAAATTATTATCATAAAGCGTACCCCGTAGTGTGTTTACAGATGCGTAGGTGTTACAGAGATTACGTAGTGTGTTACAAATAAGTAAAATTCTTTTAAACTTATTTTAATGCTGGCTAGATTTTGGAGTTGTTGAAAGTGTACCGCAACAACAACAACAAAAGTTGAGAGTCATCGTATGTATTACAATTCTACATTTAATTCGTATTAGATATTAACTTTGTGTAACTTACTTTTGAACAAACGAAATTTTTTTTAAATATCTATTCAACGTTTTGCTTTTAAACTTAGCATGGTTCTAGCAACCTTTTATCAACAACTGGAGAAAAAACATTCAAGTGTGACGCATATTTGTGTGCAGTCTGTCTCGTAAAAAAAATTTCTTTTTATCCTGCGTCATTTCACCAAGACTGACGAATCTTCGCATGTCAGAGAAAGTGAAAGGAAAAAAAAAGACGAATCTATAGTCAAGGCCGGGGAAACACTTCTCCCACGTTCGCGTCGAGTTTATGGCCATCTTTGGACCAAAAGTTGGTAACGATAACGCTTTCCTCCTACGCAGACTCTTAACGCGCGTGAAATGTATGTTATTGCCTTTTCCCTCTCTGGGCGATTTGTATGTAAACACTGAACGAGTCAACGTCCTCCATTTTTGACCAGGAAGACAAAGCTGTGACATTTCGATTTGGAAAATTCGTTATCCTGCTATATAGATTTGTTGGTGAAAACTTTTTGGCCTTTTCAAAATTTTGTTTGAAGTGAAATGATGAGCTGTTGTCTTAAATTATTATTATTATTTTTTTTTGTAAAAACTAGGGGTCGGTAACGGGACCAACGCCCATTGTAAATTTGTAGCCATAATATTGAACATGGCTTACTGCCTTTTTATTATGGTTCTCGTGTGTGAGATAAATAAATAAATTTATTACATCATCACGAAAAACTTCTTTTATTGAGAGAGAAAAAACATTTTTGTAATAAAAATACTGAAACATTCAAGAATAAGCAAATGTTCTCTTTTCATTTAGAAACAATTTGAATATTTATTAAGAATTCGTTGCTTGGATTAAGAAATTACTCTTTAATAAATTCTTCAAAAATTGTAATTTTGAATGAAAGTAGACAAAAAAATACATAACGAATATTTTTGCAGATATATATATATATATACATTACTTTTACTTTGGAAATTAACGGTACACTTATTCGATTAACCCAATTTGTATATATATAATCTAAAGTCTATTTTTTTCTGTTGCTGCAAATCATTTTAATGTAATTTTTTTCCCGAAGGGGCTGCGGATTGGCAACTTTACCTTTGGAGACCTGGTATATTCCCCAGGAACTGGTATCACTTTTAGGCGGCATCACATTTAGGCGATACCAATTGCGGCAAGTAATTTTGACTCCCAGTTTCCTCTCCAGAGGGAGGCACCTGAGATCAGACGATGACAACTTGTTCTAGGAATTTAATTTTGCCGAGAGCACCGAGGCCAAACAGTCACTCAAGGGATTTTTTTTACATGCCACACAATCATACGACATGAATGCTATCGATTTTTTGCATCATGAAAATCCACCGACTTGGGCTGGGGTGAACCTTCAACCTTAGGAGCAGAAGGCCAGCGACAAACCAACTACGCCACCGAACCGGTACTGCTGTGTTGTTATGCTTAATAATATGTTTTTCTTTATCTCGTGAATTTAATTATTTTTACATCTAATTAAAAGAAAAACAATAGCTACGCAGTAAAATAAAATACTGATAAAAATTATAAATTTTTCATTTACAAATTTTCATCTTTGAAAATATTTTTATTTGCTCCAATGGTTTTTTTAGCAAAGAATTATCAACAGAAATAAAATAAGCAAAAATATTTAATAAAATCTTTATTTCTCCTTTCCCCTTCTCAAAACGATGAACTCAGGAAAGAGAAGATTATAATTTATAACAAAAACGTTTGAAAATAATAATAATAAATTGATTTATGATCAAAATGGCCTGATAAATTGTGTATGATATGTGAATATAAAATTAAACAAACAAACAAAAAACAGTGAGAGAAACATTTTGGGGTCACTATTAATTCCAAATAATAATAAAGCAATAATTTTATGGTTATAATGCTTAAAATAATGCATGAAAGTTTTATGTATAAAATTTTTGCTATTTTCTATTTGAGAGACTTATATACAGCGTTCCCGAGCTGTGGGGTTCGGGCTCTAGTGCCACTGAAGACCCGCCATGTAGAGGGGTAGATGCACGCTAAACCTTGGGGTTTCTCAAAATCCCCCAAAGTTGATGGGGGAAGGGAAAAAAGGGAGGTTCACTAAAAGTTGCCCCTCATCACTTGAAATGATAATTTTGATCATTACAAGGTTCGTCTCCTATAAACCTCGTGTTTTTCTATAGGGCGACATTAATAAACACTCACTCATTTCTACCATCCAGGAGTTTATCTGTTAATTTTATAGCTACCAATTATTACTTAAATTGTTTTTATATCTTTTAAAAAGTTTTAGTTTGTTGGGGAAACCCGTGATTTTTAAAAAGGTATAAAGGGAAAATTATTTATATATTTTTGTCATTTAGTTTTGGAAAATGAAAATAAAATTGTTTTAAGAATAGTATTAAATAAAAAAATTGTTTGTATTTTATTTTGACAAAAATGAACATAGGGACCCATTTTCAAAATATTTTATAATGTTTATTATAATAATATTTTGCCTGTATATATTTGGGGACCTCCCCCACAGAGGCTAAACCCAGAACTTTTTGAAATATATAACTTAGAAGTGGATTTATCCATGTTTTACGACAACAGAGGGCAGAAATTTTAAAAAAAAAAAACCGCCGATAATTTTTTTCCAAATTAGCTGTGACCTTTAAAATTTGTAAATTTTTTCAAAAATCATAGTTGAGCCTTTTGTACAGAGGTCTGAGTTATATACAGGAAAAAAATATTATTATAATAGAATCTTTTTAAAAAAGGGAGAAAACATTTTGAAAATTTATTCTAATTTAAATTTTTTTGCCGAAATATTGTATTTAAATAATTTTTTCCAAAATTTTCCTTTAAAACAATTTTATACATGCATTAAAACCTAAGTGACACTAAATATCATATAAAATTATCCATTTATGCGCCTTTTTAAAATCACGGTTCCGAACGCGCAGTCGGATACCTTAATATATTTTTTAATAATGCTTTTCAAGTTGAATATTAAAACATTATATTACCGCATCGCATAATTATAGCAAAACAGAGTTAATTTTATCTTTTATTTCATTGATGCGTTTTCCATTCCAAACTGCGTGGTCTTAATAAATAAGTTTTATCTCCAGCTGATGCTCCGTCACAAACATACCACATAACTCCCAGCTCTAATCCCACCAAATTTCTCAACACCCAGTGTTATTGCCAAGGGCGATACCGAAAGAAAAAAAAATTCCCCGACCGAATGTGGGAAAAAATGGGCCCCCTTTCCCATGCCCTTTCTATTTCGGCCTGCCTACCTGTGTATATAAGTACGCGTCCTACACTTCGTCGTTCCTTTTCGCAAAAATTCCAAACGACAAGCAAAATGTCTTTTTCTCGATCCTCCTTGGTGACTCGTAACTGGTACGACGATTTCAATTTCCCATCCAGAATTCGAGACCAACATTTTGGGCTGGGACTAACGGACTTGGACCTGGACGCTCCCTCAACATTTTACAAGGGGTACTACCTGAGACCCAGTCGACAGCTCAGCTCCGGGGGATTGTCCGAAATTAAAGCAGAATCTGGAAAATTTCAGGTAAACATAGGTTTCGAATATTTGAAGTTAAGTTAATTATTAAATAATCCTATTTTTATTTGTGAATTTTTTTTAAAAAAAAAAAATTAAAAAAGTTTTGGGTATTCCGGGTCTTCGGGAAACCCTGATTTTTCAAAAGGGATAAATGGATAATTTTAATTATTTAGTGTCACTAGATTAGAAAAAAGTATATAAAATTGTTTTTTAAAAATAGTATTTCAATAAAAAAATTTTTTAAATAAAAAATATTTTGAAAAAAATGAACATAGAAAGACCCCTTTTCAAAATATTCTCTTTTTTTAAAAATGCTTCTATTATATAATAATATTTTTTCCCGTATATTGCCCCTGACCTCTGACAGAGGCTCCCAAATTTGAATTTTTGAAAATATATAACTTAGAAGTGGGGGGTTTTTCCCCCTGCTTTTCAACAAGGGGAAAATTTTTTAAAAAAAAAAAACGCCGATAAATTTTTTTTAAAAAGGTTGTAACTCTAAAAATAATGTGAATTTTTCAAAAAACATAGTTGAGCCTCTGTACAGAGGGGTCTGAGTTTTAGACAAGGGAAAAAAATTATTATAATAGAACTTTTCACAAAAAGGGGAACATTTTTAAAAAAAAAAGGGTTTTTCCCGTTTATTTTTTTCCCAAATATTGTATTTAAATAATTTTTTTACAAAATGTCCTTAAAACAATTTTATACATGCATTATAAAACTAAGGACACTAAATATCATAAAAATTATTATATTTATGTGCCTTTTGAAATCACGATTCCGAACTTTTTCGGATAAATTTAAAAGGGGGATTCAAATAAATTATTGATATTTTTAGTAGAATTGAGAACATCTAAAAATAATTGGAAACATAAAAAAGATTTTGTAATTAGAAGATTTTTTAACTTATACTTAACTCAAGACCTCATCTCCTCGAAACCTTTTAAAAAATAAACGCCTGCTTTGTCAATTTAAAATTTTAAAAAGGAGTTAAAGTTCTCTTAGAACACAATTTTGCAAAAATTTTTTTTATAAAAAAAAAAATCTTAATAATAAAAAAAGTCCTTGTAAATTAAAGGGATATAAATATAAGATAACTGTTACAGAGAAGATCAAGCATAATATCATGGTATTCCAGCAAGCTACCTTTTTTAAAACTATCGAAAATTTTATCATAAAATATTTTTGGATATAATATTTGTAAGTTTAGTTTGGTTTGATAAATTGAAATTTTTTCCCAAGCGTGCATTTATAAGAGTAAAGTAATTATGAAAAAATGGGGGCGTCCCCCAACCTTTTATCGTTGGGGACCTAACGTTTGATAATTTACCCCCCGTAGGGTGGGACAATTTTAGTTTTTGGGGTTGTTTTGATTTAAAAATTTTTAATTTTACCCAAAATGTGCCTTGAATAAAAAATTTCAAAAATGAATGTGATTTCGGGGAATATAAAAAACTTTGGGGAAAAAGTTGCGCAAATCCGAAAGAAATCCCCCTTTTAATTTAATGGAAAAGTTTAATTTTTTTAGGGGGCCCCGGCACCATTTAATCCACGGACCGGTACCAGTCCGCGGACCGGGGGTTGCGGATCACTGCTCTAGAGTACAAGCACCCTTCATAAAACATTAAATCCTATAAAATTCATGTATTTAAAATATATAGTTAGAAATTTTGATGTCCATTGACAAGTTCGTATTATACACCAGAAAATTTATTTCTAGATCAAAAAATGATTTTTTTCATAAATTTTTTTTATTATGTTTGAAAAAATTTTTTTTTGAATAAAAACGAAATCGAATTTTAAATGAATCAGAACTGTAATCCTCTTCAACTTATTAACATTGCATTACTTGATTATTTTAATAAATATCTATGTTTTCTATATTTAATACTTCAGTAATTAAAGAAGTTTCATATATTTCGATTATTAACTCGGTATATTTTGTTTGGTATTTTTTCATTCAAAATGAAATTTTAAAATATTTGAAAATAATAATATATATGAAAAGCAATGAATTTTTTTTTACGTATATTAACTTTTGTAACTAATTTTTAACAAATTCTAATTTTTGAAAAAGAGAGTAATTATTGATTTTAATTATTTATTTTTTTTGACAACTATTTCTTTATTGTGTACAGACATAGAAAGTTAGTATCGCATAAACTATTGAAACAAAACATATTTATTAATATTCAGTGAAAAAATCTTAACATTTGCCATATTTGTTAATAAAAACAGTTGCTAAAACATTATAATAAAAATTGAAACAGCACTTTAAATCTAATGTTTAAACCTGAATTAGATCTCGTAAGAACTTTAAGCTGGAGTTAAATAAATTCCAAATTTTTTTCATTTCTAAAACTCAATTTTTACTAATTCAAATTAATTTATGTAATAATCTTTAATAGTAGTAATCCGAATGATATATTTTTTTATCACCCTTTTATAAGCTTCACTTGTGTGTAACGGAATCTTTGAACTCAATTTTTACCCACTTTAAAAGGTCAGATTAATTCGAAATTTTGCTCACTTGTCCAGGATCGATGACAATGCAAAAGTTTAATAATTTTGTTCCATAGTCTTGATCAGGATCATCAGGACTAACGATTTTCCATTTTCAGAACCCATCTCGCATCTGGCGACAAATTCCAAATCCCATTTCCAGATTTGGCGACTAAAAGATTAAGTTACAACTTAGTTCGATTAACTTTAAAAGGGTGTTTTAGTTTCTTTAAACTGTAATTTTTATTAGTTTTGTTCTTCAAGTGCTTAAGAATTCGAAATTTTGCTTTTTCCTACAATTTTTCAGAATCAATCAAAGAATGCGTAAAAAGTATATGGAGAGAGCAACTTGACAATCATATGACATTCTATACGTTCCTTTATCTATCATTATCTTATATGCATAAATATCTGAAAACCGTCAATATCTTTTTACATCAATGTCTGGCAGTCCTCAATAACTCCCCCCACTCCCCGCGCTCCCTCATCGATATCTAATTATTAGAAAAAAAAAAAGAATTATATCTCATGTTAGCATTTTTTTAAAAATCTATTTAAATCTTTCGTTATTATGATTATTACCATTAATGAATAGAGATGAAGGAGGGAGATTAGAAGTAAAGAAAAATATTAAATATTTGTTCATTTATTGTCCTATTTCCTACAATTTTTTTGAATCGTTTAAGAATTTTTGAAAAATTCACATTATTTTCAGAGTTACCACCAATTTAAATATATATAATTATTAGCGTTTTTTTCTTAAAATTGTGCTCCCTTCTGTTGTCGTAAAATATGGATAAACCCACTTCTAAGTTAACATATTTGTTATATATTTCAAAAATTCTAGTTGAGCCTCTGTACAGAGGTCTGAGCTTTATACAGGCAAAATATTAGTATAATAGAAGCATTTTTTACAAAAGAAGAACATTTGGAAAAAAAACTATTCTAAGTTAATTTTTTGCCGAAATATTGTATTTAAATAATTTTTTTTGTCAAAATATTCTTAAAATAATTTTATACATGTATTTTAATCTAAGTGACACTAAATATCATGAAATTTATCCATTTATGCGCTTTTTTAAAGTCACGGTTCCGAACGTAGTCGGATACCTTAATATATTTATTTACGTTTTTATCTTTTGCATTATTACGACAAAATTAATAATATTTAAAAATTATATTAAAAAAATTATCATTTAATTAAATCACCTCTATTAAGTAGTGTTCTCGAAAATAATAACAACGTTTAAAATTTTTTTTAAAAAAATAAATCGTTATTTACAGTAACATCTTTTTTTGACAGAATTAAAATTTCTAAAATATTGAAATTTAAAACTGCTTAGAACTAGTTAGTGAATAATTATATTCTTGAATCCTTAATCAAAGTAGAGACCAACAAATTGTTTCAAACAAATCACATAATTTTATGAAATGAACAGAAATGATTTTATGAACTGAAGATGATAATCATAAAATAAATTATTTTCAAAATTTTTTAATTTATTAAATAGTTATATTATCAGCGGTGTACACAGACCTTTCTTATGAGGGGAGGGCTACAGTCTGAAACACGTAACGTAAGAGCTGAGGGGTGGCTATGGTAAAAATTAAAATTCTGTAGCTGTATGGATGGGGAAGGGGTCGACCATCCCCCCGTACGCGCCATTGGTTATTATTTTAAATATTTTAAAACTTGTATTGGTTTTAAACTATTTTGAGAATGATGAATAAATCAAAGTAAAACATAAATAGTTAAATATTAGCTAACCTTGATGTGTCAATGAATATTTTGCAATTTAAGAATTTCGAAGAATTTCTTCCCACTTGGGTTTTGCAAGAAATAAAACTCATCTGATATTTGGAATTCATCACCATGAACTGGCGTGGGGTGTTCCCCACCTGCTGATACACATTTCGATTTACTACCACGCATTTTAGAGATGCGTGTAGGTCAAAGGATTTCACGCTACCTACGCACTGGTAGTCTAGTCAGGGTGTAACACAACAAAGGTTAAAACCATAGCACCTTTGGAATGTAATGTACTTCTTTCCAAGTTACACACCATATATAGACAGAATTGAGGATCAGTAATGTCACAGTACCACTGATCCAGGAAAGACATTCGTAAAGTAATTTGATACTCTTAAGATCTTTTTGGAGATACTTTGATTTAATTCCGAGACAGAAAACATTTATAACCAAGTAATGTTTTTGACACTACATCATGTCTTGAAAAATTTTTTTTTGATATTTTGAACACTTTGCAACCGGATTGATTCAGATATAGTAATGAATACCATACTTAAATATTCTCTCCAAAGCAATGGCTCCCAAATTTACTGTGCCCGTGGATCCCTTTTAAAAAAAAAAATTTGGCCATGAGCCTTCAAGCGAAATAACTCTATATTAATGAATAATAGAAAATTTACAGTTTTAACTTTGACGTCCTGAAAAGAAAATGATGTATTAATAAGCATTATATAATAAGACTATTTTACTAATGAATTTTAACAAAAGTGTATAACTTTGGCTATTAAATTTATGCACAAGATATCAATTGTATTAAAAAATAATTACACAATGCACTGCATCTTTTTAACAATACAAAGAATAATACTGTTTTCAGTTCAAAACTAAGGAATATTAGTTGTATTCACTTCACATCTCTCGACTCTTTTATGCTGCCCAGTAGCGTAACGGAAAATATTAGGAACCCCCCTGAAAAGTCAGGTTTTAGACTTTAAGAATCCCTGCCCCTGCCCCCTCCCCGTACACTGATACTGCCATATTTTAGACAATTTATTGCATGCAGCTCGAGATTCCGTTCCATATTTATTTAAGTACCATAAACAGCTGCACTCTCGATCGGCTCGACTTCCACCAAGCTACACTTGCCACTACTTATGTACCCTTTATGTACCCATGTATGTATATTATGTACCCATCTATCAATGGCGTAATGGTGAATATTGGTGCCCCCCGGCAAAGTCAGGTTTTGGACCTCAAGCTGTACTTGACGTCAGTCAAGCTTTGGGCACCCGGCCGTGAACGTTATACCAGTGCCATCTATAATATTTAACTCTAAAAAAATTTTAACTCGTAAAAACCAGGACTAATTTAATTTAACTTTCCTTATAATGGACAATGGCGTAACATACACCCCCGCATCGCAGGGGGTAGGATTCTAGGGGCCCAAAGTCTATGTTACGTTACAATTTTGCAGTCTTTTCTATGATCCGGCTTGGGGCCCCAAACCTGACTTTGTAGGGGAGTCCTATTATTTTCCGTTACGCCACATAATGGAAATGGATCACTCGAATATTTTACTTCACATCAAACTTCGCGATATCAGAACATTTTTATTCCTGAAAAAGTTTTTCGAGTTTGGGTTCTATTCTTTAACAGAACAGTAGAAGTAAGTTCTGAATTATCCAACCGGAATTGAATTATCAATTATATTTTTTGTATACCATTATATTTTAAGTTATATTTTTACCCCATAGCAGTGTTAATTTTTTTACCCCATGGCATTTTTCTTTTGTAGGTTCGCTTTAGATGTTGGACACTTCGCACCTGAAGACATCACAGTCAAAACCGTCGATGACCAAGTTGTAGTCACAGCCAAACACCAAGAAAAAGTTGATGAACATGGATTAATTTCTAGAGAATTCACCCGCCGATACATCCTGCCAGAAGATGTTGACATTGACAAAGTGTCCTCAAGTCTCAGCGCTGATGGTATCCTGATTGTTGAAGCTCCTCGCAAAAAAGTTGAGCCGGTACTAGGAGCGAATGAGCGAGTTGTGCCTGTACAGGTTCAGTCCACCCCAGCTGCACCCTCAGCTGCAAAAGTCACCACAAACATACCTGTTCAAAAAGAAACAGCTGAGAAAAAGTGAATGTTTCAATTTTTAATTTAAAAGATTGTGCTGAATTAAATATTTTTGCTATCAGTTTTTAAAGTTTTGTTAAATTCATTCTCAGTGAACATTTTCATATATAATTTAAAATTATTCATGTTTTAATAAAATTAAGTTGGTATTTAATGTTTTATAGGGTTTCTTTCATATCTTTATGAAACTTCAAACATCATAGAATAAGTCCTTGCATTTAAAAAAAAATTACATAAAGATCATTTTGTTATGGATTTTAATATTTTAAATTTTAAAATGGATAATTTCTCTTGCGTTTAAAGTTTGAAGAATATTTTAAATACTAACGCGTTTTTTTTTCTGAAGTTTTAATTTCTATATAAGAATTAAATTGAATACTACTCTTTCTTGTATTGAAAATCAACAAGTGTTACAACAGATCACAAAATCATAAAGTGCAAAAAATAAAAAATTATCAAGTAAATTATTCAGTAAAGTTTTTAGATATTAAATTATGAAATTTCTTCAATTGTCAGTAGAACTTTTATTTCTAAGTACAAAATGTAATTTTAATTATATCAAGAATATATTTATCATTCACAAAATGTATTTATATATCAAAGTTAAGAGCAATGGAAAACAAACATCTTCAGCATGATAAGTTAGTCTATTACAGGGAAGAAATATGTGTGTGTGTGTGGAAGAAGTTATTTTCACACATACACAGTTATATCAATTACTTTAAATATTTATTTTAAACTAGAAAAGTTAAGAGTGCTAAAAAAACAATGTATTTCTTTTGAAATAATACTATATACAAAGTAGAAAGCCAAAAGTTAAGTTAGTCTTAAGATTTTGTGTTGGTATTATCTGGGATTTGGAACATTTTAACAAACTGACAGTGGAATTTCTATTATACTTAGATTGTAATACATTATTGTGTGAACATCATTAAATGACAAGTGCGAATGTTAAGTAAAATCACTTTAACTATGTAGCGTTTTACCATAACAAAATCGCATTGATTATGACTTAATGATGTTTTTCTCAAGCTTATCAAAAACTATAATTACTCTATTATAATTATTTCTTTTATTTAATAATAAATAAAATTATTTCATTTATTTAATCAAATTTATTTCTTTTATTTAATTATTTTAACTGCTTTAATGATTTAATGAGATAAATCATAATGCCGAAAATAAATTTTAAATTATGCGGAATATCACAAACATAACACGGCAACAGCTCAAAACTTTTAGACTCTCGAATGTAGAACACAGTTACTACTAATTATCGCCAATATACATTCCAAAACAAACAAAATCTAATTTTTGTTGCCTCTTTATCAAAACATTTAAAAAAAAAAATACGGCGGTATTCATTTTTGAAAAATATCGTTTGCATCATAAACTAAAACAAACCTTTAAATAATGTATTCTCCTAATCAAAGGATTATTTTAACACAATGTCAATTTCGAATGCTTTGTTATTTTGCGGATGAATAAAGAAAGGATACTCAGATTTTGGTATGGAATTAATCAAAATATTAAAATTCGGAATTGAATATTTCAGGTGTATCATGTCTTTCCCATTAGTTAAAAATCTAGGTCTTTTCAAAACACCATTTAATAATTTGCTACATACGCAGATAAAAACTTGTATATGTTTATTCTTTTGCACTTAAACATTTCGATATTCTCGATTTTTTTTTTAAAAAAAAATCATTTTTATTAACATAAAAAAAAAAAATTAAAAAGTAATGAAAAAATTAATTTTTTTAAACTTTATTAGATGCTTTTTATAAAAAGAGAATAATTATCGAACTTATATTCGAATAATTAATATCGAATACGGATCAGAATCAGATTAATATTTAGTGCAGACGAATTTCTCATTTTATGGATGATTATTAATAAATAACTTAGTTGAACGTGAATAGCTACTATATATGCATTTATACAAAAAATTCATGTATTTTTACATGTATTCATGCATTTTTAAAAAAAAAAAAAAAAAAGATTATTACTATAAGAAATGAAAAAAGCAGCATTTCAAATCATCACAAAATTGAGCTAGTTTAAGCTAGATTTTTAAAGGAAAAAATCAATCAAAAAATGTTTAATAGTGAATGCAACTAATGTTGATTAAAAATGGCGTCGTTATGATATTTATACACAAAAATGAATCACAAAAGTTAGCGACACCAAAAATCAAAATCACCCATGAATTTAAAACAGATCTAAGAAAAACATTTTAAAATAAAACTGTCAGAAAAATTTCTGAAATTTGTAATTATTTCAATTTGGAAAAACTCTTTCAGATTTTTGAAGCAGGCAGAAATTATTGTGCTTAATGTAAACATATAGGAATAGTTATTCAAAAATTATATTACAAATCCATTTCAACAGATAAATGGCTTGTAATACAAATTTCGAACGCAAGTTACAAGCACAAAAGTCGTTGGAGGGATGATCAGAGTGCCTAGCCCTGCCGGGCTCTAACCTCTCATAATTGGATGTTTGAGTGACTGTAACGTTTATCTCTTGCCCTTTGTTAAAATAATTCACTTCAAAGTTAAAATTTACTTAGTTTGGTTTTTCTTCCAACTTTGTGCTAATCTTTCCCCGTTTACAAGCATAATAAAAAAACAAACAAACATAAGAAATAAACAAGAATTACAATATTTTACCTACATACATACGTAAAATGTTTTCTGCCAAAAGCAAAAAAATGTTTATCTGTTTGCCTGCTAATGCTCAAAGAGCCTCATAAATTTCTTTTATGAGAAACTTCAACATTTTCTATTTTTAACTGTACAACCCTTATAATAAACACAGAACTCATGGTCTATAAATCTTAGAAATCAACCTCTTGATTTGGGTTTCCCTAGTTCTCGCAGCCCTAAAAATACATTAAAATAATACTTCCCCATCTTAAGATAACTTTTCCCTCTTCAACATTCATTTACTTTTCTTTATTATAAATGAAAAATAAATACTTGTCCATTATCGAGATAGGTTGCATTTGTAAATTTATTGAAAGAGGATCTTAACATTCTTTAAAGCTATTACTCGTACTTTTTACTTTATTAAAGAAGTTTTATGTCACTCACACAAGGTCTCATTACTTAGCTTTTAAGCAAATAAATATTCTTAAGATATTATAAAAGTGATAATGTAGAGTTGAGGTGTTTTTTGCTCTTCAGCATTCTAAGCTAAAAATATTTTTGTTTACACCATGATGCTTTTGGAAACCGTTTAAATTATGTAAAGAAATAATATTCACAGCTTAGGAAGTAGTTCAATTGTCCCGATGTGTTAGACTTTAAATTCTCTTTCCAAGTAAATGTACAAAACAATATGATAGGAAATATGCTATTGCGCAAGTGCATTTATAGTTTAATAAATTGTTCTCCAAAATGGGGCACGCGTATCCCAGAGGGTACACAGTGATACTTTTGGGGGTACGCGAAAGAAGTAAACTCATTATAGGTAATTTTTTTGCAATGAAAAGGAAGACGAAAAATTTAAGTAAAAATTACAACGTAAACATATGAAACATTTTATCAATTCTAAACAAAAATATGCTAATTATTCTAATATCCCTTTTAATTATTTACTTAAACGAATATTTTTCAATTTAATAACTTTTTTTTTGTTGTGAATATAACATTTTCTAATACATCGGAAATTTCAGAGCAAGAAAAATCCTTTATATTTACAGAAATTTACAGTAAGTGCTACAGCTTACGTATCAACATTCAATCTTGACTTCTCACTTGTCTAAAAAATCATTACCAACTGAAAAAACTTGTTCAACTTCTGCATTAGTTCCAGAGGACAGCGTAAAGTAAATTCAGCAAGGATAACTAAATTTTCATATGGAATGTGTTCACTTTTTGAAATGGTGAAATATTTCCACTCATCTTTTATCAATTTCAACATGTTGACCTTCCCATTCTTCTAACTTATCAAAATTTAAATTTTGTCTGGCGCAACGGGAATAGTTTTCCCCCCCGAAGTCCTATTTTGGGTCCCAAGCATTTTAAAAAGGATTGCAAAACCATAGCATAACAGACTTTGGGCCCCCTAGAATCCTGACCCTCCCTCAAGCGATGCGAGGGTTACGTTTTACCACTGCATGTGCATTCAGTCTTCTAATTTTTTTCAAACAGACAATTATCATCGATTTTAATATCAGTTATTTCTTTCGATAAAACTCAACACAGAATTTTAGGAGCTGTTGATTGTACTGGCCCATGACGCGTAATAGTTGGGACTGGCATCTCTGAATATAGAGATCAATATTAATTTTAAAATATTGAAAAAGAGGTAAATAGAATGACACTTTTCGAGGAAGAAAATAGCCTATAAAAATAAAAGAAGGACTATCCTCCCTAAAGGAGATTGATTGGTCACCTTATAAGTTAAGACGAAAACTTAAGAACTTACCTTGGAGTATCTGTGCCAAAAAGTATGTAGTTGTTTTTTAACCTACTCATCTTGGAATGTTGTGTGTGCATTGTTTTCAAAATAATCTGACTTAATGTGGACATCGTTTAGTTGATCAGCTAAGGATCTAGTTCCTTTATTGGGCCACGGTAGCCGAGAGGTCTTGGTCGCGAACTCGTGACTGGTGCTGTCGAGTCGCGGGTTTGAAACCTTGTTCCACTGAATATCCATCGTGCTGCATGTTAAACTTGTACAGGCTCTAAATACTTCCGCGTTGGCACAGTGTGGAAGTTTGAAGAGGGGTTATAGCTCAGGTGTCGTCCTCATCACTTGAAGGAGGTTCAAAATTACGTAATCCGTCAGTCATAGTCCTTGTTTTGTTTCAGTGTGCTACGTAAATTAAAATTAAATCAAATCAGTTTTGCCATTAATGTTTCAAAGAAAGGAAATAAATTTTTATGTTGTTTTGTCATGATGTCAGTAAACTGAAATGATGTAAAACGCCAATATGATTTTTATTCGTACGTATTCAACAATACTAAACACTAATTTAATGTAAAAAAAAAACAACTCTTACTCAAAAAATACATTAATTTTCACGTTGAAATATATTTTCTTTGGCAGTTATCAGGATAAACAACTTTAAAATTATTCATGTCACTCTTTCTAAGTAATTTTCAGCTGCAACGTTTGTGTTTTGTTTTTTTACATAGATTTCTATTACGAAACTGAAATGATACAGGGGGAAAGTCTTTATTATCTTACTCGCAAAAGGCTAAATTGGGGGAAAAATTCGGGACACCACAAAAGGGGATTTTTTTTTTTTTTTGGTGATGTTTGTTGAGTGAAAAGGAAGGAAGACAAATAAGTAACTTAATGGCTAATGCGGACCAAGGACGAACGAGAAGCAATCGTTCAGAGCCATTCAAAGGATTATTTAGTACTAGGTGTGGTATACCCGTTCTTCGCACGGGTGAACTGAAAAATTAAGCATCACAGATTGAAGGATAAAAAAGTTTTTAATGAGAATTTTTACGTAAATTTTGGAAAAAAAAAAAAAAAAAAAAAAAAGCTTTTGCATATCTCACCCTAAAAAAAAAAAAAAAAAAAATACACATCTTTGTTAAATTTTAAGTCTGCAGATCTAAAGTTTGAAAAAAAGGTTTTTTTTATTTAAACCCCCCGTAAATCTGGGGGTGGGGTTTTTTTAAAAATACACCCCAAAAAGCTGATCTCTGCTAAAGAAAAAATAACACATTGTTAAATTTTTTGTGTAATGAACGCTTAAAATAGTGTAAATTTTTTTATATCTGAAAGTGTAAAACATTAATATTACTTTCTTTTTATTTATTTTATGTTAAAATTGTAATATTCGCGCAAACGCCGTTTTTTAAATTATTTGGGATTAAAATTGAAAAACTTTGGCGAAATGTTGACGACAGAGTAAAGGGTTGGAAAAATGCCCAAGCTACTTTCATAGCTCGAGTTTTGAAAAGCCCCCACCTTTGGGGAGGGATGCACGTTAATGCTTTATAAAACCCTTACCCTTTACTGCATTTTTTCATGCAATTTTTTTTGGATCACTACTTTTAAAAACCCAAGGAATATACATAAAAAAAATTATTTTCACTTGGGGAAATTTAATCCTTTAAAGAGCTAATAAATTAATTAAAGATATTCCACTGTAAAATTAATTATATACATCGTTTATTTAAAAATAAATAGTCAAATCGTTTCAAAAGGCCCCTTATTAACATAAAAAAACATAAATTATTTAAATTTTGACTTCTTTTTTTTGGGGAAAAAAAATGATTATTTTTTGGAATCCGCTAAAAAACGCAATATCTGCTACAAAACTATTCCCCCTTCCCCCAAAATACTCATCATAAGAACCCGTGCTGCCATTTTTTTTGGGAAAGGGGGGTTTCCCAAAGAATATTCCTGCAAAGGTATTGGTAGAATTTTCCCTTTTGGTTGGTGTGATGTGGTAGGGGGGAAAAATGCCAGCTCGGGTTGGTCCATCATTTGACCATGGTTAAAATTACGGGTCCGTCCCAAAAGCCCCGATTAGCTGAACGGGTGCGCGTTAATATTCACTCACCACCCAAAAAAGATACAGTACAGTAATTATAATTTTTTTTATATTTAAAATTTTTGCAATATCTCCTATTAAATTTAAAAAATTATAGGCCTTAAGAAACCCTACTAACCACAAACAAATTTTGAAAATTTGCCCCAAAATGATGTAGTGTGAAAAGAAAATTTATTTACTTTAAGTACCAGAAACGATAAAAGTATTTTTTTGACAAAAGATCAATTTCTTACTACCACAAATGTGCATAATAAAATCAAAAAAAAAATTTAAAACAATGAAAATTTATAACCCCCTTTTCCCTTCAAAACTTAGATTTTATTCTTGGGAAATTAAAAAAAAATTAGGGGTTACGCTGATTACAGGAATAAATTAGGGAAACGGAAAAGGGCCCTTTCGTGGCCCAAAAAAAAAGGGTTTTTTTTAAAAAAAAAGATAGATATATGCTGTGGGGGGTTTTTTCAGCGCACGCCAGAATTGCTTTCCGAAAGGCAGAATTTTTTCCTCACTTGACAAATATCGTTATATTTTTGGGTATTTTCACAATATTTTATAAATTATAGCCTTTTGTTATTCTTTATGTATAAGTTATATTACTGTAAAGTTTCATTAAAAAACCATTCAGTTGTTTTGCGTGAAAAAACGAGAAAACATCAAAAAATAACTTTTCCCTTTATAATATATACTAGAAAGAATCCCGTGGAAGTCACATTCACATATTTTTTTAATTTTTTTAAGAAAAAAAAGTTTAAAAAATTTAAAAAATATTGATTTGCAAGGGTTTTGATCAGTGATCTTCAAACTGTGCTCCATGGAATCCTGGGGTTCCACAAGGCATACCCAAGGGCATACTTGTCACAATAAAAAAATAGAGAAGAAATAAATATGTACACAAATTGATTCACGTTCTCTATGAAGTTTGTATAGTTGCAAGTATCTAAAGCTCATCCTATTCCCTTAAAAAATGAAAAAATTTTTTTTATAAAAAACTTTTTTTTTGCAACACTTTTTTAAAAGATTATAATATAATAAAAGAAAATTAAAAAACGCGGGTCGTTTTCCCCCTGCATATATGTATTCTTTTTTGTACTAGATTGTGAATATTTTGTTTACTTTTCTCGGTTTTTCCCCGAGATAATTTTATTTTTTTAGTTAGCACAAGTCCTTTCAAAACTAAAAGTTTTCTAATGGAAAAAAGGGACCACATTTGTGGAAAACAACACCTATAATGAAGGAAAGGGAAAAAAATATCAACAGAGTTGATGTGAATCTAAATTTAAAAAGGGGGCACCAAATTTTGGGGTTTCAAAAATTAAAGAAAAAAACCCCGGGGGGCTCAAAAATTTTTAAAGCCATTCAGAATATTGTGTTTTAATGGGAAAAATATTTTTCAAAAAGTAGGAGGCTACAAAAACAAATTAAAACAAATAACAAATAAAAACAAATTAAACTCAAAATATATGTGATTGCATGGGTAGGTGACATTTGAATCACAAGTTAATATTATAATTGATGTTAATATAATTAACATCAAAACAATTATATTAGAATTTTTTTAACAAAAATGCAATACTTTTTTTAATTGTCTTTACAGTAAGTGCCTGTAACATGTTGATCTACTTTAAATATTATTTTGAGATTTATATTTTTTCGGGGAAATATTGTATGGAATGGGGTTCCACAAACACTTTTCCAGTTTTATGGGTTCCACGAAAGAACCTTTCAAGTTTTGGGGTTTTTGGTGAGTTGGAAAAGTTTGAAGACCACTGGTTTAGATGATAGTTTTAAGGCAGAGGTACTATATTCCAAACTATACTTATTCCAAACTGATTATAAAAAGAACATTGAACTGACTCTGTTTTGAGATTGGAAAGAGTCGTGGAGAACCACGAGATGGTAAGATTCGAACCGGCTCCAAATGAAATGATTTAAAAAAAAATTATAAATTATAATTCTTTAAAAACATTATAAATTATAAGCAATATTTTTCGAAATGAGATCAGGAAGTTTTCATAAAATAAATTAGATTAGCCAAAGTAGTGTAATACATTTTTCAATGTCATTCATTTTATCTAATTTCAATATTAACAATTTATCTAAACTTTGAACTTTAGGTGTGGAAAAAATATCTGCTTGTTTTGTAACAAATCCTGACAGACGTCGATTTAAAATATTATCTGTTACTGATACTTGAATAGAAAAAACAATACTTTTTTTTCTGTATATTTTTGGTTATGGCAGCGATTTTTACGGTTTTGTTCCTATTTTATATTATCATTACCAGCACTGATATTAATGTTTGTAATAATTTCTAAAAATTTCTGTGTAGATTAAATATTTAAGATTAAAAATTATTCTAAATATTTATTAATAATTTAAACAGTAATATTTATACTATGCATACCTAGGGCAGTAAATATATAAACAGGGAAACCTCCTACAAAGCGATAGATATGATCCTTGACAATACCAGCGTTAAAAACTAAGCTAACTTTTTATAAGAACGGGATTCGGTTCGAAATAGAGAAAAAAGTATACATTTAATGGTGTAACATTTGGATGATTTTATTACAACTGTATGTGCATAAGACATTTCACAGGAAACTAAAATAAAATTCAACAGCACGTAAAATTTAAGAGAGAGATTATGTGTGATTTCAGATTTAGTAATTAAAATTAAAGATAAAAATAAACAGTATGTTATGCTATTAAATTTATTCCTCATTGTCTCTTATAGTGCAGCGGTCGCCAAACATTTTAACCTCACGGATCAGTAAATTCATTATTTAAATTCTGCGGACTACTACAGGATTTTTTAAGTGTTAAGTATATATTTACAAAAAACTGTGATATAAGAACACTTAAAATGTATCTAGTTAATAAAATGAAACTGTTAATTGTAACCAAATTATGAAAGCTTTATTAATAAACGATAATAAAATAAAAAAACAACAATTAAAAATGGTTTAAGTTTATTAAACTTAAGCATTTTACATTCCTATGAAATGGCGTTATTCTATGAAGTACTGTTTTTATATATAATTGTTCACATATATTGTAATGAAATTGAATTATGTTTCAATTCATCTTAAAACATAATTTATCCTGATGAGTAAATATATTCCACATTTTTCTGGGGACCAGCGAAATTTTCTCGTGGACCACCACTTTGGCAACCTCTGTTATACTGTGTCTAGAAAGTTTGGAGGGATGAAAATTAACTTTGTAACGATTAATATTCATTGGGCATTGTTATGGCTTAATTGTTTAAGTCAGTTTGTATTGCTTTCATTTACATATGTAGCAAGGAAAATTGCAAAAAATAATTTACATCACTATATTGCAAGCAATATGAAGTACTTGTTCACAGCTTTCCCCACTCTAAATCAATCAAAATAATGAAAAACTTTTTCCTTTGACTTTTTGATCGGAATGAAAAAACCCCATAACCAAACGCAAAAGCACGATAGAAAATACGTGAAAAGGTGTTTCTTTAAATTGTACTATGCTCTCTTTTGACTCTTACAGTGTAATATTATCCCAAACAAATGCAAATATTAACATTACTCTCACAAGAAAAATCTACCGTAAAATCCGGCGTATAACGCGCACTTTTAACACAAAAATACGATCGAAATTTAAGGGTGCGCGTTATACGCTGGATATAAAAATGAATACTGTAAAAGTCATAACAGGATGAGCATAGATGAAATTAAGACATAAATCGAAATACTGTTTAATTGAAAGAAATCACATACCTTAAAACTAAAAAGGTTGTAGTTCTAGAATATACTATTTATTTCTAAAGCTTGGAATATTACCTTGAATAAATGACTGCAAAATATAAGAGCATTACGCATGTACATTTCAGGTTTTTTCGTAAAAAAAGGGGTGTGCATTATGCGGCGAATATACTTAATAATTAAAGGATTGCAGCTTGAAAGTATAGGTGCGCGTATTACGCTGGATTTTATGGTACTTGACAACAAATATAAGTGCAAAAGAACTACAAATACGTACTACATGTACATTACAGAATCGTGCCACACACATTGCAGGAAAATTTCTTCATTTACAAAATTCCCTCTTTTTTCAATCACGTTGTAAAAATTAATCTATGAAGAAAAGAAAAAATGCTACGAACGTAAAAACGCGGGTAATTTAAAAAAGTACTGATTGGTGAAAGCTGTAACCGAGTGGTCATGGTTATGAACTCGTGAGCGGTGTCCTAGTACCACTTAAGTCCTCTCATGTAAATGGGCTGAATTATATTAAATCTGCCGAGGCTCTAAGTCCTCACGTTGGAGTAATGTAGACGTTTGGAGAACTTCAAATGCTTTCTAAATTAGGGATCAATCGATAGGAGTGGTCCAATAGTTCTTGCACATTCTGGAAGGAAAATTAAGATTTAGTTTCCTAAGTTAGGATTAATTATATTCATCGGCTTGGTTCTTTGGAATATTATTTTATTTCTGTTCATGAATTCTTTGAAAGATGTTTGTGTACCATTGATATAATCGGTATCTTAAGACCGAATTTAACTTTTTGATATCTTTCAAGAAGCACAATAAACAAGTAATAAAAAAAAAATTTAAGTCAATTCCTACTTAGATCAACAAAGAAAAATTTTTTTTTTAGCTACTTTTTATTAAATAGTTACAATTAATATAAATATGTATATACATATGACAGAATCACAACATTAAGTGGTAATTAATTTTTATTAATTATCATTTAAGTATCGTATTATCATCCAAAACAATCGTGTCGATAAAATTTCAGTTCAACTGAATGCTTTAAAATGTGAGAAAAAAAACCTTTTCAAGTTTTGACACAAGTCGCCAAAAGGGTCGCTAAGTTGCCAAAAATGATGCCAACGTGGCTGTGTATTTGTAATTCTTTAAATAATTAGGTTTAATCAATTAATTTTTATTAATTATAATTAAATTATATTGTATTGTCATCCAAAATAATCATGTACTTAAAATTTCAGCTCAATTAAGCGCTTTAAAATGTATTTTATTAACGATTGAAAATTCTACCAATATAAATAAATAAACAAATAAATAAATATATAGAGAGTGTGAGTTAATAATAGGAATTGAAAAATACATATGTTAACGCCTCTAAATAAGACAGGCAAATTTTGTTCATGGAATTCACTGGCTTTTCTTATAGTTGCCGATCTGTTATTGGAATAAAAGGTGAAGTTATTAAATGTTTTAGTGTTTTTTGCAATAGTAATAATAATAATAATTTTTTTAAAAGCTTAAATTTAATTAAAATCTTCTACATATTTTTTAATTCTCTTTGTAGTGCATTGTAGTAATTGTTATGATAATGCAGCAATATTATCAATTTCAACTTACATAACTTTCCTTCACACATTGGTACACTTTTAAAATTTGCATTGTTCTTTGTTTGCACTTTGTTACATCACATGACTTTGGTTCACACATTTTGAAATATAAAAATATTTTTTAAATATTTTCGTCTATACCTTCTATATATGGAAATTTTTTTCAATAATAAGCAATAATATGGAAACTATTTGTTAATTAATCATTATTTAAACAAGCACACAAGATAATGCAGAAAAATATATCGATATGATTCTCATTCATTTGAATCATTTTTAGTTTCTGGTAGGAATTCTAATTATTGTTTCTCGTAGAAAAGGCCAAAAAAAACAATCATTTTCACTGATGTAAAAGTATGCATATAATTTTGCGATAAGACAAAAATCGCAAGTAGCTTTTTAATATTTTATAGTTAGCATAGTAGCATTATCAAAATCAAGAAAACTAACGTAACAAAAGAACAATAATTTGAGTAAAAAATAAAACATGACATAATAAAAATAAATTTCATGCTAAATTTAATAATTTCTGAAATGAAAATATTTGAAGCAATATGATACATTAATGAAAAAATAATTTATTTTTCAAAACCATATGAATGACACTTACAAAAGTTTTCCTCCATCAAGTCCTTTTTACAACGATTATGCTCAAATTAAATAATAAGATTATGAATTTTTATAAATTTTAAGCTGTTCACATTAATTAAAAAATACGTTTCAATATCATTTGTGATCCCTTGGTCGTGCAATAACGCGGAGACTGCCACCCATGTAGAGTTCAAAAGCACTTTTTGTTGTTCCCTTGGGTAATTCGAGATGAAAGTTTTGAATTATGGATGCCAGGAATAAGAAAATTTGTGTCATCGTAAAACCTTCTCCTAAACATGCCCTCTTACCTGAAATATGAAAATTAAGAAATCTTAAGTATTTCAACAAACTTTCATATTAAACTAATGTGACATAAATCTATCAGTATTTGGTTTCAAAGTACGTTTATTTTTTAAATAAATAACAATGAATTCGATGGTTGATTAAAGAAGTTGGCAACAAAGTGGAAAATTTCAGTCGAAAAGCAAAGAAGGTAGTTGCTATTTTACTTAAAATAAATGATTATTTAATAACTTTGTCTTAAGAACTCAGCAGAAAAAACAATTATTGTAAAAAGGAAAAAAAGACAGTAATTGATGATGATTATTTGGCAGAATACTAAAAAAAATTTAAAAAACAAAAATTTCATTCTAAGAATTAAAGTAAAATAAAAAGTAGGCTTAGTGACATACTTAAAAAGAATAAACATTTGAGATAACAGAGTTGTTAGCTAGAGAAAAAAATTGAACTAAGTAGAAAATTAATTTTCCATTATTATTCTCAAATCGCTTTCTAAAAAAAAAATGTTATCGACAGAAATAAAAATTATTCTCAATTTCTTCAGAAGATTTAAAAATATCTTTTGATTGCTTTTAATTTCGAATAAATCGAAATAACTACATGTAACAAATACTTTTTTGTAGCATGTATACAGTTAAAACACGTCTTGTTTGTACATGATTCAAATAAATATACGTTTCAAAAAGCACATTGTTATATATCAGAAACTTGCATTCGCCTCTACCAATGGCAACGTACACTCCCTCTACTCCTGCATCGTGGGGTGGGGAAGTCCAGGATTCAAGAGCAGTGGTCTCCAACCCCAGGCTGCGAACCTGTATCGGTCCATACAGTGCCGTAGCTACCGCCGGATGAATGATACGGGGCCCCCAAGCTACAGGGGCCCCAACATATGTAATTAGATTCTCACTAACAGGGCTCTCATATCTAAAAAAGGGCCCTGAAGGAATTTTGATACAAGGCCCTTTCAAAGCTAGCTACGCCAGTGGGTGTATGAATTAAATAGTTACGGGCCACATAAGGAACATTAAGTTATTTCCATTTTATTTACTGTGTTGTATTTCGCTCGGGCTTTTGCGACTCTTTATGGAAATCATTTTATATTCCATGTTAAATCACTTTGCATAAATTTTTTTTGGTGTAACAGTATTTCATTCCGAAGGTATGTAAAAATATATATATTAAAATAAAATTATTAAACTGAAACAATCTAAAATATAAACAATTAACATCCAACGCTCCCATTAGTGAGCCGTGGTAAAATAATCAAACGTTGACTGATCCGCAGCGACAAAAATGTTGGGAACACTGTTCTAGAGGGCGCAATCCTTTGTAAGATCCAGCTTGGGGCCCGAAACGTCAAACGCGGGGAGGGAGATATAATATTCTTCGTTATGCCACTGGCCTCTACATTTGCATATCGATATAGGAAGTATTTTCCTCTCAGATAAAACCCCTTACTGTAATATTAAGTAATGTTTTCCAATGCATCTTTTTATTTTGGTAATTAAAATTAAATAAACCAGAAAAAAATCATTGAAATATAAGAAAATAAAGCAGGGTAATCAAACTACAATCAAACGTTTTTATTTTGGTTTGTGAGTGATAAATACATTCACAATTTATAGAAAAAAAAGGCACAATTATTTTTTAATACAGTACTCAAATCACTAATAAAAATCAGATTCTATATATTTTTTTTAACTAAAAGTAATAATTTAAAGCTTGAACCTATTTTATTATTCGTTAAAATTTGATATACACATTATTTACATCTACTCACCGACACCAAATGAAATAGGCAGTTCGGGTCTTCGTTTTCCTTCAACTTGTATGAATCTAGATGGGTTGAACTTTTCCGGTTCCTCGTACACTTCAGGATCACGGTGGGCAGTGTAAAAATTTATGATTATAGTTGATCCTTTCGGTATTCTATATCCATTTAAAGTAGTTTCCTCTGGGAAAGATATCGAACAAAATTTTTTTTAAAAAGTTGAAAGATCTTGTTTATTCTGCTTCATGAGAAGTGTAACACATTCGAAGTACATCAAAATGTTTCCTCTCCATCATCCATTTACCTCTCATTCTGTTTTAATTATAATGTAGGGCAAACCCGTACCCTACCATCACCTTTTTTTTACCCTTACTCTTTTCGATTACACTGACCAAAGTTTATTCCATAGACGCCATTTATTTTTATAATCACTCAAAAGATCTCCAGGTGAATGATAAAATCTCGAAAACATACAAAAATTAAACACGTATTAAGTTCAACCAGCGTCGATTAAGCATAAAAATTTTTTTCTTCGACTGAAAACACGTATTTAGAATAATTACAAAAGATGCCATCTAAAGCAGCATAACTTTAACAACAGACAATTATATATCAGCAAGTAAATTAGAGTTACATAAATTACAGAATTAAAGCAGACGATAATAATATGGTAGAGAATTTTCATCCTGAACAAATATCTATAATTATTGTACAAGTTAAATAATTAACTAAAAATTAATTCAAAATATTCAAAAGAAATTGAAATAAAATTAAATATTTTACAATATGAAACACAATATTGCAGTGGTAACAAGAAATACCACAAAAATATAATTAGGAATATCGTAACGATCGAAAAGAGTATAAATTGATAAAGGTATTCTTATTTTTATCTCCTGGAATTTATTTAAAAGGTGAGAAAAATCGAACGCCATAGCAATAATTACACAAAACTCGCTTCAATAGCTACACAAAGCTCACTTTGATAACTACACAGAATTCGATTGATTCACTAGTATTTAAACAACCCAGTGTTTTTTTCCCCTCTCGATGGAATTATTAAATTTTTATAAATACTTTCTTTGATAAATTCATAAATTTGGCGAATATTAATGATATTGTATAGAAGACAAGACATATTATATGCGGCATAAGCGATTACGAAAAGGCTTTAGTCATGGAATTTTGATTTGAAAATCCTTGAACTATCGACCAATGAAGTCTCAGTTTAAATTCTTGTAAATCCAATCACAAGTTAGCAGCTACTATAGCTGAATGGTCATAGTCACAAATTTATAACCGAAATTATTTCTATCGAATTATGGATTTTACTCCTGATATATATCATTAAAGCTGGTCTAATATCGCGGATTATGCACATTAAAAATGTTGAGGATTAAAGTCCTCAGTTTGGAAAATGTGGTTCTTGCGTTGCCATGAAGTTGCTAATTAAGGTACGTTATAAAATATGATAAGTGGAAATGTATCAAAAGTTAAGGCAATTTAATTTAAAGCAGATATTATTGATGCATTCTCAAATTTTCTTCCAATTGCAATACTTTGAAATAATTATTTTCCCAATGTCTCCTCTACAATAATATATCTCCGAAATTCAATTCCTCTAAATCAGGAGTGTCAAATTCGCGGCCCGCAAAGAACATTTTTGCGACCCGGCCAGTATACTGACACACAATATATATTATAAAGTATCAAAATTGCTCCCGAAATAGGAAATATAGTAGCAGAGAAGATGTCAAGTATCAGGATGTCAGTGATGATCTTTTATTTATGTTTATTTTATATATTATATTCGAAATAAACTTTTTTTTCTATGAATATTGATTTTTTTGTGGTCTACCTAAAGTTAAATCATGTTTATTTGGCCCAAGTTAACCTTTGAGTTTGACACCCTTGCTCTAAATAATAATTTGTAATTTTTTTTGTGTGTGTAAGTGTAAGAACCACATTCTGGTGCTTCTTGAAGATTGTTCATGCAATCTTTAGGGATGGACAAATAATCTCTAAGAAGGAAAAATTAATTTTGTTTAGCATTTTCGTGGCGAGAAGTTCCACTTCCGGCAGTAGGAAATTTTGTTTATGATTCTAGACATCAAAATAATATTACGGAGAAAAAAAATCACGTTTCTTAAAAATCATTTTAAAGCACAGTTGTTTTTTTATCATAAATTATTTTCACTTACTTATACACTCCTGACTGGGAAAGAAATTAAAAATATCTGACATTCTTAAAGTTTCCAAGATGAAGGCGTTCAAGTACGCTAGCTTGCTTTTATCTTCCATGGTGGGTTGTCGATCGACACCAACTACATCCACGATTTCTTTGTAAATCTTGTCTTGTTCTTCAGGGTTTTCAATCAGACATCTCATCGCGAAACCAACAAAAGATGCAACGGCGAAAATACCGTCACCCACTATCTGAACAAGGCTTCCTACCAAAACCTTATCTACAAAAAAGGGAAAAAAAATATGTTTGTCTTAAAACCCATTCCTAAAATTGATAATCGGATTAACATTAATAGAAAATGAAAATAAAATTTTTCAAATTTTATACTCAAAACACTCTTAACGTGTTTTTATAGTCCATTCGTAAATTTTAACTATTAATTTCAAGTGAAGTTTTGTTAATAAAAGGAAAGGGCACAATTAACTTAAAAAGTGAAGCATTTTGGGTTTTTAAATACGAAGACAGCTCATCAAATAACTTTTTTCTCAGCAACAAATACTAATTAACACACTTGAGGAGAGCTTGCTTAATACTTTACAGCAATGTAAATAAAAGATTTTACTTTAAAAAAAAATCACCAAATTTTTTTTAAAAAAATCGAAAATTTGTTTTAAATTTCGTAAGGATATGAATTCAACTGATATTCATGTAATTTTTTTTAAATGAATGTGTAGCGTTATCTAAATAAGCCAGTAGCAGCCTCCGGACAGAGGTGATCACTTTTGTCTAGTAGATATGTTACTAGGTTATTAATCCGAAGGTCGCGGGTTCTAACCACTGATTTGGTGACCTTGACTGAATTAAGAAAACTCAACTCTTTCTGAAATGTCATGGCACCATCTACCTCGAGCAAGAAAAGTAATATATATATATAATAACAATAATAAATAAAAAAAACACACTCTCTGTAAAAAAAAAAAGAACAACAACAAAAAATTGTTTGCCAGTCCACCTACTCACTGATGGGAAAGTAGTGTAGCGGTATCTTAATAAGCCAGTAACACAGCCTCCGGACAGAGGTCATCCTTTTTGTCTAGTGGATATGTTACTAGGCTACGAACCCGAAGGTTGCGGGTTCTAACCACTACAAATGTAAACTAAGAAAGCTGCACGCAATATAAACCAGGCATTTGGATAATATACTGAAAAGTGCAGCATTGGTTTGAAAAATTTCGGTCTGTGGTCATTTTACCTTATAAAATGAACCGTATGGAAGACAAACCATCTGGGAAAATTGATGCTCTGAAAGCATTAGCGGAAATGTGTGTGTGAATCCACAGCTGTATCTGTTATGCTGCCAGTACATTGATGAAATGCGCCCATCACTTGTTAATTGGCACAGCTCAGTGCTTTTCCTCACCAACGTTCGGTCATACATGTGTCTAACAATTGAGAAATTCAATGAATTAAAATATGAAATTTTGCAACGGATTTTCACTTTTTTAAACATTTAGAACAGTTTTTATGGGTTAAACCAGGGGTACTCAACCTTTTTTTCTGCCGGGCCCCACACATATGTAAACTACTTCACGCGGGCCGCCACATGAGGATTAATGGAGAGAGGGGGGGGAGAAGAAATGCTTTAAGACCACAAGATAACATAGAAAACTTCAAATGTGGAAAATTGGTCAAAATATTAAAACTCCCATTTCGCTTTTTTTTAATTATTTTTTTCTATGTTTTATTTTTGTCATGAAATTTTCTAAATTGGAAGCATTTAGGAATCACCCCTTCACAATTTCTGCATCTCAGTAAACGGTTTCATACAATTACCAATAATATAAAAAATTTCATAGGGTACCTTTGTTACCACTGTGACATTACCACTGACGAAACACTTTTTTTTGCTGTAGTAAAGATTATTCAAGAAAGCCTATTTATCAACTCTTGAAAGAGATCTTTGAGGAAAAGTGTCATTGAACGCGATTCCTGTTTATTGGTATTTTTTAAATACAACACTTTCGTGACAAATCAAACAATTACTCATCCATGCTTGTTTTTCACTACAAAATAGTCAACTTGCCAATCGTCTTGAAACAACCTATTTTCTTCGAATATTTTTCGCTTGCAAGATATGAAAAAGATAGTTAAAAATTAGTTTCATTCATAAAATGATCGCTACTCCATTGCTGTCTATTATCACTAATCAGAAAAAAATATAAATTCGCACCCATACGATATCGACAGCAAAAAGCAAAATTAATATATTTGATTTCTTAACAAAGAATTTCCCGCCAAACTTTCATAAATTAATTTCTCAGAGCATGACCGGGCCACTTAAAAAGGCCCAGAGGGCCGCAGGTTGAGTATCGCTGGGTTAAACTGTATGATAATGAAGGAAGTCTGAAAAATTCTATATGAGAGACACACACACAGAGAGAGAGAGAGAGAGAGAGAGGTTTGCTTCTAAAGATCAGAACTTCTTTAAAAAACGCTTCTATGCATTAAAACCTCGATGGGAAAGGTGTATTGAAGCAAATGGAACCTATGTGGATTAAATATAAAGTTTTGAAAAACGATATGCTGTTTTATATATTCACTTAAAAAGCCGACATTTCATAAAAAAAGCTTTTTTAAAAAGCCGTCATTATACGCACCAACCTGGTAGATTTTTCCCTGCTGAGAAAGAGCTTATTTTCCTTTCTCAATATTTTTATTGTAATACAGAATGTTGTTGTATCGGTTAGTTTAGCGAGCACTTTGATCTTAAAGAATCAGGACATATAAACTCTGCACAATGTAAGTACATGTAACTACTGTAACATTTCCAACGAAATTTACACATTTGTATTCCTTTTAGGAGATATCACAAAGAGTAAGTAACATGTGTAAAATGTAACACTTATGCGATAAAGCTTTGCTTCGCTTAAGATCGATGTGTCTGAATTTTATAAACTTTCTTTACCCAACAGATGGCGTTGATTGTGACTCGCACGAGTTCAAATCCGATAAAGCTGGGAAGTAGTAACTATTCATTCAGTAACAGTGTTCCAACTGAAAAACAAAAATTAAGTGTTTTACAAATGTCATCTTGATTTCGTTTTCTGTCGAATTCGAAAATTCCCATTTTCCACAAAATAAAACTTTTTTATTTATAACACTTTTAATCATTTGCAAGTTAAGCCTTTTAGATAAATAAAACTCTATAATGGCTTTAAAAATTTGAATACCATCAAAAATAGAAGAGGTACAGAGATGTGGCACTCAACTTATCGTTTACTTGTAACAATCGGAAACTATTTTCTATAAAAAGACGATAAGCTCACTCCCTTCATATTTAACTTCCGGACTGTATGCTGTTACGGAAGTGAGTTGTATAAATGGAAAAGAAACAGCATGCATGCCCTTAGGAGTCGAATTACAACCTGCATGTGTAAATATCACGAAAGGGAATTGCATCTTAATGGTTATCGGTATCTAGGGTTCTCTAACTAATGGTTCATTGACCTTTTAATGGTTCACTGAATAAGGCTCGTGTATACGTAAAAGAAATCAACCCATAGTTCTATTTTAGATTAATTAAACCTTTCGATTGCTTTCGCAATTTGTAGAAATAGTATGATTTGTATTTGTCACCAAGTTTTGAATTCCATCATGTTAAAGACAGTGACCGTCTATGAGTTCTTAAGATTTCTTGAGGCTCTGGGCCTTTACATAGAAGTAGGCCCTAACTGCGTCACTTTTAAATAGGCAGTGCATATTATGCGTTATATAACGGTAATACGGGAACAAACCAATATGCATAATTTACAATCCCATGGACCTTGGCACAAACCGGTTAGATCGACTGCCACCTTTCGACTAAATGAGTACTGAAGGTGTATGGTGGTAGTACTGGCGTATCTAGCTCTGAGGGGGCCCTGTATCAAAATTCCTTCGGGGCCCTTTTTTAGATATGGGAGCCCTGTTAATGGATACTTGTTGGGACCCTGTAACTTGGCCGTATCACTGATACGGTGGTAGGGCGGTAGGCGTAGGCCTAGACATAAACGACAATCATCACATAATATGCAGCTTTGCCACTGTTGGCATATAGTTAGAAATTCTCAGTTTTTCGGAGAGTGTGTCCGGGAATAAAATTTGACCATTAAAATTATTCGGATTATTATATTATTGAGGTTGAGTCGAGAACAAAACGAGACCTTTACAAAGGCCCGAGCCCAGTTGGTATATGGCTTAAGACGTTCCTGCTCCATGACGCTATTTTTCAACAAAACTATGCATGATAGCATGTTTCCCATGCTGTCCTGACATTTCTTGATGCAGAAACTTTTCAACTGTTGCCCTGGCAGCATGCTTTCCATGTCTGTTACCGATTGAGAACATCTGGTTATGTGTTGCCGAGTGACAGGTACACTACTACTTCTCAGTCAATTCGATTGACGAACTTCGATACAGAATTGAAGTTGCATAGAACTGATGTCCCTGTATTTGTCATCCAAGCTCAATTAAATTCCATGCCCAGCCGGACCGAAGTTATTGTTACCCGAGGCAGAAGCTCTGGTACCGAATTCTGTACTCTGTAAGCCCCAGAGTACCTGTAAAATTAACGATAACATCCACCAATTGTACTTTATACACACAATTAATAAGATCAAGCTATGTGGTGCCCTTACTGGTACATATTTCAAATGGGGAGTAGTATATTTTGTCAAGAAATAAGCATATTTCTCCTAGATTTTATTAAAATTAGCATTACAGAATCCCCCCTTCTAATTGTCGATTTCCTCTGCAATTTTATGCTATACGAATATATTACATAGTATATATGTAAGGTAGAGAAGAAGAGTTAATGAGAATGGCAGGGCTCCATAGCTTTTGAAATGAAATAATCAATTAAATTGAAAAGTTTAAACATATTCCATTCTGTTTTTGGACAGTTTAGAAATTTATTAATTATTATAAGTATGTGTTATGCAATCATATGATACTAACTAATACTCTGTCTTTTTCAACTTTTCCTTTTATTCTACGTGTTTCATTCTAAATAGCGATATTAAAGGACATTTTACTATTATTCCATAAACTTTTGAATAGCTCCAAAATTCCTTAATTACAGCAATGCAGTATATACAGATTATTTATAGTAAAGAGTATACATTCACGTATATGAAGATATCAGTAATTTACACACATGATGTACAAGAGTTAAATCAATTATTAAATTTTTTTTTCTGAACCTGAGTGTATTTATTTATATACCTATATATTTTCAATTTTAATCATGAAAAGTTTTATAATCGATTTGATTGATTTTATTAAATTTTTTTTCACACACACACACACACACAATATGTTTTTTTAAAAAAAAATCAGCTTCCTTAACAAAATAGCTGCAATGAAATACTATACATCAGATTGTTTCGACAAATTTTAGCCGAACCATTTCTAAAACTACATAATACATTCTTTATAATAGAGATGTAACACAAAAGTCGCTTACCAGTAAAATATTTAGCCGTAGGATCTCCTTTGCTTCGCCTTTTGTTTCTTTCCTTAAGATATTCGTCAATGACATCTCGGATGTTTTCTTCATCATAAGTTTTTTCATGCTCTTTTATTATTTCATACATAATACCTTCAAACTCTGCATGGTTTTTCACACATGAATGGTAATCACTTTTGAAAGGTAAAATGAAATATCTAGGGGGGAAAATAGGTAATCTTCTTACTTTATACTTAAATAGTAATTAAGATATAGATTATTTTTTCATTGCCTTTTAGAACGATATGCATGTTAAGAAATATTTTCATTAAAGCATTACTCAGTTCATAAAATAGGTATTAAAATTATACAGACTTGTGATAAATGGCTTAAAAATGTACCGATTAAAATTGCTGGAAATAAATTATTACAAGACTAAGTTAGCATTAAAAGTAGTACAAAAAAATTATATATAAAAAACAACTGTTCGTACAAGGTTGAAGTAAAATTTGAAATACAAATTTCACCTCCAAAAATGCATAACTTATTCGTAACAAAGGGAGAGTGAGTGATTATTAACATCACACTCTAAATCAACGCGAAGGCTATTGGTGATGGACCTGGTAATTTTGAGCCATATTCAAGCGACGAGGATGGCATCGGAGTCGGTACTCCATTACCCTAATATCCCATACCACGCCAGGGTGAGGACATTGAGCTACTATACTCTTGCACCATATCTATTCGGTGGGTCTCTCGTGACACCAGGGCTCTAAAACGCCGACCATGAATTCGTAACCTTAACCAAGGCTACCGTAACGTAATAAAAGAAACTGTTACTAAAGTATGTCGTAACCTCTTCGCGCTTGGTACGTACCCCACCCATTCCATTCACGTCAAAGTTTATAGCTCAGAGCAGGTGGCGAAGAGACGGAGCACGTGACCGTGGGGTCATCGTTTATTGTTTGACTCGAACACTCAGTCTGAAAGTCATAATGGACATAGGAGTGCCTACCGGGCGACAATAGGCGAAGCCTGTCTAACGAAGAACACTGTCACCTAGGCAGATGGTGAGAGAATAGATTTAAGAAACACAAAGGTGGTCTGATGGTCAAGTGACCGGATGCTGGGTGAGAAGTCTGGCGTCTTTACATTCCTCACTGGTCAGAGTGTGTGACGGTGAGTTCCCCACGAATAGGACACGAATGAGGCCGAGGGCAGACTTTTGTGGCTTGCCAATGATAAGTGAAGAGGGGCGTGTTGTGGACCCACCCCTGATGTTTAAAAGACCTGAAGAGATTAGAGAGCAGAGAAGAGCAGAGACCAGCGGGGATTGGAGTCGAGTCTTAAGATTTTCCCGAGGAAAGGAAAGAGAATGAACGCCGGTGGCGTTGTAGAAGTTAATGAACTAACTTCTTAGAAATATGGGCGTGTCCTTCGGATAAAGCAGTGCTGTGAAGTGATTGATCTCGCCCGTGGAATAGACAGAATGTACCGGCTTGGCGCAGAGACTTCACTTTATTGCATCAATGATAATTAATTTGTAGAGAAAATAAATTTTTCTTTTATTTCAACATTTGGCTGTGACTTTATTTGCACGCTACCAGTCCCCGATGTCACAATGTGGATAGAAGCTACAAATATTGCGAGTGGGGCTTATAGAAGCAGAAAAAATTATTTTAAATTTATTCTAAAAATCCAATCAGATGTAACTAATTTTTTCTTGATAAAAACAAGTTTAAAGATAACTAATGATATAGTATTTATTCTTTATTACCGTTACGCTAATTCTTAATGATATTGTTTATAAAAAATACCGCAATACATATAATATTAAACATTGGTAATCAAGACTTTACATATATTTATTTTTATAATTTTTTATTTGTAATACATGTTGTGTTCAAATGTGTTTTCTTGGTTCTGTCTTTCTTTTTTAATCTAAAAATATTTCATTTTCTAGAGGTTATTCACTATCCAAAGTTAATTTGAGGCCGATCGCCCAAATGTGGTTTTTGGTTCGTAATGGGCCTATAACGAACTTTCGAATGTCGTCTTGGTTAGTTAGCTAGTAATGACTAAGTGGTAACAAACAAAATTATTTATTCTAACAGAAACAAAGAAAAGTGGAATAGACAATTACACAAATACTATACTAAGTTAAACATTTAAACGCTTGCGTTGCCAAGTGGCTAAAGTACCTCTTTTTAGTATTCGATCCCGTCGTTTTCTTTTGTCTGACTCGCTCTGCTCTCTATCTATCCCCGTCCATTCTCCTCTTTATCGAGGTCGCCTCACTGTGAAGCGCGTTCAGTCACGTGTCAGGGCGACGGTAGTGCTGTTCTCCCATGAGCCTTTCACATACATTTATTTAACATTTATTCTATTATATTATTTATTTGAGAAATTTATTTAGTTTATATATTTAAGTATTTTAAGTTTCATTGTATTATCTTATACTCTTGCATCATACAAATGTATTATATGGTCTTATGTATAATATTGCACAATGCACTTGCGGCCGTTTTTGTCCAGTGTAGACCAGTCATGAATTTGTGGCCGGCGTTGTTTTCGACGAGTCGAATCTTGGTATTATTTCACTGATGATGGCTGATGCACGTTAAATCTGTCGAGGCTCGAAGTCCTCGCGTTGGTGTTGAGTGAAAGTTTGGAGTGTGGGGTGCCAGAGAGCTTGAGTGTCACATTTCCGACGCTCAGAATAAATAAGTAATAGTGCGACGTTAATAGACACTTAACTAATTACATATTCGAAACAAGCAGACAAGTTTTTAGTACTCTTGACAAAAATGTTTTTTAGCACTTTTGATGATTTTTCTATGCATTCTGTGAATAAAAAAAACTTCAAGTCAGCGAATACGTGCAGCTTTTATTCCTTTATACCGTAATCTGCTCTGTACATATATGGAATGCCAAGTGTTCTGAGTAACTTGAATTATTCGTAATTGTTGTGTGTGAATTATTTCTAAAAGCCATAGATTCCCAAAGCATCGCTTATCAATGAAGCCTGAAAAGTTTTTTGGTGGGGAGGAAGTAAGGGGGGTTAAGAAGTAAATTAGTACAACTACTGTACCTCTTACTAATACTAGTTGCTATTTACGTCAAGAATATAGCACACCTTAGTGAGGAAAATTGTTATAGTAGGGGGAAGGGTGCATGAATTTTTTTTTTTTTTTCACCTTACAAAGTAGGTTTTTTCAAAAAGTTTAGGAATCTGCGCATTAAAATAATGCTGTATTTTTTTACGATGGGTTTCTCACAGAAAATTTCTTTTTTTATAAATTATAAAAATTCAATTTTCTAAATTTTTTGACGTTGCCTCGACAGAAATGTTTTCTGAGTCTTTTTAAACATTGGTATTCACATTGAGAATCTTTTTACTTATTATATATATAAAAGATTATGCACTATTCTTACTAGTTCATGAAACTTATCATCCTTTTATTAGAAGTTATATATGTTCAAATACAAGTTTTATTTTCGTTATTATACTAAGAAAAACATTACCGAGATAACAGCAGTCCTCTTCAGAAGAAATTTTCCAGAAATATATTACATTTTCTACCCAATACATTGTGTTAGACACATTTTTCCCTAGCCAAATTAATTGCAAAAAAGCCCACACATTTTATAATACCAAATACGCCGTATATATTTTTAACTAGGAGATCGAAAATTTACCTCGGAAAATTTCCACAGGTGAGCATGTTCACTGGAGTCAAACTCAACATTTCTCGAGCATACAGTTCATTGCATCTTCGAATCTTTTCATCTGAGGCACCAACATTACCGAACACTGTAAGACGTAAGTTGGCAGTGCATTTGTCATTCAGAAGTTCCACTGTATTGAAAGGCTCTCCTTTCAATGCTTTGATATCGTTGATGGTGGATTTTATGGAGTCATACAAATCTCCGGAAAAACTGTTCTTGATCGAAACAGTACCGCGTTCTTTCAGAACCGCCAAGAAAAACTTACGAATAACTTTCCAGGGATCTCCGTTGAGAAATATTACACCTGTTTGAATAAATAATACAACATCATATTTTACATTGTAGATATTTAATTTTTTGAATTCACATGCATTTTTTTTGTAACAAAACACACCATTGTAGTTTATTTTATTATTTGCTGCGTAATTTTACGCAGTAATGTCATGCAACTATTTAATACATTTTAAAATTTATCCCGAATTGAGGTACATTACATGATGATCAAAGTGGTATTAATTTTTACAGAATGTGAACTATGTAAACGACTTCCCCCTGAATTCGCTTCCTCACCGTCCTGCCTACTTAAAGATGTTGGAGGGAGCAAAGCATGACCAGAAACTTCCATGATCAATCTAATTTATTATTATTCAATCACACTAATAAACCACAAAGTAAACCACAAAAGGAAGCCCTAGGAGTGATATGAATAAAGCAACAACCCTAAGTGAATAAGCGAAAGCCAACAGATCAATTTAACCTTAATCAATCCTAACCTATCAATTCCTAATCCATTAATTTAGTATAGTAGCAAAACTCCGTCCTTAAGTCAAGTTGCGTAAATCCTAAATCTCCTCTTAGTAACGCTGCAACAGAAGCTCCACTCCTTCTGTCTTTACAATTACCAAACTCTAAGTTTATATACTCTAACTAATTTGCATGTCAGGGTTTCTTCTTGAGAGGGATGGCTGTGAATTAAACGCGAATACTAGCCCGAAGATTCCCCAAGAGGATTAGCTGGTGAAGGTCGTGTAAAGACCCGTCACAACTATACTGCATAATATATGACTTCTTAAGGTATCCGACTACGTTCGGAGCCATGATTTTAAAAAAGCGCATAAATGGATAATTTCCATGATATTTAATGTCACTTAGATTAGAATTCATGTATAAAATTGTTTTAAGGACATTTTGACCAAAAAAATTATTTAAATACAATATTTCGGCAAAAAATTAACTTAGAATAATTTTCTTTCCAAATGTTCTCCTTTTGTGAAAAATGCTTCTATTATAATATTTTGCCTGTATATAGCTCAGACCTCTGTACAGAGGCTCAACTAGAATTTTTGAAATATATAACTTAGAAGTGGGTATATCCATATTTTACGACAACAGAGGGGAGCAATTTTAAGAAAAAAAACGCCAATAATTATTTAAATTGCTGGTAACTCTGAAAATAATGTGAATTTTTCAAAAATTCTAGTTGAGCCTTTGTAGAGAGGTCTGAGCTATATACAGGCAAAATATTATTATAATAGAAGCATTTTTCCCAAAAGGAGAACATTTGGAAAAAAGATTATTCTAAGTTAATTTTTTGCCGAAATATTGTATTTAAATAATTTTTTTTTTGTCAAAATGTGTCCTTAAAACAATTTTATACATGTATTCTAATCTAAGTGATACTAAATATCATGACAATTACACATTTATGCGTTTTTTTTTAAATCACGGTTCCGAATGTAGTCGGATACCTTAAGAAAATAAGCTAGCTAGTATTGCATTCGTATATATAGCTTTTTAATAATTTGATAAGGTAATTTATAATCTACCAGGGTTTACTCTTACATTAGTGTTAACAGGGTTGATGAAGGAAATTATAACCAACTTAGATGCTGAAATGGCTGCTGTCCAACTGGTTTTGACTGAAGTGTCTAAAAGAGATGAGAGAGAGAGATCAAAACATTGCGATCTTCATTTATTTCCAGATCACTATTAAAGCTATTTCTCCAGTTTTACTTTCAATCAATGAATCTGTACTCAGTTGTCAAGCTTTGATCAATTCTTTGATGGATAATGGTTACTATATCACCAGATTTCACCCAATGTCACCTGCAATAGGTTCCAAATCCTTGTGGAAACATGAGTGATGAGTTTTCCGACATACTGGTCGAGGATGGCTCTGACCTTCAGCAATTTGATGCTCCTGTCTGTCATCAAAATGCTAAAAGAATCATCAATGCTAGATTCAAGGCTCATTTTCGACAGAAAACTTGGGACTTTGTGAGCGTAAAGAATTTGAGTTCCTGAACAGAAAGTCTTATTCCTTGTGATCTGCCTAGTCCTGCCAGTATCGCTAACTTTAGAATTATAACTGGACTTGATCACCTCACGAAACCCTCGCACAAATTCGCTTTAGTAGATTTCCCTGCTTGCCTATTATATAATACAACAGCATGTACGGAGACTTTTGGTCTCTTGTTCCGGACTTGGCGACGTAGCACCAGCTGTTACTGTTAAAAATCAATATAGCTATTATTGTATTTCTGAATTGTATTGGGCTGTGCCCGTCATAGAATATTGACGGTCATGCCAAAGCCTGACATTGGATAAAAAAGATTGTTTATAGTTAAAGTACTGAGACACATTTAAAGCTAAAATCACTTGAAACTAATACGCTTTAATACACTGATAACCTGATTGCTACAAAATGTTATAACATCTTTTATTATAACTACTGAGGATATATTTTGTATTGCACAACAGACGCATTTAAAACGCATTAAGATTCACACATATTCATTGACACAAATTGTACAGTCCTCAAATACTTCCTCAAAGTATCCAAGGATAAAACAAACTCTAACAAACAATATGGATTAAATAGTTTACTTTATTCAACAAAATCATTTAAAAACTTCCCCAACTTGAGAAATATAACAAATATAAACCTGTGTCAACTCAGGCTACAGATTCTTGGTAATCCCTACGAAACGGAATTTTAAACGCATCTTCCCTATCCGAAGGGAAAATTGAAACAGTTATAAGAGAAGTAATTAATTAATTCGTTTGGTACTGTGGCAACGATAATTCTTATTCCGATTTATTTTTATTCCAGTGATTATGTATGGAACGTTATCGTCTGATTTTGTGTTGCTGTTCCTATGAAACTTGTTCTATATGAAACGTATTTTGTTTTGTTCATAAGATGATGGAAGAAAATTTTGCTATGTTGTAATGGGTTCTCTATTCGGGTTCTTCTTCTAATCCTCTGGGGTAAACTATTCTCTAACTGTGATTTTAGTGTAAAAACCGTTTTCCTTAGAAATGACTGGGTTTTATGCAAATGTAAATACTATTTAAGCTCTGACGCACGTTTGCGCGTGTGAGTTAATGGTTGATCGTTAATCGATAATCGTAAAATCGAAGAATAAGAGTAAGTGAATTGCGACCAGGAAGTCACGCGGCCGGAAATTAATATTCATTTTGAATCCATCAAGAGTTGTAGAAGTAAATAGCATTGGAGCTGATAGAGCTATCAGGGTTCGAGAAGGATCGTCGTATAGAGCTCCATCTCAAGGTAAGTTATTTTGAATGATCTTGTATGTCAGATTAATGGTTGGGATTTTAGATCACTCCTAAAGTTAAGCAATAAAATTATATATCATTCATAAATGTTATAGCTAGAATAAAAGTAGCTATTTTTAAGATCATGTCTGCTTCTTCCCCGAACCCTCCTACACCTGCGATCTTCGGGTCGTGACAATGTCTGTTTGGAATTGAACAACTCAGATCTTGGAACAAGCAAATATATTACACTCTGTTTGAAAGATATAGAAGAAAGCCAAATTTTTTAGTTGGAAAAATAAAATGCAAGTTGAAACTCAAATTTAATTAATATTATTTCAAATTTAACTAGGCATCTTCAGAGAATCGGTTTATTTTAAATAAGATTCACCATCGATTATCCAATGAATACAATAATATCTCCTACACATAGCACAAGTTTGACTTATTCTAAAGCAATATCTGCCATCAGTTAGTTTTTAGAGGAATACCGCAGACACAAAAATTAGAACATGCAATTCATTTCAATTATTAAATTTTTTTCTTACATTTACTTCCGAAAATGAACATAGATTTCCCGTGAAGAGATAGAGAGAATTGATAGAATAATATAAAAACTTATAAAATGACGAGATAAAAATAAGAACAAATTTCACATAATTAATCCTTATTTAAGTAGAAAATATTTTTGCCTTCTTATTCAAAACATACTTCAATTCTAGCATCTAATTTTCACTCAAAAAATGAATTCTTACCTTCTCGAAAAGCATGCTTTAATAAACTGTATTCTAATGTTCTATCGCCAAAGCATTCTGATTTGGTTATGTATGCTTCTCGTACAATTTTAACACTTCCCAAGCTAACATACAGACGTCCGGTGCATGTAAAACTGATGACTTCTCCATATTTTTTCTGTGTTTCGTCCAATTTTAAATGAAAATCATCATGAATGAAGGGCCAGTATCCGAAGTATGGTAAGCCACTGAGTCCCGGTGGAAGACCTCTTTTTTTCAAGGCACAGTACACTATCGTTATAAAAAGAGTTGCAAATGCTACAGCAAGTGAAAATGGAGAAAGTGTATTAATGCTTTCAGAGAGCAAACTCAAATCCATCTTCATTGTTTCAAGAACTGAATGAACCTGCAACAAAATTTATTTATCAATGAATAACTGTAACAATTGCTGTTTAAATAATTTCACCGCAAAAATTGGTAGATTCAAACATTTTGAAAGTGTGAAAACCTTCATAATTTAAAAAGATACATTATAGCGTGTAGTTAGAAGTTATACACATATTTTTCACAGAAACTTTTTTCAATACCTTTATACATATAGGGCTTGGTTTCAAATTTTTTTTTTAAATAAACATATCAAATCGCATATTTAACGTGACAAATTTAAGCAACCATATCTTCAATTAAACATATTAAATTTCAAGAGAAATAATAAAAGTAAAAATTTAAAATCACAATAATTAAGTGGAGTTGAAAACTAAATTTTAATGAGGAGATGATTTGGACAAAAGTTTTTCAGCAGTGGCGTAATGTACACCCCCCAAAGCTCCGGAATCGCAGGGGGGGGGGCAGGATTCTAGAAGGCCCGAAGCCTGACTCTAAGTCTTCGTAAGGTATGACTTGAGGTCCAAAACCTGACTTTGCAGGAGGGGCATAATGTTTTACGTTACGCCGCTGCTTTTCAGTTCGGTTCACTACAACTGATTTCTAAATCGTTCCGACTCTTGTTAAAAATATAAATGGAGGAAAATAATCCATATTCAGATATCTGGAAACATTTTAAGGTATCAACTTATGAAAACTCTGGAGAAAGAATAATTTGGCTATTACACAAGACACGAGTTTAATAGAACCCTGACGGATAGTGATCAGTAAGGACAGTTGCACTTAAGGTATCCGACTACGTTAGGAACCGTGATTTTAAAAAGGCGTATAAATGGATAATTTTCATGATATTTAGTGTCATTTAGAATAGAATACATGTATAAAACTGTTTTAAGGACATTTTGACAACAAAAATTATTTAAATACAATATTTCGGCAAAAAATTAACTTAGAATAACCTCTTTTTTCAAAATGTTCTCCTTATGTCAAAAATGCTTCTATTATAATAATATTTTGCCTGTATATAGCTTAGACCTCTGTACAGAGGCTCAACTATGATTTTTGAAAAATTCACATTATTTTCAGAGTTACAACCATTTAAAATAATGATCGGCGTTTTTTTCTTAAAATTTCTCCCCTCTGTTGTCGTAAAACATGGATAAAACCACTTCTAAGTTATATATTTCAAAAATTCTAGTTGAGCCTCGGTACAGAGGTCTGAGCTATATACAGGCAAAATATTACTATAATAAAAGCATTTTTCACAAAAGGAGAATATTTTGAAAATGGGTCATTCTATGTTCCTTTTTTGTCAAAATATTGTACTTAAATAATTTTTTATTGTAATAAACAATTATTAATTAACAATTATTGTCTTAAAACAATTTTATATGCATTTTTTAATCCAAGTGACACTAAATATCATAATTATTATCCATTTATACGCTTTTGCAAAATCACGGTTCCAAACGTAGTCGGATACCTTAAAACCTAGCTCCTATTCGCAATTAAACAATTAAGAATGTACAACATAATGTCTTTAGGTTCCATTCCACAACATTTTGGGGCAATAATGTGACAGGATATCATACTATGTATTTCGATTAATAGACGTTTCACCCTAGTGCAGCGTTTCTCAAACTGTGGGCTCGCACCCTTAAGGAGCGTGATAGTCCTACCAGGGGGGCGCGAACATATCGGAAAGTCAAAAATAAAAGATCATTTAAAAGTACATTAAATTTCTGAAATGAAGCAAAAGACATACATTCTGACTTAATACATAAAATACATATTTACATTGATATATTACTCTAATAAAAATATATCAGCACTGCACAATCTACTTTATCAATAAGTTAAAGGGTATAAGTTAATTTACCCATAGGCTTGTCATATAAAAAAACTATATACAAAATTTAATACTTATCGTGATAATTTATACAGTTTATATTTAAAATATTGTAGCTTTAGCGTCAAAGTACGTTATTATTGAATTCAGTACATTGTTATTGTATGAAGGTGGGGCACGAATAAAATTATGATTGAAAATTGGGTCAAAAACATTGAAAGATTAAGAAGCACTGCCCTAGTGGCTTAACGTACATCCCCGCATCTCGGGGAGGGGCCAGTATTCTTGAGGGCCTAAAGCCTGGCGTGTTATGGTTTTGCAATCCTCTGTAAGATCCGGCTTGGGGCCTCAAATCTGACATTGCAGAGGAGCTCTAATATTGTCCGTTACGCTATTGTGTGCGTGTGTGTGTTTCACCCATTACTATATGAATACTTTTTTTTAAATTTTGGGGGTTGAGTGTAAATACTAATTTATTATCAATCCTAATTTTTATCAGAGCAACATGTAATTTGAGCGTAACAAAATGTACGTTTTTTTTTTCTTTTGATTTTTTTTAAAAACTATAAACATACCTAATATTGAAATAGTTTCTTTTTTACCTTACAATAAGGAAGTAGTATTTAAATAATTATGATTATATAAAAAAGAGAGAAGTCACAAGGAATGAATGTGAATCTTATCAAAGAAAATATACTTATGATATATTCAGACATATATTTAAAAGATTAAAAATTAAGTAAAAAAAAAGGTTTTTAAAATATTTTATTTACTCTGAAATTATTAAATTTTTTAATAAATAAATTTTTTTGTTTATTGCTTATACATCACTAATGAAATGCTCAGAAAAGTTAGAATAAACAAAAACAATAACAAATTCTTTGTGATCTTGCACTGTATAATCACCAGCATTCAATTTATGATAAAACTAATTTTCAATTGCGCTTTGGAATAAACATATTTCTTGTCCTTCAAAATTCTGTGCAAGGTGAAAACCATTCTAAAATTATCCATCACCGTTATTCAAGATTTTAATTCTGTTCTAGAAATTCCTCGAATAGCTACAAACCACATATTGCGAATACATTACACACAGCAATTTCTTCAAAAACAAAGTAAAATAATTATCTTCTTATTTAGCAAAGTCTAGTACATACAAGCGTGACAGTATCGTAAATCATAAGAGAATAAATGAGAGAGCATGACTCAAAAGTGAATGTTCTAACACATGCGGAATATAGACTGAATTTGTACTAAGATTTAGGTCATGTAGATGTGTATGTGAAGAGGAATGTGGCAATGAGAAACTCAGCCTGGAACTGTCAGAAAAAAGTAGAGGAGTGTGACGGGCTCACGCGTCTTTTCATCAACATGTCCTTTGGATTCTTTTCGGGCCAGGATTAATGGCAACTCTTTTCCAACCAAAACCCAAGAAGTGAAACGTGAATATAAGATGAAAATTAGATAGCTTTTAAATATCAGAAGTTTGAGTAAGTGAAATGGCAGTTTGGGGAATGTTATGATAGAGAGTGATACGATTGTAAAGAGTGACAGCCAACAGAGGTTATCCCGAAGATAGAGCCATTAGGTCAAGGTGCATACCATTGCACTCGAGTAAAGACGCAACTCCTTTATGATTAGTTCGGAGATCGGATCAAGGTAGGATTGACTATTTAATATTAGGATTGGTGATATTATTGGAATTGAGATTAGGCGGGTTAGATATTGAGAGTGGTCCGAGTTACGTGATTTCGGTATTATTGATATAGTGTGTTTTGTCATCGTGGATTCTCTCATATATATTATTATCATCTAATCTGTTAAACGTTTAAGTTTAAATTCTTAATAAAGTCATATTAAGAATGTGGACACGTCTTGTCCTTTTGTTAATCCTACACCTCTAGCTCATGCAGATAATCCAGGAGAAGGGCACCCTAGGGAACAATTTCACAGGGGTGACCATTGTGTTATTGATACTACTTTTGAAAGAAGTATCTGAGGGTTTTTACAGAGAACGATAAACAGAGACTGTGTAATGCTTATAAAGTGTTTGGATGACAGAGAATTTTCGTAGAAAGATCCAGATCATCGATACAAAAGCTGAAGCACTCGAAGCTAATGTAAAGAAAATTTTTGCTGACCATGTGTGGGATTTCAGACAGTTCGTGTTTAAAATTTTAGCTTACTCATAATGTTTCATTTTCAGAATTAAAAAGAAAAAAATATATATCTTTCGATGTCACCACCTTATCAAATATATTATGTTTTCTGTGGTATTAATAGAGAGATATCATTGTGTTTAACTGCTGAATCACAGACACTGGAGATTTGTGTATAGCTGATATAATAATTTCATATTGAAGAAGTGAATATATTTTAAATAATTTATTCATAATTTTCTGCAATAAATCTGTTTCTTATAACTGAAGGAGGAAGGTTCGTTCTGGGTACCTTCCGTTCCGAACTCGAGTACTTAACCGATCACACCAAATCGACCGTCTTCATGTGATGTTGGTACTAGTTCATATAGATATCACACCGCCACAAAAAAAAAATGGAGAGAAACAGTATTGGTCGTTTTTTTGAGCCTGAAGGAATTTATATAGCTACTTGAGAATTAAAATAAGTTTTCTTGAAAAATTTTCTTTTTCAATTATTTTATCTTTGAAAGATATAAATATCCTGAATTACGACTACTGTTAGTTGAAATTCTTTTTGTCGATCATCCATGAAATATGTTACACGTTAATAACATTAAAAAAGATTTTTTTAAATAAAAAAAATAGCAAATTGAAATAAATTATTTGGAATATAAAAGAATGGAATAATTTTTTATGCATGAATGATAAGAAAATTAAACCATTCATAAATTGAAGTTAATCTACAATCTTTCGCTTTTGAAAAAAAGTTTAAAAAAAATTATAAATGACAGAAAACGAAGTTCTGTTTTAAGAAATATAATGAAAAAAAATTATCAGATATTATCACAAAAAAGTATGATATTATCGGAGGATGCCGAAAAATGGATTAAGTCATAGCATGTAAAAAATAAAAAAACAACATTTATAGAAACACCTGGAAAACTTTTGAAACTTATAAAAAAATTAAGTTTTTCTTTACAAGCATTCTATTTCTTAGCAATTGTACAATTTTTCTGCCATATACATGAATAAATTTTTAAAATTCTTTAAAGTGTGTTAAATTTATATAATTAAAACATGTTATTAAAAAAAGGGTATACATATTTATCATACAACTGACATATTTTATCTAATGAATACAAAATATGACATCGAAGAAATAATTTTCTACAAAGGAATATCAGTCCTTAAAACTGCTGAATTTCTAAGAAAAAAAGAGAATAATAATAATAACAATGAAGCATAAAATTTATCTAATTTTTAATCGACTCGAAATCTCTGGAACACTCTTATGATTTCTGATATATTTCTAAAAATAATTTTTAAAATTTATTTTGATAATGAAGATAATTTTTCAACATTATCTTTGATATCCGCAATTTTAAAAAGGGCAAGGTTTCAGACCAATAGAAGAACTAAAATATAACTCAAAACACTTTCCGTTTTAAAGAATCTATTAGGTGAATTATCATAAATAAATTGTATCATAAACAGGGGCGTAGCTCCCACCGTATCAATGATACGGGGCCCCTAAGCTGCAGGGGCTGCAACATGTGTAACTACAGTTACCACTAACAAGGCTTTCTTTTCTTAAAAAAAGTGCCCTGAAGGAGTTTTGATACGGGGACCATTCAGAACCAGCTACGTCTGTGATCATAAATTTATTATTTCACTAATATCAACATAGATTTAAATACAAACCAAATTGCTTTCGTCTTCGAAAGAAAATTTTTAATATTGGTTAAGTATTCGGGCGAGTGCTCATGGCCGATGCTTCTGTAAATTCGCGTGTTCGAGTCCTAATGCCACTAAAAGCCCCCCATGCAGTGGAGATGATTTATGTTAAATCTGTCCAGGTTCGAAGTACTCACGGTCAGGGCATGGGCCACAATAGGGGGCTTCATCTCGTTCTCAACTCAGCTTGAAAAAGATCAAGATTCGAGTAATTTCAACGGTCAAATGTTTTTTTCGATTGTATCCTTCAAAAAAAAAAAAAAAAACTAGGAATTTCAGACAATATGTTAACTGGCTACATGTGACAACCGTTGTGTGTGACCGTATGTAAGCCTCCCACCACACACCATCATTACTCATTCAGTCAAAAGGCGGCAGCCGGTCGAGCCGGTTTGTGCGCTTGTAAGTCATGCACATTTATTTGCTTAGGTTGTGACGGGGCTTTATCGATATTTCTACTAACTGTCCTCTTGGGATTTCTTTGGGGCCAGAATGGCAATTTTTTCCTACCAACCCAAGAAGAGAGAGTGTTTATGCAAATTAGGAATCATATATATTTTAATGTTAGCAGTCGCGAGGATAGCTAAGTGAAGCTCTGAGCGCTAAGTGGAGAAGTAATGCTAGAAGTAAAGTGAGATAAAGTCTAAGAGAAGAGTCTTAATTTTGTGAGTCGATCTAACAGTGCTACTGAAGATAAGCAAAAGTCGGCCCGAGACCAAAGGAGTATTGTCTTAGCCTGTGCAAGTCAGATGGAAAGATAAATTGATGTTGTACGGACCGTAGCTGTTTACCCAGGAAACAGCGGTAAGCGAGTTCATTTAAACTTTAAGGATAGAGCGGATACTATTAAGATAGGAATTAATCTATAAAGATAGATTTAGTGGTTAATTGCGTTATTTATCAGTAATACGTTTTGCGTCGTTTCGCTCTTGATCATTATCCTCCTAGACTAGTATTGTTGTTGTATTGTATATAAATTAAGATCATAATAAACTATTTTTATTACGGCAGAATTTAGTGGTTCCTCTTTCGTTCCCTCAGACATAGGTCGCATGGATAGTGGAGAAAGGGTATCCCCATCGGTGGGGATATCACAAGGTTTATTGTTTGTATGAGTATTTGACAAGTCACAGGCTACATATTGACTACTTTTAAGGGTCATAGGTGGGCTCTGCATTTGTGCATTTGTGTAAGGACTCAGGGCCTCAAGAAGTCAAGACGTCCCTGCTCACGCTGCGTGTTGGGGAAGTTTGGTAAGTGAGGTCCCTTTCTTAAGTGTCGACTTTGTCCCTTGACGTAGTTAAAAAAGTCCTCGTGTTGCACAAGATTGCATAGTTAACAATCAATCAATCAATCAATATTATAAATTTATTCAACATTTTTTTTTCCCTTTGTAATCGTCATAAGTCCACAAATTCAAGTTAATGTACGTAAGTGAAAATTTAATTTTATTACTTCAATTAATTCAAACATTCGGTGATAGTTAATAAAAATGTACTTTTCCACTAAAAATGTCTTAGATGGAAACTATTCATGCTAGCTTTCTTAAATATGTCTCTAAAAATTAGAAATTGCAACTTCTGTCTTCTGAATCGCATATGCAAGGAAATAAATGAAAGATAAATTTAACAAAGAATTAAATTATCAGACCTTAAATTCATGGGATTATGTGAAAACAATTGGAAAAATTTGGTTTTTAGTTCATTATTTATTAATCCATTTTCCATCTTAGATAAAAATACAAATATAACAAGAATTCTGAAGAAGATATTTTGACACTTATAAAATACCGTATAATCCGGCGTATACCGCTCACTTTTTGCACAAAAAAAAGATTGAAATTTATGGGTGCGCTTTATAATCCGGGTATAAAAATGATAGCTTTAAAAATAAAGAAAAGATGAGCATAGAAAAAAAATTAGACTTATACATATAACAATGTTTTTTTCAAAATAAATAGCCTTCTTTCTCAACTTAAAGGGTTGTAGTTCTAGAGGTATACTATTTTTTTCTAATGCATGGTATAAAACCGCGAATAAATGACTTCAAAACATAAGAGCATTGCACACTTGCATTTCAGTTTGCTTCGTAAAGAAGGGGGTGTACGTTATACAGCACGAATATACCTAAAAACTAAAATTTGCAGGTTGAAAATATAGGTGCGCGTTATACGCCGGATTTTACGGTATTCTTTTTCAAGAAATTAAATACTAGAAATGTTAATTTTTAATGCTTCTTTTTATGCATGAAGTTCTTGAAGATAGGGTGAAAAAATTTAATCGCATTAAAAAGTAAAAAATATCTTCTTAAAAATAATCTTAATATCTTAAAAAATTTTTGAAAGAAATTATACAAATTTAACACTTACAGTTGGAGAATTATCTTCTAGCTATAGCAAAATTTTCAACTCTTTTAGATCACAAATCTTTGAGTGCTGTCATATTTGACAGATATTGTTTCGAGAGTCTCTGGCTGTATCAGAATAGCCTTTTTTTAAACCGGATAACTTATCACTTATAAAAGGAAAAGATAAAATACTGTGTTTCTGTCACTTAATCGCGCTTAAATCTGCACGTGTTTCACCAAATGCCTTTTCAAAATATTCGTCACACGATGACAGCAAAACAGCTCTCTTCTGATTGGTTTCAACCATTTTAAATTAGCCAATTATGATGTCAGCGGATGTCGTAACATCGTTTCAAATTCATCTTTTATTTTAACAACTACGTCCTGTATTAGACATGGATTTAAAATCAACGCACTTTCATTTTTGTATCATATCCTCATTTCTATCTTTATAATATAAGGAATAGTTTTTTTGAGTATTTATTGAGACAATTTAATTTAGTTTAAAACTTAAATGAATATCTAACTATACTGCAAAAATAATGACTGTGTTTCATACAAATATCACAAAAGTGCACATGTTTTTAATTTATTCATACGCTTTGTGGTATAACCCAAATTTTTGGCGGAACGAAAATCGGAACTGAACCTATATATATGTATATATATTTAGTTGAACAGGAACGAAACAAATTACATTTCGAAGCTTTGAAAATAACAAAAGATTTTTATATAAACTTATTCTTCGGTATTTTTTAAAATTAATTATAAACTAGTTTTATACTGATTTGCTTATTATCATTGAAATAAGACAAAGGTTATAGCAACTATTCTGGACGGATAAACCTTACAATTTGTAAATTTTTTGTAAAAACCATTTTAAATTATAGTTCTACAATGAAAGTATTTTGAAGTCATTAAATACGGTATGAATTTTAATGGATAATCTATTAAAGAAAAAAAGGCAAATTAAAGCACGAGATTGAAAATGCTAAAATATCTTTGCAATATAAACTGCCACCCATGTAGAGTTCGAAAGCACTTTTTGTTGTTCCCTTAGGTAATTCGAGATGAAAGTTTTGAATTATGGATGCCAGGAATAAAAAAACTTGTGTCATCGTGAAACCTTCTCCTAAACATGCCCTCTTACCCGAAATAAGAAAATTTAAAAAAATTTAAATATTTCAATAAACATTCACATTAAAATAATGCAACATAAACCTATCAGTACTTGCTGTCAATATACATTTATTTTTTAAATAAATAACAAGGAATTTGATGGTTGATTAAAGAAGTTGGCAACAAGTGGAAAATTTCAGACAAAAGCAAACCAAGTAGTTGCCATTTTATTTAAAATAAACGATTATTTAATAACTTTGTCTTAGAAAATCAATTATTTTAAAAAAAAGAGGAAAAAAGACAATAGTTGATGATGATTATTTGGCAAATTACTAAAAAAATGAAACAGACAAAAATTTAATTCTAAGAATTTAAATAAAATAAAAAGTAGGCTTAATGAGAGAGAGAGAGAGACATACTTAAAAAGAATAGACATTTGAGGTAACACTGTTATCAATTATATAAAAAAAATTAAACTAAATCGAAAATGAATTTTTCCTTTTTATTTTCAAATAGTTTGATAAAAAGAATATTATAGATAAAAATAAAATTATTCCCAATTTTGTCCGAAGATTTAAACATGACTTTTGATTGCTTTTAGTTTCAAATAAACCGATATATCTGCATATAACAAATATTTTTTGTAGCATGTACACAGTTAAAAAATAACAAAAATCTTCGTCTGTATATGATTAAAACAAATACGTATATAAGTTTCAAAAAACACAATTCCAAATTAAAGAAACCCGTATTCGCCTCTACATCTGCATATCGATATAGGAAGTATTTCCCCTTTAGATAAAACTTCTTTATATAATATTAAGTAATTTTTTCTAATACATCTTTGTTTTTGTAATTAAAATTAAATAAAACAACACACACAAAAAATCATTGAAATATAAGAAAGTAGAACAGCGCTTCTAAAACGCATTATCAAACTATAATCAAATTTTTATTTTGCAACAAATACATTTGTAATTTACACAAAAAACGCACAATTACTTTTTATGATAGTACTCGAATTATACAAAAATCAGATTCTGTATTTTTTAAAAGTAAAGATGGTAATCTTAAATTTGAGCCTATTTTATTATTCGTTAAAATTCGATACACACATTATTTACATATACTCACCGACTCCAAACGCAATAGGAAGCTCGGATCTTCGTTTTCCTTCAACTTGTATGAATCTAGATGGGTTGAATTTTTCCGGTTCCGCATACACTTCAGAAGCAAGGTGGACAGTGTAAAAATTTATGATTATTTAATTATAATGTAGGGCAAACACGTGCCCTACTTCATCCATTACTCTTACCCTTACCCTTACATTGCATTTTACCCTTACTCTTTTCGATTACACAGAACAAATATCTGTGTATAATAGTAGCCAAAGTTTATTCCATAGACGCCATTTATTTTTATAATCACTCAAATGATCTCCAGGTGAATGATAATGTCTCGAAAATATACAAAAATTAAACACGTATTAAGTTCAACCAGCGTCGATTACGCACAACAATTCTTTTCTCCGACTGAAAAAACGTATTTAGAATAATTACAAAAGATGCCACCTAAAGCAACATAACTTTAACCACAGACGATTATATATCAGTAAATAAATTTGAGTTATATGAATTATTAAATTAAAGCAGACGATAACATTGGGGATAGGAATTTTCAACCTGAACAAATGTCTGTAATTATTGTATAAGTTAAATAGTCAACTAACAATTAATTCAAAATATTCGAATGTAATTTAAGTAAAATTAAATATTTTACAATATGAAACACATATTACAGTGGTGACAAGAAAAACCGCAAAAATATAACTAGGAACATCGTAACGATCGAAGAGTATAAATTGATATAAAGGTATTCTTATTTTTATCTCCTAGAATTTATTTAAAAGGTGAGAAAAATTGAACGCCATAGCAACAGTTACACAAAACTCGCTTCAATAGCCACACAAAGCTCACTTTGACAACGACACAAAATTCGATTGATTAACTAGTATTTAAACAACCCAGTGTTTTTTTCCCCTCTCTCGATGGAATTATTAAATTTTTATAAATACTTTCTTTGATAAATTCATAAATTTGAAGAATATTAATATTGTATACAAGACAAGACATAGTATATGTGGCATAACCGATTATAAAACGGCTTAACCAATTATGAATCTGGTTTTGAAAATCCTTGAACTATCGACCAATGAAGTCGCAGCTTAAATTCGTAAATCCAATCACAAACTAGCAGCTTTAGTAGCTGTATTGTTACAGTTGAAAATTTATGATTGAAATTATTTCGAACGAGGCATGGATGTTGATCCTGATGCCGTCAAAGACTCGTCTAATATCGCGGATTGGGCACACTAAAAATGTTGAGGGTCAAAGTCTTCCCGTTGGCGCGAAAGTTTGGAGAATATAGTTCTTACGTTGCATGAAGTTACAAATTAAAGTACAGTATAAAATGTGAAAAGTGGAAAAATCTCGAGCATTTAAAGACAATTCAATTGAAACAGATATTATTGATATATTTTCAAATTTTCTTCTGATTGCAATACTTTGTAACAATTTTTTCCTAAAATCACCGCTAAGATAATATATCTCCGAAATTCGGTTCCTCTAAATAGTAATTGTTAATTTCTTATTGTGTATAAAAACCATTCTGGTGCTTCTTCCTTCAAGGTTGTTCATACACCTTTAGGGGTGGACAAATAATCTCCAAGAAGGAAAAATTAATTTTGAGTAACCTTTTCGTGCCGTGAAGTTCCACTTCTGGCTATAAAATCTTTTTTTTTATGATTTTATACCTCAAAGCAATATTATTGAGTAAAAAATCACGTTTCTTAAAGATCATTTCAAAGAATAATTATTTGTCATGAATTTTTTTCATGTTTTTTTTGAAACTTTAAACTATGCATAACCAACGAAAGATGCAACAGCAAAAATACCATCAACCACTATTTGAACAAGGTTCCCTAACAAAGCTTTATCAACAAAAAAGGAAACAAATACGCATGTCTAAAAAATTACAATAAATATGTTAAAAATAGGCATACTCATTCTTAAAACTGATAGTCAGATTAATATTAACTTTAAGAAACATTAAAATAAGATTTTTCAAATTTTAAGAGGATTCGGTGTGCGATTTATAAAAAAATCTTTGAATTAATAGTTTTAAAAAGTTTTTGGTTGCCTTCTGAGTACATGTATTATGCAAAATAGTTTTTGTGCTCAGAATTCAAGCTAATAATTTAATATTCTAAAGAAACATTTAAGAATGTATAAAGTAATTTAAAATGCAACTCTTCCTACAATATTTGGCATAAACACATAAAATCTGATTTATACAAGCACATAGATCTATATATAATAATAGTTGGTATGCGTTTTATGATAACATGATTGATATTCGTAAAATATTTTCTGTTTTAAGAATGCTTATTGAAAATTTTTTAAAAAGTGTGTAAATTCTAAATTCAGCTATTTTTTTTTTAAAAAAAATAAGCATTGCTTTGATTTAAAAATGCATACCGATTTTTATTACATGTATTAATAGTAAAAATTAGAAAAACTATCAAAGCATTGGGCACAATTGAAAAAAACCTTAGCATTTTAAATGAAGATAAATTAATAATTAATATTAATACTTTTATCTTAACATTTTTAACATTTGCGAATTAAGCCTTAAATAAATAAAATGTAACGGTTTTATCAATGTGAATACTATTAAGAATAAAAGTGGTTTGAGATGCGGAACTCAATTTATCAACAATCGGAAACTATTTTTATAAATAGAGGACAAGCCCCCTCCTATCATTTTCAACTTTCGAACTGTTTCCTGTTGAGGAAGAAGGTTCTATAAAGGATAAAAAGCATGTTCATTGGAATTAAATTTACGCCCAGCACACGTGTAAATAATATCGGGACAGGGAATTGCATCTTAACGGTTATCTGTATCGAGGGTTCTTAACTATTAGTTTATTGACCTTTTAAAGGTTCATGGAATAAGGCTCGTGCATATCTAAAAGAAATCATAGTTTTATTTTTAATGGTAATTCATGAGACCATTCAAAACTCTGCCCCTTAATATCAATAAAATCAAAATTAAGAAATTGTAACAAAATCCTTATCTACTCACTGATCCTAAGCCTATCCGGATCTACGCTTTCCTTGTTTGGGGATATGCAGCAAAGACCCATATTAATTACTTAGAAAGTGCTAAAAACTTAATCATCAGGCAAATTCTTAACGATCGCTGGTTCATGAGGAATGTAGACTTCAGAACCGAGAGTAAATTATTGGCCAAGGAGGGCTCTAATGATCCTATAGATAGTAGTGACTTACTAACATATAATGAAATCTACTCAAAAGTAAAGACCGACAATAACAGGACTTGGAAGACACCACCTAGTCATGACTGGTATCAACAAAATGGTCCTGGGACTGCCCTGGAACTAAAAGGTAATAGGAAACTACAGACAGCTATTACTAGACTGACCAGTGGTCATACCCGTGGACTAATATTTGTTCAGGGTCAAAATACTTTCCTTGTATGACTGAAATGCAATGTTCACCAGGCTTGACCGGAGCATTTGCTGTCTTGTATAGGGCTTGAGAAAAACTTTATTTTGGAGAATCCAACGATGGTTTAGGATTCTCTATTGGTGAATGGTCTTCTGGACTTGGTCTAGCTTTGTTCTGGGCCAAGTGGAATAAGTAACAGCAACAACTTAGAAAGTGCCAAAAACTTAATTATCAGGCAAATTCTTAACGATTGCTGGTTCATGAGGAATGTAGACTTCAGAACCGAGAGTAAAATATCCACTATTAGACAACGATCAGGAGAAAAACTACCAATTTCTTTAATTAAATTGACAGTTTTAATAATAAATCGATAACTAGCATCGAAAAATATATTCCTGATCTTAATTTCCACAGACCCAGATCAATCCTAATTGATCC
>BMAV01002595.1:279832-295361 GCA_019973955.1 Trichonephila inaurata madagascariensis | reverse complement strand
CAATCTGAAGCAGTAGCATTATTTCAATTTATTATTAAGCGTTGAATTTCGTCGTATTTAAGAGAGTGATTATCAGTGACGTTTTAATACTTCTTGAGGTCCTGGGCTCCTACTCAAAAATAGGCCCCACCTAGGACCCTTTTAAGTAAAAATTGTGTTGCATATGTTGTGAAATGCCCGTACAAACGGTAATACGAAACAAATAAATGTGCATGACAATGTCATAAACCTAGACACAAACCGGTTCGATCGATTGCCACCTTTTTATTAAATGAGTCATGATGGTGTATGGTAGTAGGCTTAAGCCTAAATATAAACTATAATTATCACATAATAATGCAGTCTTGAAACTGTCGCCAGTTTGCATATATTGTTTGAAGTTCCCAGTTTTTCGAAGAATATATTGACCATAAAATTGATTCGGATCATGAACTTGTTGAGGTTGAGTCCAGAAAGTAACGAGACCCCTGCCGAGGCTGAGGCATTCGGCTCAGTTGGTCCATACCTTAAGACGTCCCTGCTCCATGACGTTATTTTTCAACAAAACTATGCACGACCACATGTTTCCCGTGCTGTACCGATCTTTCTTGATGCAGAAGATGTTCAACTGTTTCCCTGACTGCGTGTTCTCCAGGTCTGTCTAGGATTCAAAACATCTGGCTATGTGTTCCTGAGTGACTGGTACTCCATTATTTATCAGTTACTACGATTGATGAATTTTGACATAGAGTTCAAGTTGCACATGAAATGAAGCCTCCATATTTTTCAACCAAGCTCAATTCAACTCAATGACCAACCGGACTGCAGTTGTTATTGCTGTCCGAAGGAAAAACTCTGGTATCGAATTCGGTGTCCTGTAAATCCCAAAGTACCTATAAATTTAATCATAACTACCTCATATGGTACTTTATTTATACAATTAATAAGATTATACTGTGAGCTGTATTTACTGGTATAGCAATTTCAATGGGCAGCAGCATATTTATTTTTCCAAAAATAAGCTCACTTTTCCGAGATTATATTAAAATTAACTAGCAGAATTATTTTCCTTAATTGTTGGTTTTAAATAATTGCGATGAAATACTATGAATCAGACTGTTTCAAAAAATTTTAGCACAATCATTTATATTACATAATATTTTAACTCTCTACAATACAGATGTAAAAATAATCACTTACCAGTAAAATATTTAGCCGTAGGATCTCCTTTGCTTCGCCTTTTATTTCTTTCTTTTAAATATTCGTCAATGACATCTCGGATGTTTTCTTCATCTTAAGTTTTTTCGTGCTCTTTTATTATTTCATACAAAATACCTTCAAACTCTGCATGGCTTTTCACACACGAATGATAATCACTTTTGAAAGGTAAAATGAAATATCTAGAACATAAAAGGTAATGTTTTGATTGACATACAAATATTTCATTTAAATAGTACTAAAGATGCATATTTACTCTACAAAAAGAAATTTATTTTCACTGCCTTTCTGTACGATATACGTGTAATAAAACATTTTCACTGAGAATTATTCAGCTCATCTCAACCTTTCATCCCTTCAGTGGGTCGAAAAATTAGTACCAAACTTGCTTTAGAGCCGAACACCCGCCTCCCCGCCCCCCCGGCATTCGAGTCAGATTGACCACCTGACCGGAACATCTGCCCAAGCACCTCAAGGTCCAAGGTAGAGAAAACTGGGATGGGCACAGTAGGTCTTGGCCCTCATGGACTGTTGCGCCACTGAGTTATGTATTATTCAATTCATAAAAGAAGTAGTATTTTCTGAATTCAAAATTTCAATGCATTGTTTCCGACACATTTCTTCGCTCTTCATATTGATTTAAAAATCACATTTTACAAATATAAATATACTGTATATTTTTTTAAGTAATTAAGAAATAGAAAAGTTTACCTAGGAAAATTTCCACAAGTGAGCATATTCACTTGGAGTCATGCTCAACATTTCTCGAACATACAGTTCATTGCATCTTCGAATTTTTTCATCTGTTGCACTGACATTACCGAATATTGTAAGACGTAAATTGGCAGCGCATTTGTCGTTCAGAAGTTCCACTGTATTGAAAGGCTCCCCTTTCAATGCTTTGATATGATTGATGGTGGATTTTATAGAGATACAAATCTCCAGAAAAACTGTTTATGATGGAAACAGTACCGTGTTCTTTTAGAACCACCAAGAAAAACTTACGAATAACTTTCCAGTGTTTTCTGTTGAGAAATATTACACCTGTTTGTATAAATAATGCAAAATCATAGATACTCTTAGCTCAGCTATTAAATTTTTTAATTCACACACACATTTTTTTATGTAACAAAATATAGCATTGTAGTTTATTTTATTATTTGCTATGTAATTTTACGCAGTAATGCCATGCAACTATATTTAATACATTTGAAAATTAATCCCAAATAGAGGCACATTACATGACGATCAAAATGGTATTAATTTTATCAGAATGTCAACTACACTGCATAATGCATGACTTCTGAAGCAAATAAGCTAGATAGTATTGCATTCGTATATGTAGCTTTTTAATATTAATTTGATAAGGTAATTATTTATAATCTGCCAGGGGGTATACTCTCAGCACTTTAGTTTTAATAGTGCTAATGGTGCAAATTGTACCAACTTTGATGCTGAAATGGCTGCTGTCCAACTGGTTTTGACCAAAGTCTCTAAAAGAGATTATATCTCAGAACATTGCAATTATTTATTCTCAGGCCACTAAAAAAGCAATTTTTTCTGTCCTATTTTCAGTCAATGGACCTGAATTTAGTTGTCCATTTTTGATTAATTTTTTGTTTGATAGTGGTCGCATTGTCACCCTACAAAGGATTCTAAGTCTCTCACTACACTATCATGGGTAATGAGTTTGCAGATACACTAGACACAAGGCTGGCTCTGACCTTCTATAACTTGATCCTCTTGTTTGTTATCAAAATTCTAAAGAATCATCAATGCTACAGTTAAAGCTCATTTTCGACAGAAGATTCGGAACTGTGAGGGGAGGGGGGAATGGGATTCCTTAATGGAAAATCCCATTTCTTGTGACCTGCCTAGACCTATCGCTGTCGCTAACTTTAGAATTATAACTGGGCTTGTCTACCCCGTGGAACACTTCTACTGATTCGGTTTAATATAGATTCCACTGTACTATACTGTACTGTTCATGGATGTTGAAAAGTTGCAGCCTCTGTTAGTCACTGGACTAGAGCACCTGAAGGTAGGTAGAGGACCGACTTAGCTCTAGGTGGTATCCCATTTAGTCTGACTCCTACTCTACGATGACCTGTCCGGCATGGGAGACCCTACTGGTAGTTAGACTACCGCCGGTATAGCTCCCAGGGTTTTCAGAGTACTCAAGCCCCTCCAGCACGTCAAGCTGAGAATACCAATGGAGGAATGGTCCTTATCGCGTTCGAAGTGGCCAGCTTAAGACAATGAAATTTTCCGAAGGATGTAAGAGCTTTGAAATGTGCACGAACTGTTCTGAGCCGGCCTCGCCTGCTCACATCCTCGAATGCTTAGGGCTCACCAAGCAGGATTTAGCAGACGATCCCTTGCTGGTGTTGGATCTTTTGAAAGTGTACGATATCATGGATCTGGTCTAGCACTGCTGACCAATGGGGGCGTGCGACAACAACAACAACAGATTCCACAGTTTGCCATTTATGTAATGCTACAGATGTGTACGGAGGCCATTAAGTCTCTTGTTTCGGACTTAACGACGTAGCAGCAGCTATTGCTGTTAATAATCATTGTAGCTTTAAAGATGTTTCTGATTTGTATTGGGCTGCCTGTAATAAACTGATGGCAATCATGTCTTACTTAGGCATAGGATATATATATTATATATATATATATATCCAGTTTAGTCCAAAGACTTTTTTGTGTTTACATTTGTTGTCTCTGGTGAATTCCAGTTTCTTCCTGCTTTGGCACTGTGGGTTCTAGTACTTCTTCACTTTTATTTTATTTTACTATATATATATAGATATATGTAATCGAAGTACTGGAAGCCATTTAAAAAGAAAGTCATTTGAAATGAAAAGGTTTACATCACTGATAAGCTGATAAATAACAAAACATTATAACATTTTTTATTGTAATTACACGGAATATATTTCGTATTATACAACGCGTGCATTTAAATTACATTTAGATTCATATATCTGTGAAGTTCATCAGTATTTGCTCCAAGGATAAAACAGGCTCTAACAAACACAATATGAATTAAATTGTTTTATTCAACAAAATCATCTAAAAAAACTTCCAACTTTGGAAATATAGCAAATATAAACTCAGGCCACAAATTCTTAGTAATCTCTACGAAAGGGAATTTTAAGCGCATCTTCCCTATTCGATGAGGAAATTCAAACAGTCAAAAGAGAAGTAATTAATTATTTCGTTTGGTATTGTGGCAACGATAATTCTTGTTCGATTTATTTTTATTTAATCGATTACTGTATGTATGTAACGTTATGTCTGATTTTATGTTGCTGTTCTTGTAGTTGTTCTATATGTTATAGGTTTTGTTTGTTAATAAAATGATGGAAGAAAATTTTACAATGTCTGTTTGGAATTGAGCAACACGGATCTTGGAACATGGAAATATATTACACTCTGTTTGAAAGAAATAGAAGGAAGACAAATGTAAGTTGGAAAAGTAAAATGTAAGTTGCAACTCAAAGTTAGTTAATATCATTTCAAATTTAATTATATATCTTCAAAATCGGTTTATTTCAATTTAGATTCAGAATCGATTACCCAATGAATGCAATAATATCTCCTACACACAGTATAAGTTCGACTTACCACAAAGCAAAATCTACTATCAATTAGTTTTCAGAGGAATTTCATATACAAAAGAAGATGCATAATTCATTTCAATCATTAAATTATTTGCAAACATTAACTTTTTAAAACGAACATAGATTCCCTTGAAGAAATAGAATTAATATAATAGTATAAAATATATTAAATGATGCAATAAAAATAAGAAAAAATTTCTCATTATAAATAATGTTTAATGAGCTAAATTCATGACGGTCACATGATAAACGAAATCACGTGTTCTCCTTTGCATTCGAAACTGACATTAGGCTTGTACTTTTGGTGCAAAATTTAGATAAAATTTCAAATTCGGTAATTGGGTAAGAATGTCAAATAACAAGATTCTTCAATTTTTTAAAAAAAATTTTAAAAAAATTCATATAGTATACGCGTATTTTTAAATCGTGCATTTTCTTTACATGTGTGATCTATTATTGTTGACAAATATGTACATTTTAAACGAAAGTTTCTACAAAAGGTAAAAGTTTGCAGCAGAAAAGCACATGAACTGATTGGTTAAAAACACATGATTGTATTTATCATGTGATTATAATGTCACATGAATTTATTCCATTTCGTAGAAAATATATTTTGCTTTTTTTATTCATAATATACTTAAAATGCAGCATCTAATTTTCATTGAAATTGAAAATGAATTCTTACCTTCTCGAAAAGCATGCTTTAATAAACTGTATTCTAATGTTCTATCACCAAAGCATTCTGATTTGGTTATGTATGCTTCTCGTACAATTTTAACACTTCCCAAGCTAACATACAGACGTCCGGTGCATGTAAAACTGATGACTTCTCCATATTTTTTCTGTGTTTCGTCCAATTTTAAATGAAAATTATCATGAATGAAGGGCCAGTATCCGAAGTATTGTAAGCCACTGAGTCCCGGTGGAAGATCTCTTCTTTTCAAGGCACAGTACACTATCATTACAAAAAGAGTTGCAAAAGCAACAGCAAGTGAAACTGGAGATAGTGTATTAATGCGCTTTCAGAGATCAAATTCAAATACATCTTCATAGTTTAATGAAATTAAAGAACCTGCAACAAAATTTATGTATCAATGAATAACTCTGTAACAATTATTCTTTAAATAACTTCACTAATGGATTCAAAGAATTCAAAAGATGAGAAAACTTCGTTAATTTAAAAAGAAATTATAATTTGTAGCTTAAAGATATACATTATTCCTCAGGAAATTTTTTCAATCTCTTAGTTTGAATGGGCCTGGGTTTATAGTTCGGCTTCATCGGTTTCTTTTTTGCGGATAGCACAACATCAGTGGCGTAATACACTCCCGCAACTTGTAAAGGTCGGCCCGACATGACCATAGGTGTGGGAAAGTCGGAAGGAAGGCTAGATAACTCAAGAAGAAGACTCAAAATAACTCAATTTATTCTCAGATAAGAACAACAACGCAAATTCAATTCACCAAATTTAGAGGTGCACCCAAAACCAAATATGGAGAGTAATTAACGAGGTATGCGTGATACGAGAAGACTTTAAATAATCAGATCCCCCTTACATCTAGGCAATAGCTTCTAAATCTTAGCTACCTAATCTAATTTGATTCCTAGTTGACAAATCGTCACCTTTAATATTACAATAATCAACTACGAAATATCCACGTCTCACTTCACATTTCATTAATCACTGCTAGCCGTAAGCAGTCTAACCTATCTCTTTCTCTCTCTCTAGCCTGGAAGTTTAAACTTTATATACAAGTCTTAATTTGCCTGGTCACATCTTCTTTGGGAGGAAGCTTTATAATATAATAATTTCTAAAGACCAAATATTTCCCAAGAGGATTAGTTTTGAAAAGGAACGCGGATAGATCCATCACAAACTCACTATGACTCTAGGGGGCCCCAAACCTGACTTTTCAGGTGGCTAAAATGCTCTACATTACGCCACTGCATAGCACCGTTCCTATGCACACGTGCACCTCTAAATATGGCGGGGTCTTTTCATCTGACACCACAGTGAAACCGATGGCCGTGAGAAATCCAACGGCTGTACACGTGCAAGCCGGAACTCCGAGTGTAATTTGAGTTGTCAGAAACAACCCACCACACCCGCACTGTGGAGAGACAAGCACCGAGAAGATAGGTTGTATTGCCTCCTCTTCCACAAGTAACATATTCTGAACTAATGAAATAAACAATAGTATGAATAACTTCAATGTGTAATTATATATATATATATAACTGTGACGTAAATAAATCAGTTATTTAATTTCTTAAAACTCTTATGCTACCATTATTGGGGGAGGGGCCAAACGCCACTGACCACTTCTTGGAGCAAAACTATGACAAGATGCCATATTATATATAATAATTAAAAGAAGTTTCCTTCACATTATTATGTGAATACAATTCCAGATTTTTGGCATTTGAGTACAAAGTCTAATTATCTAGCAATTTTAATTCTAATGTGAGCAATACGGTATAAGAGCACAAAAAATAAATACGTTTCTATTTTGATTTCTTAAAAAGCTAATAACATACGTAATATTGATGTAATTTCCTTTTTCTTTGATTATAATTATATTAAAAAGAGAAGACACAAGGAATGGTATTTGATGTTATAAACTTGTTAATGAAAATATATTTATTTTTATGATAGTTATGTATGAACGACAATTGTGTGTGAAATTTTGTACAGAAAAAAGGTTTTAAAAATATTTCTTTGAGCCTAAGATTATTAGTTTTTTAGTAAATAGATTTTTTGTTTATTGTTTATACATCATGAACGAAAAATTTAGAAAAAAAAAACTTAGAATAAACATAATTAAAAAACAATTTGTAATCTTGTTCCGTAGGATAACTAGCATTCAATTTATGAAATAAATTAAAAGTAAAAAAAAAAAAAATTTTTTTTTAAACAAGTTTTTATTTAAATGCTCTGAAAAGAATATACCGTATCGTGGTGAAATAAATGATCTTCCCGATTATGTAATTATTTTTTGTCTCAGTTTGATAGAAAGAATAAGATGGTTTTTTAATAAAGGTCGAAAAATCGGAACTTTAAGCTCAATCCGATAAGCTGCTCGGCAGAATAAAAAGCTAACAGAGGTAAAAGGTTTTTAATAAATATCTTTTTAACGAATTGCGATATCGGAATATAAATGGTCAAAACATACATTGCCTTCCAAGCTAAACATGTATGCTAAATTTCAGCTCAATCGGTTGAAGACATCAGCTTCAAAATTGAGTTTCAAGATTCCACCCGAACAAATTACATTGCAAGTTAAATAAAAGCTTGTAAGAAAAAAAGAAATTTTTTTACAAGCTTTTATTATCCAGCATTGTTCAATGTTCAAGATTTTAATTCTGTTCCACAAATTCCTCGAATAGTTAATACCACATATTGCGAATACATTACGTACTGCAATTTCTTCAAAAACAAAGTAAAATAATTGTCTTCTTATTTAGCAAACTCTGGTACATACAAGCGTGACGGTACCGTAAATCATAAGAGAATAAATGAGAGTGCATGACTCAAAAGTGAATGTTCTAACACATGCGGAATATGGACTGAATTTGTGTTATGATTTAGGTCATGGTCAAGTAGATGTGTAAGCACTGTGAAGATGAATGTGGTAATGAGAAGATCAGCCTGGGACTGTCACAAAAAAGTGTAGAGGGGTGACAACTCTGTTATTGATACTACTTTTGAAAGAAGTATCTGAGGGTTTTTACAGAGAACGATAAACAGAGACTGAGTAATGCTTTTAAAGTGTCTGAGAGTTGGATGACCGAGAATGTTTATAGAAAGAGCCAGATCTTCGATTACAAAAGCTGAAGCACTCTAAGCCAATGCTAAGAAAATATTTGCTGACCAGGTGTGAGATTTCAAACAGTTTATATTCAGAATTCTAGCTTACTCATAGTGTTTAATTTTCCGAATAAACAAAGAAAAAATGTATATCTTTCGATGTCACCACCTTCCCAAGTATGTTATGTTTTACTGTGCTATTAAATTTTGATGAGATAAGATTGTGTGTTTAAGTGCTGAATCACAGACACTGATGATTTGCATTTCATTGAAGAAGATAGAACTTATCTTAAATTATTTATTTATAATTTTCTGTCACAAATCAGCTTTTTGCAAATTAAAAAAAAATGGAAAGGGAGGATATATTTTTTTTGAACTTGGAAAACATTTATTTAGCTACCTTTAGAATTAAAAAAAGGTTTCTAGAGTAATTTTTAATCCGTTTCTCTCTTTTAAACTTTTAAAAATATACATCTTCAGTTGCGATTATTAAAATCAACTGTCATTTAATATTCTTTTTGTTGATTTTCCATGAAATATTTTGTGAGGGAATCATCCCTCTCTCTTGCCCGCCTTGATATGAGGGAGGAAGGGAAGAAATACCAGACATATTCAAAATCAACTTATTTATTTATCTCACAAAAATTGCAACACTGATTCAATTAATTTCAACAAGAAGGAAATGTCTCAATGTAAGCAATATACGTGGAACAACAACGAGATGCACGAATTATAAGAAGACTACAAATATCGACCTCTTTATTTTAGGATCAGTTCTATTATCCCAATTAACTTAAGGTATCCGACTACGTTCGGAACCGTGATTTTAAAAAAGTGCATAAATGGATAATTTTCGTGATATTTAGTGTCACTTAGATTAGAATACATGTATAAAATAGTTTTAAGGACATTTTAACAAAAAAAATTATTTAAATACAATATTTCGGGAAAAAATTAACTTAGAATAACCTTTTTTCAAAATGTTCTCCTTTTGTGAAAAATGCTTCTACTGTAATAATATTTTGCTTGTATATAGATAGCTCAGACCTCTGTACAGAGGCTCAACTATGATTTTTGAAAAATTTACATTGTTTTCAGAGTTACAACGCATTGAAATAATTATTGCCGTAAAACATGGATAAACCCACTTTCTAAGTTATATATTTCAAAAATTCTAGTTGAGCCTCTGTACAAAGGTCTGAGCTATATATAGGCGAAATATTATTATAATAGAAGTATTTTTCACAAAAGGAGAATATTTTGAAAATGGGTCATTCTATGTTCATTTTTTGTCAAAATATTGTACTTTAATAATTTTTTAATGTAATACTATTCTTAAAACAATTTTATATACATTTTCGAATCTAAGTGACACTAAATATCACGAAAATTATCCATTTATACGCTTTTGCAAAATCACGTTTCCGAACGTAGTCGGATACCTTAACGTTAATTTAACTTTAGTAACCAATCGTCACTTTAATTCTTTCGTCAATTTAATATTTGAAATAGTATATAAATTTAAATGATACCTGATCAGTAGCAATCTTACCTGACTTCTGACTTTCTCTCTCCTTTTCGCTAGCTAGAAAACCTTGACTATATATAGTAGACTTAATATGAATATCACTGTTTCTTCTTCAAAAGGGTTGGCTGTGAATAAACGCGAATTAATAGCTCAAAGATTTCCCAAGAGGATTAGAGGAAGTTACGCGAATAGATCCGTCACAATTTTAAGCGTTAATAACCATTCCAACAAACAAAACACTATTTCAATGAAAAATCTAAGTAATTGAAATAAATTATCTGGAGTATACAAGAATGAAACACCGTAAAATCCGGAGTAACGCGTAAACTTAGCTTTCTATGATAATCTTTTTTTATTTTTAAAACTCATTTTTATTCCTGGCGTATAATGCCGCACGCGTAAATTTCGATCTTATTTTTCAATTCCTACTATTAGCTTGCACTGTCTATATATATATTTATTTACATATTTGTATATTTATTTATTTATCATAGTGGAATTTTCAATCGTTAATAAAATACATCTTAAAGCGCTGAAATTTTATATTCAGGATCATTTTGGATGACAATACAATAATTTAATTATAATTAATAAAAATTAATTGATTAAAACTAATTATTTAAAGAATTACAAATACAGCCACGTTGGCGACTTAGAGACCCTTTTGGCGACTTGTGTCAAAACTTGAAAAGGTTTTTTTCTCGTGTGTTAAAGCATTCAGTTAGACTGAAATTAAAAGGACAATACGATACTTTAATGATAATTAAAAAAACTAATTACCACTTAATGGTGTGATTCTGTCCTATGTATACATATTTATATTAATTGTAACTATTTAATAAAAAGTAGCTAAAATAAAATTTTTCGTTGTTGATCTAAGTAGGGATTGACGTAAAAACTATTTTTTTATAATATTTGTTTGTGTTAAAAGTGAACATTATACACCGGATTTTATGGCAGTTTTTATTGCATGTACGACATGAAAATAAATTGCAACTTGAAAGTATAGTGCGTGAATTCTTACGGTATATGAAGAAAATTAAAAAATTTCCTTTTCTGCTCACGGAGCAGAATTGTTAATTTTTGTGTATTTGTTAATTCATTTTCCAATTTTGTTGAAAAGGAAGAAAAAAAAAATATCACAAGAGAACTTTAAGGGGCATATATTATACTAGTATAATATTATTCTTTTCAAGAAATTAAAACATTAAAACCGTTCATTTTCAATATTTCTTTTTATGAACAAAGTTCATGAAAAAAGAGAGAAAAAAGTTTAACTGCATTAAAGTTAAAAAATATCGTCGTTGAATCAAAACAAAATCAATCTATGGTTAAAAACGCATTAGAAATTTTAAGAAGAAACAAACTTTAACACACTTAGCTAGAAAAGAATCTTCTAGAGATGACAAAATTTTAAATTATTCTCGATCACAAATCTTCGAGTGCAATCATATTTGACATTGTTACCAGAGTCTCTGACTGCATTAGAATAGCCTTTTTTTAACCGGATAACTTATTATTTATAAAACGAAAAGATAAAATACTGTGTGTCTGTCATTTATAATCGTGCTTAAAACTCTGCACGTCTTTCAGCAAATTCCTTTTCAAAAGATTCGTCACACGATGACAGCAAAACAACTCTCTTCTGATTGGTTTCAACCATTTTAAATTAGCCAATCTCAGCGGATGTCTTAACATCGTTTCAGATTCATATTTTATTTTAACGGCTACGTCCTGTGTTAAGCATAGATTTAAAAAATCAACGCACTTTCATTTTAGTATCGCATTCTCATAGCTATCTTTATAAAATAAGAAATAAATTTTTTGAGTATTAATTGAGATCATTTTATTTAATTTAAAACCTAAACGAATATCGAAATAATATTTCTTTTCGAGTTCTAGATCAAGATTTAAACATTATTGCAAATATCTGTGCAAAAATGGAATTAATATTGACCATGGTAGCCTGGTGGTCATCGGGCTAATGGCCGGTGTTGTTGAGTCCTGATGACACTAAAGAGCCGATGTGTAAAGCGACTGTACATTAAACCTGCCATGGCTCAAAGTCACCACGTTGGCGTGGCGTGGAAGTATGGGATAAAGGGGAAGTGAGGTGACAGCTCAGTCACTTTGTCGAGTCCTCGTCACTTTATCGTGGTTCAAAATTGCGAGGTCCGTTGCCAAAAGCCTTCGTGTTGCTTTAAACGTGACATTAATATATATATAAGCTCAAATACTTCTAAAAATTTATTATTTATTCAATTACTTTTTTTTTCAAGATTTTTATGGAACATAATCAAGTCGTTTTCCTGTTTTTTCTTGCTTTCAGTTTTGAATTATAATTGTTCAATTACTTACGATTTTTATTTACTAAATGACATAAGGCAATTTTTTTTTCTCGTAAGAAAATTTCTCTGTAATACTGTAAGATGTGTTTGAAATGTCACGAGGAGCAACAAATGAATGTGGAAATAACGTGATTCTAATTGTACTCAAAGTTTGAGGCATTGAAATAATTTTTCTTAATATGAAAAGATACACAGAGCTATATATTTATCAATTTTTTTATTCATAATAAAAACAGACAAGAGAAAATAACATTCAGACAAGTTTATATGATCATATGAGGCGACATTCAGAGCACAGCACACTGTTGCTAGTCACTTTACTTATGGTCTCTTGGGTGTGCAAGAACCAAAAAATTACCAGATAAGAACTGTTCCAGAGAAACTGCTTTTTTGCCGTCTGGTAATTCTAGATGAAAGTTCTGAACTAAGGTGACGATGAACAAGAAAACTTGAGTCATTGCATAACCTTCTCCTAAACATGCTCGTTTACCTGCAAGAATTAAAAATTTCTTGAAGAAGTTGAAGTGTTTGTTAGAGATAAACTGAACGCAAATTTAACTGAATATTTAATGCTGGATTTAAGAAAAGATTCTGTTTTATTTAAGCAACATATTTACTTGCAAGGAGTACGCTACATATTTATACTTTTTGATGTGTTATTTACTTATGCACTTTATTTTTTAAATGTGCGATCTAATACTCTTCATAGTATAAGGTGAACCAAAAGTCTTACCCGGATTATAAGTATTTATTGTGCTCGGACTATTGTAATTAAACACACGTTTCTTTTTCAATATATTGTAAGTAATATGAATTTTTGTTGAGACCATTTTCCTCAGTAAAATTCAACGTTGCTTGGAGAAGGTCAAAGCAGTATTCTAATTCCCGCCAAAAGTTTTCAACAATTGTTTCTCTCACACTCGGCCTGAAAATCTAGGAAGATCCTTAACGCTGCATATTTCTTTGAATGCTTCATATCATCGCTTTATTGATTTTGCATCAGGATGTTTTCTACCATAACAATGTCAAAATTTACGCTGAACATCAATGGGCTCTTTCGTTTCTTGCAATCAAAACACACATCGGGATTTATCTTGAATCGCCGTTGTGACGATTCCCGGCTTGGGAACCAAGAGCTGTGACGCAACTGTGAATTTCCCGCCACACAGCTGCGAATTAGCATCATTGTGGATCACCACACGTGAATTTTACACCTGCAATTTTAAAATTATTGCGTGGTCCCGTCTTGCATCACCCCGGCAACCTTTGACACCACAAAGGGAATTTTTTGCGACTAGCCGGATGCAGCTGGAAGAAAAAAGACGCCGGCCACGGATCTCCGAAGGGAGCGAAGAGTGAGAGAGAGAACAGTGATGATCTGATAACCTCCGTTGAGAGCGGACCCCAAAAAGAAACTCCTACCTCACAAACCACATCATTTGAACTCTAATAATCTTTTAATAAGTTTAATAACTTCAATGCAAAATCTGTAAATAATAGCTGATATAAATAAACTAAAATTTAAAGTAATCTATATCACGCTACCGTTATTTATCTCAAACATTATAACGCTATTGCGTCCAAAAATGATGTCTTCCTTAGGAATGTTCTCCCAAGTCATTCTTGGAGAAGTACTTGCTGTTATCCATTGCATAAAATTAATAGTAAAACTGACCTATCCAGTGAGACAAAAGTTACATTGTTCTCTTAAACGGTTATTTTATAACGAACTTTTATAGTCCGGACAAGGCTTTTGGTTCATCCTAAATTTCTAGAAGAAATTAATCTCAATGGTACAATTACATCAATGCATAAATACAAATTTAGTATCAAAACTGTATGTCGCAATAATTATATTTTTACAAAATCTTTTTAATTTGTGATAAGCTATATGGTATCTAGAAAATATATTAAAAATTTTAGCTTATAAGTTGAACCTTCACGCGGATTAAAAAAAAAATTCCTATTGATTTTTGCTTGAACAATTAATCCTAAGCGGTTGCGCACACAAGAGGGAGGGAAATGGGGTCCCTGTGGGTTTGGAGCCCTATAGCCCTTGATTTTTTTTCGATTGATTATAATCCTATATGTATAGTAAGTAAAATTTGATTAAGTATTTGTTTTTAATAATTATTTTTATTAATTAATGCTAATTATTTATTCAATAATTTATTTTTTACTGTTTTTTGTTTCCAACAATTGTGGACAGAATTAACAGAATATGCTTGGTTGCGTATTGGGGTATGCTACAAGAATGACGGACTTTCGATCCTGGAACCCCCCCTCCCCTCCCTTGAAAAATTCCTGTATGCGCCACTGGTCCTAAGAGAACAAAGGGAAAAGATTATTAATTTTTTAAGGTCTTGCGCAACCTTTCAACTCTTCCAAGGAAATCTCAGTCATGCAGACTTTTACGAAAATAAATTCCCTTTTCGCTTTCAACTTTTAATTAGAGATTCTCATATTTCTTGAAGTTACTAACACAGTTGAAACAGTGAAGCACGGAGGTGAAGGTGTTCTTGTTTGGGAGAGTAAATCAGCTTCAGGATTAGGTAATTTGGTATTTTCTGATGGTATTTAGAATCACGAGTCTTATTTAACTATTTTAAAGAACAATTTGAAATTATCCGTACAAAATTTGGATATTGGAGACGGATTCATTTTTTTAAGAAGATAGTAACCCCAAGGCACTGTTCTTAACGTACGCCGCTGGTGTCTGCATAACTGTCCCCAAATTCTGAAAACACCTCCTAAATCACTTGATTAAGCCGTAACGGAGAATATTAGGGTCCTCCTGCAAAGTCAGATTTTGGGTCTCAATCCGGATCTTACAAATGATTTTAAAACCATATGTACTTGACGTCAGCCAGGCTTTGGGCTCCCTAGAGTCCTGAGCCCCCTGCTGGGTTGCGGGGGTGTACGTTACGCCATAGCCTAGTAGAATATATGTGGTGACACATAAAAAATATGAAGTAAGAACAATAATCCCAGAAGAATGGAGGAACATCGATGCTAAAAT
>BMAV01002595.1:267663-279732 GCA_019973955.1 Trichonephila inaurata madagascariensis | reverse complement strand
GAATCACTCCAGACATAGTCATCACAGGATGGCTATGTCGCAAGATTATAAAAAACTCATGAAATCTATACCAAGACGTTTAAAAGTTGTTGTGGACGCTAAAAGATATCCTACTACGAACTAAATTAAGAAAGAAATAGAATATTAAAAGTTATGTTGAGATTTCTTTTTAAGTGCACGAAGACTTTTGTGGTCTAATTTTTTAGTAGCTTTCTGACTATTAATTTTTCAAAATAATAGTGATAATATGTTTTAAAAATTGATTTTGTTATTTCAATAAGAACAAGCAGCAGATATTATTAAAAAAATTACTATTTCGTTCCGTTAATTTTTATTAGTCGAAAATATTTTTTTGTAAAAAATTGCAAGTGTACGAACTCTTTTGAGAGCCACTGTATGTGACAGAAAATACATTCCTTCAGAAAATTCACAGGTTTCCAAAATTTATATATTATTTATGTTACTGAAGCACACACATTTATATATCTTACTGATAACATTTTACAAATTACAGCTACTTCAAAAATTTTCCCAGTCTGTTAAATTTTTAATCTCAGAACAGTTGAAATTTAAAATTGTAAGCCGTTATTTTTCTGTCTCCTATGTAATACATCTTAATATATATACTCACCCACTCCGAATGAAATTGGAAGTTCTGGTCTCCGTTTTCCTTCTTTCTGGATGAATCTAGATGGATTGAATTTCTTTGGTTCCTCATATGTTTCAGGATCACTGTGAGCACTATAGAAGTTTACTAGCATTACAGCTCCTTTTGGTATCCTATATCCACTTATAGTAGTTTCCTCTGTAAAAAAGAGAAAAAAATGCCAAAATGAAAAATTTTATAAAGGTTTTTTGATTTTATCATTTGATGGGAGATATATTCATGCACATAAGCACATACACACACAGTTGAAAAATTTGTAAATATCCAAAGTAAAAACAAAGGTTGTAGTCAGCGGGAATGATGCGGGCAAGATGAAAATTACCGCCCCTACTAACAACTTCCCCGCAAATCCGACTATCGACAGGGCGCAGTCGCCAAGATAATTCTTGACTTACAACATCTTGACTTGATCAAACATCCAGTTCCTCTATTCAAAATACCATTTTTAATTAATTATTCTTATTCAAGTCTTTGATTTTTTTTTTCATCATTTGAATTCTGTTAAAATTCAAAGCATCCGACTAAGTCAACATTATATAATAGTTTAGTTCAGTACTCCTCAACCATTTTATTTCTGCAGATTGTTCAAAGTGTGATAATTTTATCACGACCAGCTAAGATAAGAACGTTGATTGCTTATATTGTAGATTGTTTTGATTTAATAATTTTATTTTAATTGTATTCACACACACACAAACATGCCTTCAAAATATATAAAATACAGTTACACCAAAACATGATTATAAAGTGATTTAACGTTTTAACTCACTAACTGCAAAACATTTTAACTCGCTTTCAGCTCCAGACGTCACTAAAAATTGCCCTGAATAGAAGATATTTTGCATATGCGTGGTATTGGTGTGGCTTTAGGTGATGCCATTAAACTTTTGATTAACTTCTTATCTATGGAAAGTCGCCCAAACCAGAGAGAAATACATCAAAGAAAATAAAATGGAAATAATTTAAAGTTCCTTGGGCTCTCCGGTATCATTTGATCCATGGACTGGTACCAATACCAGGACCGGAGATTGGGGATCACTGGTTTAGTAAACATACATTAAACGCTACCATGTATAGAAAAAATCACCCCTCAAAATTTACCACCTTGATTACGAGCCCATTTTGACATTGACACAATCCAGCTCTAGTTGTGGTAAAACTCTGAGGCGAAATAAAGCTTTCTTTACAAGCAATGATCAAGTCGAGTTGAGTCGCACATTTCAATTGCATGTTTTTTAACGTTGTCATTATAGTTGCCATCAAATATTTGTTAGATGGACTATTTCTGTTGTTACTTTTTAAAAGAAACTAGGCTTAAGGATTTTATGTTAAATTATCTGGGAATTTAAGAAAGTGAGATGTGTCCGACTTTGTATCTTTCACCAATTAAAATTTCGGAACCTATAGTCCTCGTGCAGCTGTAAAGTGATTTTTAAGTTAGAGCCAAATTAAAGTGGAGAATTTTCTCCCTAATTCTTGATTATTATATTATCCATGCATTATGAAGGTATTCGAAGGAAAAATTATTATTGACAAAAATTATGATATAAAATAAAAATTGTCACATTTGCATTACTACACACATTATAATGGCGTTGGTTTTTTCAGTTACGCCAAAAATTACGCTGTCTTGTCAAAATTTTAATAACAATAATTTAAATTTAAATTTCGTTCAAAGTAAAATTTTATTTTAATAATTTAATCAATTAACGTTTATCAAATCATCAGAAAAAAAAATTCAATTATTATTTATAATTAGGACCAAAGGCACTAGTGTTATAACTATAAATTGGTAAATTAATTTTATTTGTGTTACCATACATGCCTGCTTTCACCCCTAATGAATTGCATTTTAAGAATATATTAAAGAACGGAAAGATTTCTTTTTATTGTTTTTCTCCATTGTAGCATTTCTTTAGTAGTACAAAACCTTGATGGCTAAAAATGATTTTGTAAAATTTTGCATCGAACAACCATATTATAAGAGGGGTTACGTATAGCCCCGCAACCCCGACATCACGGGAGGAGACAGAATTCTAGGGGGCCCAAAACCTGACTTTTCAGGGAGGGGTTAATATTCTCCGTTATATGCCGCTGCATATCATTGAACAATTGCATGAAAAATTGTTATTAAGTTCTAAAGTGTCGTACCACCTCAATTCCGTCTCTCAATTGCCGATTTTGCAAAGTTTGATATGTTTGAAAGCATTCTGGGCATTTTATAAAAAAAAATTTTGTTGGGGAATACTTACTCGTGCATTCCTGGCTGGGAAAATAGTTGAAGAAGTCCGACATTCTCAAAGCTTCAAGAATGAAAGCGTTGAGGTAAGTGAGCTTGCTTTTATCTTCGATGGTGGGTTGTCGGTCGACACCAACTACATCTACGATTTCTTTATATATCTTGTCTTGTTCTTCAGGATATTCAAGAAGACTTTTCATCAGTAAACTTATAAAAGACGCTACGGAAAGAACTCCGTCACCCAGAAATTGCTTGAGAGTACCAATTAAAAGTTTGTCTGCATAAAAAGATATAAATTGAAAAACACTTGATCAGTTGTAATAATCTGCAAGATAAAGTATATATGATTCCTTAGAATGAAATGAAAGTTCCTCAAGTTATAGGAAACACAAAAAGATATTCACTTCTTAAGGTATCCGACTATGTTCGGAACCGTGATTTTGTTAAAGCGTATAAACGGATAATATTTATGATATTTAGTGTCACTTAGATTAGAAAATGTACATAAATTTTTTTAAGAATAGTATTACAATAAAAAATGATTTAAGTACAATATTTTGACAAAAAATGAACATAGAATAACCCATTTTCAAAATATTCTCCTTTTGTGAAAAATGCTTCCATTATAATAATATTTTGCCTGTATATAGCTCAAACCTCTGCGCAGACAACTAGAATTTTTGAAATATATAACTTAGAAGTGGGTTTATCCATGTTTTACGACAACAGAGGGGAGAAATTGTAAGAAAAAAAAACCGCCGATAATTATTTCAATGGGTTGTCACTCTGAAAATAATGTGAATTTTTCAAAAATCACAGTTGAGCCTCTGTATAGAGGTCTGAGCTATATACAGGCAAAATATTATCATAATAGAAGCATTTTTCACAAAAGGAGAACATTTTGAAAAAAAGTTATTCTAAGTTAATTTTTTGCCGAAATATTGTATTTAAATACATTTTTTTTCAAAATGTCCTTAAAATAATTTTATACATGTATTCTAATCTAAGTGACACTAAATATCACGAAAATTATCCATTTATGCACCTTTTTAAAATCACGGTTCCGAACGTAGTCGGATAACTTAAAAAATTAATAATAATTTAATCTCTATTATTAAATGTTTTTTCCTTTTAATAAACAATTTTCAATAAAACCAATTTATTTAAATTGGCAAAGAATTAAGAAAAGCCTCATACGAAAGAAATCTCAGCTGCATTCGTTATAACTACAGTGAAATACGTTTAACGCGATGACGTTTAAGACGAAATATCGGTTAACACGAAATAATATATAACGGTTCCAACAAACTACTATGTATTTTCATACATTTTTTTCTTAACTCGAAACGAAAATCGCTTAACACGAAAAGATTTCCCTTCTAGAAATAAAGAAGGTACGGAAAACACCAGACCTTTAATGAAATGTTTGAGAAAGTTTGTGTGTTATTTGACTGTCTTACTGCACCATTCGAAAGAATTCGTTGTAGCTGCTGATAAAAATGTGTGTACAGCCCCAATTATGGCAGACAAAGACATTTTGGAGTTTGTTCAAAGATCAAAAAATATCATTGAAGCAGATTACGACAACGAAAATGAAATGAATAACGCAGCTCCTGTTTCCACCTCATCTGAAATGAGAAACATCATGTTAAGTACGCGCAGTTATTTAGACACACATTCCAATGGTGAAATAAATAAATAATTGAAAAAAAGGAGGACATCAATTGACCCTTCGAGATGACGCCATAGGGGAGCGTGATGTGTGTCTGCGCTGAAATTCTAATCATTTGCATATTTCACCTCCGCTAATGCATGTTGTAAATTTCATGTTATTTGCATGTTTCCTTCAGGGTGTTGCATTTTCGGTGGCCAGCAGTGTACTTAACCATTTCAAAAATGAACACTTTCCATCTGATTATTTAGTTATTGTTGTTGAATTTACCTTGTACTGTCCTGGAACTAATGCGGAAGTTGAAAAGTTTTTTCAGTTGGAAATGATTTTTGGAAAAGTGAGAAATAAGATTGAATATTGATATTTTAGCTGCAGTACTTACCGTAAAATTCAGTAAGAAAGATACTTTTTTGCTCCGAAATTTCCAATGTATTAGAAAATGATGTATTGACAAAACAATCATTCAGTGGGAAAATACTCGTTTAAGTAAATAATTTAAATGAATGCAAGTGCAATTAGTGTATTTTTATTTGAATTAATAAAATGTTTCATCTATTTACTTTGTAACTTGTTCTTAAATTTTTCGCGCGCACGTCCTCCTTTTCATTGTAAAAAACTGGTAACCTTATTATGATTGTCAAGCATGTACTTTTTAAAAGAAAGTTTCCGCAAAAAGCAAATGTTGGCAGCAGCGAAAGCACGAACTTATTAGCTGGGAACACATGATTGAATTGATCGTGTGATTGGGACGAAACATGAATTTATGAACTGACTGGAAACACGAGATTGTCATTATCACGTAACTATCACATCACATGAATTTAGCCCATTAGCAATGAGCTCAATTCATGTGACGTCATAGTCACATTATAGTGAAAGCCACGTGATTCTAGCCAATCAATTCAAAAACTCATGTGACGTCATAGTCACACGATAAAAACTATCTTGTGTTCCCAGCTAATCAGTTCACGCGCTTCGGTGTTGCCAATATTTGCTTTTTGCAGAAACTTTCTCTTAAAAAGTACATATGTATACAAAATGCATTTGCATTTAAAAGTATAAGCATAAAATACGATTTTTTTTTTAATTGTAAAAAATCTTTTTGAAGAAAATTTTTTTTCCTAACATTTAAACATCTTTACCCAAATATGAAATTTGAAATTTTATCCAAGTTTTACAAATAGAACAACAAGTGCATTTAGTTTAATGTTTGTTTTAAATTCAATGGAGAACATGTGTTTGTCTTTATCATGTGACGTCATGAATTGTGAGCCCATTAGTATTTTAATTGGTAATTTATTAGCATTAACTTCTTAAAATGGGTTATTTAGAAGTACCATTGAGATAAAACATTCAAAATGGCGTAACAAAAGCCACAGCGTCAGCTCAAGTCTCACGGAATGTAAATAAAAACCAAAGTAAATTAAGATTGAAAGAAGACACTCGATCTTCATTTGCTCAAGTAAATTATATTTAACTTTATTTTTTTCTTCTAATAATTTCGGGAAAAGATTACGCGAATTAGATTACCATTTACCCATCTTAATTTAACTCATGCAATTCATGTAACTGCAAGATATATAAAATTGTTTGAGGTAAGTTTTGAGATTGTGTTATCTCTTACCAGTAAAATATTTTGCAGTGGGATCTCCTTTGCTTTGTCTCTTATCCCTTTCTTTGAAATATTCATCAATAATATCACGGATGTGTTCTTCATCGTAAGTTGCTTTATGCTCGTCTACGATTTCGTGTAAAATTCTTACCATTTCGTCGCGACATTTCATAGCTACATGATATTCCTTTTTCAAAGGAAAGAGGAGATATCTAAAACAATAAAAATGATACGATAAAAATAAAATTAATTAAAGACAATATTTTGTGACTTCATATACCTAAATAACGCATTTTTTTTTTAAATTTGCTTTTGTACAAAGTTATTTTTGTTATATAAAAAAAGAAACTGGTCACAAAAATAATTTCTTAAGACTTTATTTACAAATAGAAGTGAAAAAATTCCTTACTAATTGAATGACTATACAATAACATACAGAACCTTTCCATTTGTTTGTAAAAAAAAACCTTAAAAATTGTTTTGTTAGTACAGATTGGGCAAAACAAATATATGTGTGTGTGATTATTTTTTTATTACTTTTTGAATAAAATTATTTGTTCTTATACAATATTTATTAACATCCGTAAAATAAGGCATATAACACGCACCTATACTTTCAAGCTGCATTTCTTTGATTTTTAGGTGTATACGCCCTCTTTTTTGCGATGAAACCTGAACCATACATGTGCAATGCTTTAATGTTTTAAAGTCGTTCACTCGACATATTATGCAAGATTTTTGAAAAAATAGTATACTTCTAGAACTTCTAGAACTACCCCCCTTTAAGTTCATTAGGTATGTCTCTCTCTCATTTCTTTTAAATAAACAGTATTTCAATATATATAGAAGAATTAATCTTTTTATACTCGTCTCTTTTTCATTTTTGAAGCTATCATTTTTATACCCGGCGTATAAAGTGCACCCGTATATTTCGATCTTATTTTTGGTGTTAAAAGTTTGCGTTGTACGCTTTAAATGAGACTTCAAAGGAGAAAAGTCAGATAAGCTGTAAAAGATTAAAAAAAAAAAAAGGAGTGTTTAATATTTCAACAAACTGTGATAGCTTGCCTCCCACGGAAAAGAAGTGATTAAAAAAATCAATTCGAAAGGCATTTTTTTGATAGATTACAGTGAAGTGTATCCAAAAGTAAGTGTCAATGCAAGTGTCAATGAATCTACTGATTGAGTTTAAATGGCCTTGAAACCAAGATTATATAAAATTGAAGTGATAATGCTACTTCTCAAAAAGAGCCCAAGGAAATAAATACATATAAGATAGTGAGAGTAACATTTCCTATCACGAACAGATAGAGAAAATCAAATAGAATTCCGGGTTTAATTCAGAATCTATTAACAACAATTCGTCTTTTTAATAAAATAATTTAAGAAAGCGGAAAGAAATATAGCAAACACTTTTGTACATTATCGTTACTAATTTTAGATAAAGCCCTCATGTAGATGAACAGTGCGACGTTAATATCCATTAACTCACTCACTCACCCAATTTTAGATTCGTATGGAAAAAAAAAGGAAGATTATTAAAGTTTTTTCAATCAAAGAAATTTTTATATGTTTAAAACTTTGGCTAGACCTTTCTCTGAGAAAGAAGCAGATCAAATAAAATCTAATTCATGGCACAGTTCTAAAATCGTTTAGAATGTTTTTACTACCAAGAATGTCAGGAAATAAATATAATTTAGAAGAATTTTTTGCAAATAAGCTGCATATTGGCAGCTACATCTTTGCAGACATGGCAAATCCGCGAATGTGAGAGTCATTTCATGGTGGCACCATCTAGTGGCGGCACTCTCTCCCAAATTTGGTTGCTTAAATTAATTTTAATTCAAGCTCTCATCGGATGCTAAATATTATCGTGGTTTAAATTTTTCCGAGAGTACCAGAACCAAAATTGTACTCAAGAGATCTTTTAATAATGCCACATAATCATATGGCATGCGTGCCTACGATTTTCGCCTACAGGAAATCTATCGACTCCAGCCGGGATCGTACGCAACCTTAGGCTTTCGAAGCGGGCAAGCTAACTCCACACACAAGCCACAGAGCCAATATTTAGAAGAAAACACACCCAGCCATGATTTGTAACCCACAAAGATAAATGGCAATTTTATAACTGATTTGATAGTCTATTTATGATTCATATTAAACAGAAATGAACCAGCGGCATATACAAGGGGGGGGGGAGTTGAGGGTTCACATCCCTCCCAAAGATAGACAGATTTTTAATTCTTAACATTAAAATTACGTCTTGGTGTTTTCGTCAATATTTTTTTAATGCAACTCTTCCCACGGAAGCAGTATGTGTACGCTACTGAATTGTATTACAAGGCCACCACGCAGTAATGATGTTAGAATAATGAAGGTGTGGTCTTTTGTTCCTTGACCAAAGGTCAAAATTCGAGGTCGAATAGTCACTGCGTAGCACACTTAATGACGTTAATTCTAATAAACCAAATGCATTTTTTTTTTTTTTTTTTTTGGATAAGTTAAAAGAATTTAGGATCATTTATAGTTAGAATTTTAATCTTTTGATTAAATCAATAGTCTATTGATTTTTTCTAAATCTTATGAAAAAATACACAGTAAAACTATTGCGATATTGAGATTAAGAAATGAAAATATTTTTATTAACGAGAATTTATTAAACACGAAATTTTTGCTTAGTAATAATAATTATAATTAATCCATATTAATGATCCTAGAAATATTTAACTTGGAAACAAAATTAGAAGCACCAAGCATGTTGATTTAATGTTGTTGAAATGGGGTAGTGATCTCTCTAAAACATTTCTCGCATGAAATTATTTCCATTTTAACTAATGAAGAAAAAAAGTTTTTTTCGTAATTCCTTTCGAACGCATTTTGTGAAGAATAAGTAAAATTTCAAGTTATTACAGTAATATATACCGGCTATTATTGCATAGGCAACTGTAACTTAAAAAAGACCATTTCGTAATATAGTTTTTCAATTCCTACTCTATTAGCTCACACTCTCAATTTATTTATTTATTTATTTATCTTGGTGGAATTTTCAATCGTTAATAAAATACATTTTAAAGCGCTCAATTGGGCTGAAATTTTATATACATGATTATTTTGGATGACAATACAATAATTTAATTATAATTAATTAAAATTAATTGATTAAAACTAATTATATTTAAAGAATTACAAGTACAGCCACGTTGGCATCATTTTTGGCGACTTGAGTCAAAACTTGAAACGATACTTTAATGATAATGAATAAAAATTAATTTCCACTTAATGTTGTGATTCTGTCATATGTATATAGTACATATTTATATTAATTGTAACTATTTAATAAAAAGTAGCTAAAATAAAGTTTTTCTTGGTTGAATTAAGTAGGAATTAACTTAAAAAATTCTTTTTTATATTACTTGTTAAAGACTTTTTTTGGTCCTTTCATATTACATTGTCTACAAATTTCACCAAAAAAAAAAAAAAAAAAGACATCTCCAATTCAAAAATGTCGCCAAATGCTGTTATCGTTATTATTATTGTGTTCGAACACCAGCGAGAATGCTTTTCTACTACTNAGGAATTAACTTAAAAAATTCTTTTTTATATTACTTGTTAAAGACTTGACTTATTTTGGTCCTTTCATATTACATTGTCGACAAATTTCACCAAAAAAAAAAAAAAAAAAAAAAGACATCTCCAATTCAAAAATGTCGCCAAATGCTGTTATCGTTATTATTATTGTGTTCGAACACCAGCGAGAATGCTTTTCTACTACTGGTTGTAGATCAGCAGTATTTGGTGACGTTTTTTGTTTTGAAAAAATTGTTCGGCTCGATAATACATTAGTGCACTTATTTTTTTAAATTTTTAACTAATTCGAATTTCAATTTCTTTTATAAAATTCGAAACAAATGGAATTTAATATGTGTTTTTATCATGCATAGGTTTTGTTGAAAAATATTTATAAAATTATATAAATAAATATTTACTAAAATTCGTATATTTTTTACACATACACACAACGTTGTCAAATTTGAATTTTTTTTCTTTTTGCCAGTGATAGCTATATAGAACTTTTTTTAACCAAAAAAAAAAAAAAAAAAAAAATCTGAATTCATTATTTTGTATCTTTTTATACGATAGCTAAAATATGAGCAAAATATGATATAAATTTGAAATAATTTTTCACTGTTATATTTGAGATGCCACATAGTATACTTTTTCGAACATGAATTTTAAATTATTTACCTTGCTATATTTCCACTTATAAGTGTATTCAATGGAGTCATGAAAATTACTTCTGCAGCATATAACTCGTTGAATTTTCGAATTTGTTCCTCTGTGGCTCCGATCTCCCCGAATAATGTAATACGTAAGTTGGTATTGCATTTGTGAGTCAAAGTTTCGATCAGATTTACGGGCTCATTCTTCTTCTCTTTTAAATCTTTAATCGTCGATAATACTGAGTCGTACAAAGGTCCAGCTATGCTATTCTTGATAGAAATCGTACCACGTTCTTTCATCACACCTATGAGGAATTTTCGAACAGCTTTCCATGGTTCTCCTTCGATGAATGCCACACCTATTTAAATTCATGAATCGTATTAAATTTTGGTTAGAAATAATTTACTAAAAGGGACAAAAATTACTCTTGAAAATATTTTATTATCTATGGATATCAACTGCCAATATTGTGCTTCTTTTCAGAGTACAAACTTTGAGCCAAACGATTTTTAACATACGAGAAATATTCGTGAGCCTTTACTTTTTAATTACTAGATTATTCGCAAAGGTTTCTTTCGAATATTAATTTTATTTTCGTCTGCTTTATTTCTAAATTATTTTTAAGAGGTTTTTTCTTATTCGTTTATTTTTAATTTTTATTATTTTTGAAAAGAAACAAAGAACATAGTTTTTAGAAAACAAAATTAAATCTGAAGAACTGATTTTTATTAAAAGAACCAAGAAAGTGTAAGATTGAAATTCCATGTACTGAAGTTGCCTTTTGTCATTTATATAAAGCGGAACTTATGCATTATACCGTCAACCAATTTCGCCAAATAAAAAAAAAAACGTCGCCAATTCACAAGGCGTCGCTTAATGCAGTTATCGTTATTACAGTTTTGGTTCATGCACAGGAACGGTTTTTCACTATTGGCTGCATATCGTAGCATTTAGAGACGTCTTTTGATTCAAAATAATTGGTCGACGATATAATAAGTAAGTACCCTTAAAACAGATATTTTATTGTGCTCATTATGGAATAAAAAATTACAATTACAGAGATATTTTTACCGAAATTGGAATTTAGGAAAATACATAAAATTTGTGCGATATTAAATAAAAATTAGAAAATATTAACTTCTTTAATTTAATTTAATATAGATGTAGTTTTCTAATTAAATATAAGAGTAATATAAATATAGTAATTATAAAGATATTTAATATGTAAAATAATAAAAAGAAAGTGTGTTTATCTTAATAAATCAAATTTATTCATAAATCCAGTTTTGCCGAATATTTGTCATATGAACTTCTATATTTAATTAAAATATGAATAAAAACATCCCAGATTCTTATTATCAACGTTTATCAATTTGGCATGCAAGGAATTAAAAAAACGATGCCTTTAAATTTCTTTTGCATAAATTTTACAAAGTGTGTTTTCAAATATATTTAGTTTTTATTCACATCCCTTTTATATACCTCTTGGTTCCCTAATTTTTTAAAGTAATAATTTGTAAGCACTATTCTTGTTTATGAAGATTTCCTGTAAAATTTTAGAATTTGTACATATTACGAATATATTAGCATTTTAATTTAAAAATTTTTAAAAAATTAAAAATTTTCTAGATGACAAAAAAAAAAAAAAAAAAAAA
>BMAV01002595.1:234983-261456 GCA_019973955.1 Trichonephila inaurata madagascariensis | reverse complement strand
CTCACACAAAGTTAAACCTTTTTTGTTTGACCCAAGTTTGCCTTTGAGTTTGACACCCTTGTTCTATGGTGAATTCAAAAATATCATTTCAAAATATTGCATTCCACAAAGGGGTTGAATCTTCGAAAAATGAAAAAAAGACTCAAATTTGGTTAGATAATTTTAAGACTCAAAATAAAACTATTTTTGTGTAACATAAATAATGAAAAAAATGATGATTATTGATAAATGAGTATTAAGTATTGAATAATACAATAAACATTACAATATTTCATATATAACCCCAGCTCTCTTTCTCCCCGCGCCGTCAAATGAGTTTGATCCAAATTTTTTTCCGTCTTCCGCTTTATCGTCCAATGTAATTTCAACAGTAGGTTTTTTTAAAAAAATTAATGTTAAAGAAGCTGTTTAATGCACCTAATGTGTTTTTTTTTCTTGTAACTATTTAGTAGGTGTCTTCTTTTATTGCAATAAATATGTTAAAAAGTACTAAAAATACCTGTTTCACTTGTAAAAAAAATACTTTGAATTTTTTCCATAAATAAATTACAGTTAAAAAAACTAAAAAACAACCTTTTATATAGTTAATCGAACTAAATTGAGTTACTAAATCTTTCTGTCATCAAATCTGGAAATGGGATTTGGGATTAGTCGCCAGATGCGGGATGGGATCTGAAAATGGGAAATCGTAAGTCCTGAGGATCCTGATTAAGACAATGGAACAAAATTATTAAATTTTTGTATTGTCATCGGTCCTGGACAAGTCAGCAAAATTTCGAATTAATCTGTCCTTTGAAAGGGAGTAAAAATTGAATTCAAAGATTTTGTTACATACAAGTGAAGCTTATAAAAGGGTGTTAAAAAAAGCTGAAATACCTAACTTCATTCACCTTGTGGCTGTACTTAACATACATATTTATTTCTTATTTTATTTTTCCCCTTTATCTATGTACTATAGAACATCTTTTCCGCATCAGTGAATTTTGAAGTTCGGAAAAAAAATTTCGCCATCATCTCTGCATATCCACCTTGTTGTATAAATTTGTATAAAAGATCCTTACCATCACCAAACATGGCGTTCATCAAATTAAAACCTGACATCCTTTCGCCAAAGTATTCTGCTTTCGTCAAAAGGGCTTCACGGACAGCTCTAATGCTACCTAAATTAACGAACAATCGTCCGGTGCAAGTGAAACTGAAGACATCGCCATATTTCTTCTTCATTTGGTCCAATTTGAGATGACTGTTGGCATCGTTCATAAACGCCCAGTATCCAAAGAATGGCAACCCTCTGGGTCCTGGTGGAAGGTTTCCTCTTTTAAGAACATAATACACCATTGTTATGAGTATTACTGCCATTCCCATGGCTAATGAAACCGGAGATAGCGAATTAATGGTTTCGGAGATCATCTTTAGTTGCGTCTCCAGAGTAGACATGGTAGGAAAAAAATCTGCAAAAATAATTTTATCGATAAGTTGTATGATTTAGATATTTTTTTAATGTTTACTATGAAGCAATTTTTATCTATATATTTTTCTAAAACTACAGATGATAAGATAGGCAGAAATAAAAAGTACATTTAAATTAATGAAATGTAAAATTGTAATAATGAGTTTTTATTTCTAAAAGGGACTAGATCGGAACAATTTAAGCGATTGTATCTCTAGTTCGATGAAAAATTTATGTTGCAATCTCAATTTAACGTAGAGAGTTTTCAGAATAGACACCAGCAGGCAAGTAATTAATGGCGTTCAAGTTCCCAACCTACATTATTCCGAATTTTGCAAAATAAATAAAGAAAGAAAGAAGGAAATGCAGTCAGACCTCTGTTTAACGAAGTCGCTAAATCCTGAAAAAAGTTCGTTATAAGGAAAATTCGTTAAATAGAGACTCATCTTTCAATATACTTTACAAACCACATAAAACAAACTTTAAATTCATAAACACTATATATTTTTCAATAAAAGTATTTATTGACGCTTTTTCTGAAAATTAATATGTATTCATTTGATATATCTTACCCATCAAAAAGAAATCTGCAAGGAAAACAAGAAAGAAAACTAAACATTGTGCAGGAATAAATACACTGTATTTTTTCAACTTTAAAAAATAATTTTACATTAAAATTAATTTTTTAATGACATTTTTTAATTTTAAGCCTAAAAGTAATTTTAAATAGACGTTATTTTATAACCAGTAATTTTAAGCATTCACTACCATATACGCTCTTAAAAATTTAATTACTGACAAAATCTGTTTGTTTCATTTGTCTTTTTGTTTGAAAAATTATGGCAATTTCATTGCTCTAGGTGAGTTAGGCCCCTGGTAAAACCAGTTTAAAGTCATTGATCCCCATAAAATATGCTAAAAGAGAGAATAATTTGAAAAATTTCCTGAAATACGTTTTAAAACTAGGGAGAAAAAAATTGAATCACGTGAGATTCAAGTTCGTTCAATAGAAAATGCATTTCGCTATTCGGAGGTAATTTTACTAAGAGAATAGTAAAATGCTCTTGGTTCCAGGAAAAAATTCACAAAATAGAGAAATTCGTAAAATAGAAGTTCGTTATACAGAGGTTCGACTGTACTTAAAACGAGTTTCAGGCACCATCAAATCCTTTCTCACAGAAAAGAGAAAACACACAAGGGATCCTGCACACAAATTTAAAATGCAGTAAGGAAATTATTGGAAAATCCAGAGACTATTTGAACACTCAAAATAAAAATTAGGAGTAATAATTTTAATTTATATTTATTGTTTAATTTTGACAGTTTTGTAGTAGAAAATGTTGTATTTTATTTCTACTTTCTGTAACTACTATTATTATGGGACAAATTAAATTCCTCACCTGCTACTATTTCACGACAAAGGAATATTATTTTTGGATTCCACATCGATTTTGACAAATGGAGCTATCGATAATAATATGAAAAAAAGAATCGATTAATTTTTTGATGTAAAGACGCATATTATGGAAATGTTAGCTATTTATTATAAGAAGAAAATAACAAACTTAGTTTTGGAAAAAGAGCGTTTATAAAAGCATAAAAGTTACTGACAAACATAAAAGTTACATTCTGACAATTTTTGTTCATCCGTTTTGAGTTTTAGAAATGGTAAAAGCTATTTCGCTTTAAATACAACTATTTAAATTCTAAGGAATTTTTCATAATGGAGCATGAAAATGTGCGGCGTATTTATTTTAAAATATTTTGAATTGAATAAATAATTTTGGCAAAATTTTTTTTACGTTTGAATAGATTAAAATTGATGATTTTAAGGTATTCAATTACTTGCGACAACTTTTTTTTATAAAAAAAAAATGGTGATATATGGAGATTTTTTTGTGGTGGTTGGATTTGTTTAGTACATTTTATGAAAGAAAGGCTAAAGTTAAGAAGAAAAAAATAAATTATTACTACTAAAATGGTAAAATTTGACAAAAAATTACATAAACAAGACCCGCTCTGTACAAATAGTAAATGAACATATTTTCAATTTTTCAATTTTGATGTATTACTTTGCTATTCCTTTTTGAAATGACCTTCAGGATAAGAAATATTTTAATTTTTACAAAAACTAGAGTACTTTTTCCTAGTTATTATAAGAAATTGCTTAAAAAGACAGTGATTATATTCGTATAAAGAACTGTAAATCTTATAATAAAACAGTGATTGATAAATCTGAAAGTTAAAACTCTTCTACTGTTATACAGAAAATATGTAATAAATTTCAACAAATTATTTTAAAAACTTTTTGATAAATCGCTGTCTTTGTTTGAGCTTTTCGAAAAAAACACATTTCGAGTAAAACGCATTTTAAAGTTTGACATCTTATATAAAGTTATGGCATCTGCTTTTACTAAAACATTCGTAGCTTTTGTTCTAGGGAATGGAAAATAAAACACACTTAGTATTTTTATAAAGCTAATACGATGACCTATAAAATAAAATTCTAAAAAAAAAAAAAAAAAAAAATGTCAATTTTTTAAAAAAAATCAAGATTTTAGGGTAGTCGGATACCTTAAGTTTTAAATGGCCTCTCCCCCAATTAACTCGAAATTCTTTTAAAAATAAAATTAATGAAAGAAATAAAATGAGATAGAAACTTGAGCCTGAGGATTAGTATTGTCTGGTACACCAACATTAATTTTTGAAATTCGAGTATAATATTTTTCATACAGCCTTTCTCTTTTTGCTTACTTAAAAAAATTGTTAGACACCCTAAAGAGTCGCAATCTCAACCAATAATACTTTACTATATTCGAAATTGAATCACAAAAGAAACAAATTAAATAAAATGCGGCTTAAATGAAACACCTGAGAACAACGAAAATAAAACATTCTTTTTTGTATTAAATCTTAAGCCCTCTCTTCTCTTTTTCAATATTAAAGATAACGGTTACCCTATTACAAATTTTCTAATCTCAGTTCATTCAATGCAAACGTTATTTTAAAAGTAACATAATATTTTAATCATTACTTTTTATATTAACTTATGCAGTAAAATTTTAATACATTTCAAAATTATTCAAATCTATGTATATACAGATATTCCTTATTTTGTAAACTAAATTAGTCAATAAAACAAATAAATGAAATTGGAAGAAAAAATCGATACGAAAAAAAAAATTATTTTGAACTTTTAAATAGAGTTAATTAGAAGAAAGCGTGTAGATTTTTTCTTTCAATATTAGATAAAAATATCAAATCGCATTAAGACTTACTTAAAGTAGCTTTCGTACCAGAAATTAGGATCTGTTGGGTGTGGGATGCGATTCTATACTGCTCTCTTCCTCTGAATCTCCTGTTGTGACGTTTTTGTAGATGTTTTTGACAGAGGTCGCTACGATCCTTGCTCTTAATCAGAGTAAAAGGGTTGGATCTACAGCATATCACGGTGAGTGCATTCTTGCTGTTAAATTTAGATACATTTTTTTTCAGATAAAATAGAAAAAAGGAGATATTTCAACCAGAATTGATTGTCAAGTAAAATTTAAATATAAAGGAAATTTGTGATTTTTCTTTCTTTCTTTTTTTTTTTTGTGGTAAGTGATCTAAATTGATGCAAAGAATTTTTTGTAAAAAAAAATAGAGAGGTGAGTTTTTTCAAATAGTAATGAATGAAGTAATATTTATTTGTTGAAACATACAGTACTGTAAATGTTATAATTGTCATTTAATGTAGCGTTTCTCAAACTGTGGGGCAACCCCCTAGGGGCCGTGAGTATATCAAAATGTCGAAAACAAAAGATTATTTTTTAAAAAAAATAATAATTTACTGAATGTAAACAAGCAAAATACATTCTAACATGATAAGAAAATAAAATACTTATTTACACCGATATAATGCTCTTGTAAATGTATCAGTACCACACACAATGTATTTTATAATTAATTTAACAAAAGTAAGTTAAGAACAAGTTTATTAAAAACCAGTGACTCCATGAGCTTGTCATATATAAAATTATATATATAAAAATTAACACTTATCACCCTGCAAAGTCACTGGTTTTGGGTTCCAAACTCAAATACGCACTTGGCGTCAGTCAGGGTTTGGGGTCCCTAGAATTCCTGCCCCCCCCCCCCCCCGCCATGCGGGGGGGTACGTTACGCCACTAAATGCAAAACAATAAACAAACTTATAAAGCTGAAACAAAGGAAATAGAGTTGCATTCATTTTGTTTTACTTTTCTTGTATTATTGGCTAATTCCACTATATAGAAATGAATGAATATGTTCCTTCCCTTCCCTCCTCTATTTTTTATTAAAAATGTTTCTAAAAAATTATGTATTCATTTATTTTTTCCTACTGGGACCAGTCTATGTTTGAAGCTTGGACGCACAAAGCTAATTTCATAGCTATATAAATTTTACCCTGTAAAAAATTTATATAACTTTACGCTGTAAGACAACGATATATGTTGCTCCTTTAAACTCACACTTACAAATGAATCTTCTCTTGTTTACAGATTGTAGGAAGTTAAGGTATCCGACTACGTTCGGAACCGTGATTTTAAAAAGAAGCATAAATGGATAATTTTCATGATATTTAGTGTCACTTAGATTAGAATACATGTATAAAATTTTTCTAAGGGCACTTTGATAAAAAAAAATATTTAAATACAATATTTCGGCAAAAAATTAACTTAGAATAACCTTTTTTTCAAAATGTTCTCCTTTTGTGAAAAATGCTTCTATTATAATAATATTTTTCCTGTATATAGTTCAGACCTCTGTACAGAGGCTCAACTATGATTTTTTGAAAATTCACATTATTTTTAGAGTTACAACCATTTAAAAATATTTGGGGCGTTTTTTTTTTTTTTCTTAAAATTTCTCCCCCTGTTATCATAAAACATGGATAAACCCACTTCTAAGTTATATATTTCAAAAATTCTAGTTGAGCCTCTGTACAGAGGTGTGAGCTGTATACAGGCAAAATATTATTATAATGGAAGCATTTTTCACAAAAGGAGAATATTTTGAAAAAAGGTTATCCTAAGTCAATTTTTTGCCGAAATATTGTATTTAAATAATTTTTTTTGTCAAAATGTCCTTATAAAACAGTTTTATGCATGTATTCTAATCTCAGTGACACTAAATATCATGAAAATTATCCATTTGTACGCTTTTGCAAAATCACGATTCCGAACGTAGTCGGATACCTTAAAGATATTTGTCTCAAATCACAGTAATATTAATCTAATTCTTCTTGTCTATCCTTAGTATAACACTTTTCCTTTTCATTAAATAAATATATTACTCCTAATCCATACACCTATCGTTTCAAACTGTATATTTCTGTTCTCAGGTAAGGGAAGAATGTTTATTTTAGTGTACTTATGAACTGAAGGTATGCTGAATTCTGCTTATTAGCATATTGAAACTCGCCAAGTATGTTATTTTCCTTGCAGTAACACTCTCCTTTTTGGAAAATTTACGGGCAAAGTTCACTTTCCATCATGAACTTGAAAAACACCATCATAGCAACTACATAAGATGTGTTGTTTATGATCTCCATGTCTAGCCAAGCTAGATCAAGTCCATGTTTCCATTCACTCTCAGGAAGTCCAATACTATTAGAGGGTCTTCATATAGATCTTGTTTTGAAAGCCCCAGACAGTCAAGAATGTGTTCTGGAGATGCCTGGCAGGCAGAACACCTTACACAAGTTGGAAAAACTTTGTTACCATTCCTAAAAGTTCGGAGGAGGCCACTCCAAAAACGAGTCAGAATATATATATATATAGTTTGTTCCTTCCTGCTGCATTGAAGGAAAAGAGAACCACCAGGTCGTTTAGCCTCATACCAGTGATGAGCAGGAGGAACAGTTGTTTGCTTGCTGTTGATGTAGGTGGAGAGCATTTCTGAATAGGTGAGAGCGGTCTGAATAGGTTTTCTTCTTCTTCTTCTATAACATAAGATGTAACCAGGGTAGGTATCCAAAGGCCCTGGTGCTCAAAAAACGAGGGCACTTTATTGGTTGGATTTTATCAAATAAAAATATATAAATATTTTAACTATACAAAGCTACAATTTTTTACTATCTTCTCTTTCTTGGCATTTTTTGCGCTTAAGCGCACCACTGGGGTTTAGTTTTTATCCTTAATTTCAGTTTTATAATTTATGCAATACATTTCGTATGTGCTCGCGAGTACTTACTGGCGTTAAAAGGAAGGAGAAGCGTTATGCCATGTTACAAAACGTTGTTGGGGAATTCTTGGCCATTTATTTGGGGGGATCGAACTCACTCATCAGAGTGCTTAGAATTACAAAATGGTCCACTGAGATAGACAGGAAATGATACAAAAAATATCCATAAAAAAAGAAAATAAAATACAATATTATTATAATTATAATAATTATTTGAATTATAATAATATTTGTATTAATTTTGCCCTCTGAAAAAGAGCACTGGTGGGCGAGGGGGGCGGGCCCCAAAACTACATCAGTCTAATACAGATAAGTGAAAATTGCGAAATATTGAAACGGGAAGCAAGCTTACTGTGAATCATTGTTATTAAAAATGGAACGTATTTAGGAAGGATTTGCCACTTGTGTAGGTTTTTTAAGATGTAATAATAAGTACGGTAAGATTTTTCATGGAACTTTCAAGTAACAGTTTATAAAAAAAAAATGAAGAAAAAAATTGTAAATAATATAAATTTTTCAATAGGTAAAGTTCACAACACTAAACAAACAACGGAAAGGATTTAGGAAAGGATCCTTACAAATTCAAAAATACATTCAGTTGAATTGTTATGATTATAGTTATGTTGAAGATTTTTATATTTATATCTTAAATTTGGGAGAAATTATCGCCATTTCGGCTTGCTTGGTGGTCAGGGTTCGTGGGTCTCCCTGAGTTTGGGGTCCCGGTGCACGGCACCGCCTAGCCCATTGGAAGTAACGCCACTGTCTACGATCAACCCTTCCAGAATTTTCCATGAGTTTATATTAAGGACCTTTGAAACAAAGATCGAATCAGTTCAGAAGAGAGTGCAGTCCAGATCAGAATCTGTGCGTTGACGGCGATAAGAGAGATACTTTCTGTCTGAGTTCCTGTCAGCGGAAATGTTCCAGAGAACCATTTCTGGAACCTTGTAAAGTTTGCTTATAACAAGTGTGTTTTGCACCATTTTACATAATTTGTTGTAATGTTTCTTTGTGTATATACGTCGATAGGTCTTCCTGTAGTCATCTGTGTTCGTCCCTGCCCATAAATAAATCTATTATTATTCAAGTAATTGGAGTCATTGGCAACAATGTTATCTGACGTAGATTCGGCGACCATTTCCGCATGCAAGCAAAGGCATCAACTATGCCCTTGATTTACCAAAATGGGAACAATACACAGCAGCGGAAAAGTTATACGTATTAGTTTCAAATAAAATAAAATTCCAATAATTATCTAAAGAAAGGTTTGTATTTAATTTATTTCACGAAGTTTCAGTGTAAAAAATATCGACATAAGAACTATATAATAAATTTACTAAGTGAAATATATTCATGTTTTTTAGAAAAGAACAACAACATTTGTATTCAACAATGGTAAGAATACAAATTCTATTTCAAGCTATTTAGAATAATAAGATTTTTATTTATAATACATAATTAATATCATCCTTAAATGAATTTTTGTGAATAATTTCGTTTTCTTTTAGAATGGAATAATGAAAAAAATAATTACGTGAACTATATATATATATATATAGTTAATTCTTGGATTTAGACTTTCATCTTATCAACAATAATGTAGTCAGTAACATTTTTGACAAAAGAGATTCTTTTAAGTTCCATATAATTAAAATTCCTGTATGGAATAGTAACTTGCATTTATAAATTTACAGAAATATTATTTTGAATTTTTTATTTAGAAATGATAACAACTACCCACAAAATAGATAAATTCATTAATATAAAAAAAATTTCAATGTTGTTTAGATTATGAATACCCTTTTAACTTCTTAAGAACTTATATTCATCACAAATATATTAATCGTCTTGCTACTTCTAATTCCAAATCCACCACACAACAATAGGATTTCAAAGTCAGCATGTTAGTGGTCTTGCTGTGAAGATTATATCATAACACTCATATCACAGTTCCCATCTTTTCCACACACATCTTGAACATCTTACACATTTTTGACAACCAATCAAATTAGAGCCTAGCAAATTTACATTTTTGACAATCAACCAATTTAAAGCCTACCAAATTTGATTTTGTCATCTCTCTTGGTATCTATCTGTGCTGGCTAGTATAAAAGGTAATTCAAAAGATGTGTTTATGTATATTCAGGTTTTTTAACTTGGTGGATAATTGCTTTTCATTAATTTCAAGACTCTTGATTCTCTTAGAAAAAGATCTTAAAGTAAGGAAATTTAGATAATTTTTTTTTTTGAAAAATATTTTCCTTACGTAATTGTTTTGGGATTTTTCTGATTTAAGAATTTGGGGAGAATTAGTTGCAGAGTAGTAGTCAATGGTTTCATCATACTTTCTGTGTATTTTTTATATACTTTGAATTTTTATTTATTTTATTTGGTTTTTCCTACCGAGTTGCAAAGGGGGAAGGTTGGCGCCTTCAAACTAGCTTAACCCCACTTATTCGGTCCTAAGTCCAAAATTGCTTTCTGACTAGCTAGGTTCTTTTTTGTAGTTCCTTTTTTGTATTTTTCTATAAATTCGATCTTCATGTTTAGCTTTTATATTTTTATTACGTTATTTCTTGTTATGTTCATTATCTATTATTTCTGGTTTTTGATATATTATACAAATTTCTTTCATATATATATATATATATATACCTTCATATGAGAGACTTTTATTCTGCTGTGTCATATAGTATCCCACTTTTCAAAGATATCATTTTTTTTTTTTTTGTAAGTGTGGAATAACATATCTCTTCACTAAAATACAATATTGCGCCCTTAAACATGTTCTTTTTTTTATTGAGAGTAAAACAATAACATAAAAAAAATGAAAATTCCTTTCAATAAAGGTACATTAAATATTTAAAACATTTTTAAATATTATTTTATTATGCAACAATTATTATTATTGTTCTTCCGAGTGGTGACTGGAGTAGAATAGTCCCAATGTAAGCTCATGCGACTAAAATCGTGACGGGCTCACGCGTCTTTTCTGTAACATAACCTCTGGGTTCTTTGACGGCCAAGATTAATGGCAACTCTTTTCCAACCAAAATCCAAGAAGCGAAATGCGAGTGAGAAATACAAATAAGATAACTTTTAAACGAACAGAAGTTTCGGTAAGCAATATGGCAATTTAGGGAAAGTTAAGTTTGGAAGAGATTCGAACATGAATTGACAGCCTATCACAAAGTTACCGGGATATCTAGCCATTATTACAAGGCGCATACCATTGCACGCGCGCCCAGAAGTCTCAGTACAGTGATTGAATCTTAGTTTGGACTAAGGTAGGACTGATTATTTGATATTAGGACGTAATATTATCAGAATTGAGAGTAGGTGGATAATATAATTATTTAGATAAAGTGGTCTAAATTACGCGATTCGGTTTAACTATCGCTGTGTGTTTGGTTCATTAGATATTCACATATAAATTTATCTAAATTATTAGAGGTTTAAGTTGTATTCTTAATAAAGTCATATTAAGAATTTTAAAATGTCTATTCATTTTGAGAATCCCACACCTCTAATTCACTCTGACAATCAAAGATATGGTCACCAAAGTGTGGCCATATCACAAAATGAACAGTCCAACCTCTCAGGGCTCTGGCAACCCTCAATTATGACAAGTGCACCTCTGTACTTTGTCATACACGACAACAATATTACTATTGTTTTTCCATATGAAGAATGAATTCTAATATAAAAAATTTTTTGCATTCCAGATATATAAAAAGAACAACTATTTAGTCATTTCCTTCGTATTCTGTGGGAACAAAAAGTTTTTTGGATAAAAATTGGATCTTGAATAAATGTTATTATGTAGAAATGTAGGTACTTTTACGTTTCGCCGGCAAAAATATCGCCAAGCAGGCTTTGCAAAAAACACATTAAAAAATGTTATAAATGTTAGTTATATCATTCGTTTTTCATCTATTTTTGATGTATTATAAAAGAAACGTTACCAATAAGTAAAGATCACGACTTGTTTTGAAAATGTCGTGGTAAAAGGTTACATGTGGGAATATTCCGTTTGGCGTCGATTGTATCATTTTTGGTGACTTTATCGCTTGCGCCGACGAAATGGAAAAGTACCAGAATTTATTTTAATTATTTAATATAAATATGGATACTAATTGCAAAACATTGAACAATCTAGATATAAACTCAGTTATATTATTATCATAAAAAAATTGAATGCCGTAAAAATTTGTGGGGCAAAGTTTAAATGCAAACACAAATTATTAACAATTTCAATATAATATATCTTTATACAAAGTATTCTGATTACATTTGACTGTTTTAGTACTTAATTTTCAAAAGTTCTACAGTAGCCTTCACACGCTATACGTAGAATCGGACAGTTAATTATAAATCGAATATCTTTTGAACAATCATACATTAAATTATAATTCTTGAGAATTTCGAATAATTTCTCAACGTGGATATAATTTTTTTACGTCATCAGGTTTATTTAAAGTATAAAATGAAAAAAAATTGTTTGTTTTTTAATAAAATCCTTTAGTTTTTCGAATATGTGTATCAACTATTATTTTCAGATTCGAATATCTTTTATAAAGTATTGGAAAATTCATTTTTTTTTCAGTTTTTGTTTCTTTTCGGAACTTGGATAGTTTTTTTCTTATCCATAAAATATTAAATATGTATTTACATTAACGTGAGATTGTGTATTCGTAACAGTAAAATATCCGTGCCTGCGGTAGCCCAGTAGTCAAGGTATCGGATCATGGTAGGCATGTCATGAGTTCGAGCCCAGTACCACTAAAGATCCGCCATATAGAGCAGCGATGCACGTTAAGTCTGTCGAGAGCTTAAACGTCCTTCTGTCGGTGTGGTCTGGTAGTTAGGAGATGGGGGTGCCAGCTCAGGTGTCGTCCTCATCACTTGTCCATGGCTTGTCCACGAGGTCCATCGCCAAAAGCCCTCGTGTAGCTGAACAGTGCGATGTTAATGTTCACTCAATAGTAAAATATCGATGGATTTTTTTTTCTATACAAATAACTAAATATACCATCACATATGGAAACCAGTAATAAAGTAATAAAAAATGAGAATTCAGGCAAACATATTTTTTTCAGCTTACAATTATTTTGAAACGGAATCTAATCATGATAAGTTTAATGATTCATAATGGAGATATTTCTAGAAAAAAAAAATACATTTAGCAGTATTATGCTATAAGGAAATAAAATATTGCTCATAAAAACATATACAGGAGACTAGTTAAACTGTCTCTAACTAGTTTTACAATCATAATGTTATTTACAATAATAATGGGGATACAAAATTTGTGCACAACTGAATTGATTTCTATTTCCAGAAAAAAGGTGTAATTCAATGTCATTTGGGATCCCTTAGGTGAGCACAAACGATAAGTTTATCAGCCGTATATATTTCGTAAGCATTTTTATCTTTGATTTTGGGTGATTCCAGACGAAAATTCTGAACTATCGTTGCCAGGAATAAGAAGACTTGCATCATAGCGAAACCTTCTCCTAAGCATGCTCTCTTACCTGAAATGATACAAAATAAAAAAAAATTGAAACGTTATTTTTCATTAAGTTCAATGAAATTGTGTCAGTTTTTTATAACATAGAACAAAAAAAAAAAAAAAAAACACACACAAATTGCAAAATTCATTCCTCATTCTAGAGATGTAATTGTGATTAACTTAAAATTCAAATAAATCCTACTATATTTCATGTTTGGTTCTTTAAAAATAATAGAATGAAAGTATTTTTTGTTTTTAAAATGATATTTTTATTTCCAAGACATTTAATAATTTTTTTTTTTTAAATTCCAGTATATAACACAGATTTTTTAATTTCACACTAATTATATTTTATTTTTATAAAAATTTCTGGCAAAACTAATGCTTTTAATTAAAATTCTACGTGGCTCACATACCATATTTTGAGAAAAACAATAAAAATGCTGTTTAAAAAATTCTCTTTAAATACATTCATTACATTTTTAGAGAATTTTAAATATTCTTAAATTATTTTCTTCTGTAGTTTTTAAAGAACTTGTAATAACTTTCTCTATATTATTTTCCTAAAAACTTCCCAACGCTGTGCGTAGTGTTAGAACCAACAGAATTATTTCTTTTTTCAGTACAACCTAACCAAGCACAATCCATTGCACTCAACAAAACCCAAGAAACTATCTTTTCTTTATACAGTAAAAACCAGGACCTATCTGTCGAGCTAAAAACAAAGAAATTCTCTTTCCTTTATGAAAAAGTCAATCCAAAGTTTCCTTTGTAAATACATATTAAATCACTTTATATTCTATGTTAAATCACTTTATATTCCATGTTGAATCCCTTTATATTCATTTTTTGGTGTAACTGTTTTTTTTATTATGAAGGTATAATTAAAATACAATTAAACTAAGATTATTAAATCAAAACAATCTAAAATTTAAACAAGTAGTATCCCACCCTCAGCGGGCTGCAGTAAAATTATCAAACGTTGACCGGTCCACTTCGATAAAAATGTTGAGAAGCACTGATTTAGTATTCAAAGTTCCATAATTTAGTATACAAAGTTCCATAATTTAGTATACAAAGTTCTATAAGTATACACAAAGTCCCATAATTTAGTATATATATATACAAAGTTCCATAATTTAGTATACAAAATTCCATAATTTAGTATACAAAATTCCATAAGTATACACAAAGTCCCATAATTTAGTATATATATATACAAAGTTCCATAATTTAGTATACAAAGTTCTTTAATATAGTATGCACTAGACTCGATTGACGACTTCGTCAGTCGGTCCTGGGTCATATGGTCAAGTAGCCAGTACGAGCACTGAACAAATAAATACTTTAGTATAGAAAAGTTGTTCAGGAAAAACACACTCAGAATAAAGAACATTTGTTCGTTTCTTTTTTCCTAGATTCTTCTTTTTCCAAAATGAAATAGAGTAGGATACATTCCTGCTTTATAATTTATATATAATTACACTAATGTGTTTTATGTTTTATTATTAAATTACTTCAAACTATATCTGTAAAATTTCACTGATTTTGAAATGTAGATTACTCTTAGAAGGAATAAGTTATGAACACGTTCACAATTAGTTTTTTTTAATAAACTAATTTTGAGATTAGTTTTTTGTTAAGTAAATTAATTCAATTGAAAATAAAATTTAAATTTCGAAAATTGATCACAAACACAGAAAAATACAGATGTGTTATTAACCCTCTAAGCGGTCTGCACGTAAAGTCTTGCCATTCTGGAGATGCTTCGAAAATGCACCGCACATATTTTTTGCCATCAGGTGGGATTCTCAAAAGCGGTTGAGCCGCACTTTTAAGAATGCAGCTCGGCCGCTTTTAGGAATCTTGCTTGAAGGCAGAAAAAGCATCTCTGGAATAACGGGATTTTACGTGCAGACCGCTTGGAGGGTTAATTGAACTTCCCATCTACACACACTCCATCTAAGCGGAACAGTAAAAAATAAAGATTTTGATAACGGTAATTTCCTTGCTTATATTTTAATACAACAAAAATATTCGAAAGAAAGAGAAGCTATATATAAATATCAGATTAGAAATAAAACAGGAAAGAAGTCTTCACCGCCACGTGCTTTTAACTTGGCACGTTAATAGATAGTGTATTTTCCATTGTGCGGTATCTCTTGTTTGAAACAAACTATAACCGTGAATCGGATAGATAAGATAACAAAACTAAAAATAATCGATAATATGCTTTTAAATTTTTTTAAAAAATAGCATACAAATGTTTCAAAAAAATATCCTAAAATTATGTTTTGCATCTACACACACACCATTTAAGCCACTGATGCCCAAAGTGGTCTGGGCAGTCATGGTACAGCAAACCGCACGTCATGCATCAGTTCTTCATCAAATTAACTCGCTTTCTTTAAGACTAAATCCCTGTCAAGCACCCCACGCTTCCAAAAACAAAGGACTCTCTCTTCCCTGACAGCCTCGCTTGAGGTCAAAAAACCTTCTCCCCAAAACACAGTAACCCCTCACTCCCGCAGGTGTGGGAACGTCGCCAACGCCTAAAGAATTTACCTCCAAACAGTAGTCAGACACTGCAATACAGTTTTGAAATTTGACAGGAATATTTCTTTTAATGAGTAGAGATCCGTTAGGAACGGATTTTTCGAATATCGCACATTATTAAGGTACATTAATTTTGGGAGCAATTAATGGAATAATGCTATCTAAGTCTTCTCGATTTTCGTCTGATTTAGAAATTCAAGTCCTGTCCTTTTCTAAATCAAGAGGTGAGTACTATAAAAAGGACTTTTAATACAGTCAAAATCTTAATACTAGGACTTAGAAAATAATAATTTTAAAAGAATTTATAGCTTTTAACAATGTAATGAAATACCCAGCAAAGTGGAATGGGTAACGGCTAGTATGAGTAAATATCGAGCAATTTGCTCATACTCACCCACTCCAAATGTCATTGGTAGTTCTTCTCTTCGTTTTCCTTCTGTTTGTATGAATCTCGAAGGATTAAATTTCTCTGGTTCCTCATATGTGTCAGGATCACGATGAGCAGAGTAAAAATTCAGCAAAGTTATTGCTCCTTTTGGTATGCGATATCCTCCTAAAGTTGTTTCCTCTGGAATGTATAATAAACACGTGACATATTCTCAGTTATTTTGAAAAGTCTCGAGCTTTAGTTGCTTAAAAATGCTATCTATATTTTGATATAAAAGAACAAAGGGAATAACTTTTACTCAAAGTACGAGGGTTAGGGCATAAGTCATGGCAACTATTTTTTTTTCTTGTAGATATGTGAACGGATCACAAACGTATATGTGTCGTGTGGAAGTTCTGCAGCCATAGTGTGTACGTAGAACAACAGATGGCTCTATGATAGCTGGTAGTAGCGCAGTAAGAGCTGTGAAATCAGTCAGTTGGTGAGTGTCGTGTGAGATGGAAGTAACCCATTTTGAGCACACCGCTTACATCAAAATAGCCGTTCTCCGAGGAAGAAATGCGATGGAATGTCACAGTGAATTTGATCTGACCCTGTGACTTTGATTTGATTCCCAAGATTAAGGAACCATTACGTGGTAGGCGGTTTGCAACACGAGAGGACATTGCTAATGCTGTGCACCAACACTTGACCCGATTCACACATGGTACGGCAAATGCTGAGGCTGGTGGTATTCAACGCCTTCCACATCGTTGGCAGCGTGTGGTGATAGTAGCAGGGGACTACACTGAGGGTCTTTAGGCCCAGGTTTGTCATGCCAATTTTATGTGCACTGTGTTGTCATTCTTTTGTACCGTGAAGACCATATTGCCCTGTATACTACCGTAATAAATTAGTGTATTACGATATTTAAGTGCTATTCATTGTCCACACATGTAGTTAACACCTTGTCCTACCGTCTGTATATGTCACATTTTCCAACTGGCCTGGTATTTTCAAGGGGAAAAAAATAGTTGCCATGATTTTTGCCCCAACCCTCGTAAATGATTTTATATCATTATTATTTTTAGCATCGCGGTGTTAATTGCTTTGGAATGGAGCTTAAAGTCTGAGTAACCTGTGTTACTGGAATCACTGGCGTAGCCAGCTCTGAAGGGGCCCTTTTTTAGATATGGAAACTCTGTTAATGGTACTGTAGTTATACATATTGGGCCCCGTATCCTTGATATGGCTGATACGGCGGTAGCTACGCCCTGACTGTAATTGAAATATTTACTGAACTAGGATTTTCACATTTATTTATGTTATTGTTGCTTAAATTATCAGGACAGCATCATTTACAATACCGTCAAAACACCAGTAGAATTGATGTATGTAATGAATCAAACAGCTTAACCAATATAAATACTGTTACGCGTACCAAAAATTTTTTTCGTTTTTTCAAAAATAAGATCTAATCGGAAAAAAAAAAGAATTTTGCACAATTTTTGAGTTTGCTTGCAGTACAGGCACTGTCCCCGAAATAAAAACCGTGGTCAATCAAAAAGACACAAAGTATTGTGAAATGACCAATGGAAGTTCAATTGCAATACAAATATTCGATTGTTAATAAACTACGTTAATCAGAAGAGTTGCAGGATTAACAGTACCGTATCTCCAAACTATTCAAGTTAAAGGCAATTCAAAGACATTATGCGCGATGGAAATTGAGGATAAAATTGAAAAATTTTGCCTTTCAATCAGTTTCATTTACATCTAAAATTGTTGACATTAATTTTTTTTTTTTTGTGGCGTAAAAAACTTTGTACTCACTGACGCATTCTTGACTGGGAAAAAAGTTGAAGAAATCCGATATCCTAAAAGTTTCTTGGATGAAGGCGTTTAAGTAAGTGAGCTTGCTCTTGTCTTCGATGGTTGGCTGTCGTTCTAAGCCCACTACTTCCACGATCTCTTTGTATATTTTTTCTTGTTCTTCAGGGTATTCCATGAGACATTTGAAAGTAAAATTAATGACAGCTGCAACTGCGAAAACACCGTCACCCACAAATTGTGTGAGAGTACCTATGAGTGCTCTGTCTGTAAAAGATAAAAATGGTCATCTTCAAAATTCATTAACAAAGTGAAAATTAAACGTTCTTATTAAAGTATCAAATGTTATATATCTCGAAAAATAGAACATATCTTAATTAATAATTACAGTTAAGTAAATTTAGTTTATATCTTATGTTCGTAAAAATGAACCCTTTTTTCAAAATAATTAGGCTACAGAAGTAGGTTGGATAAACTTATATAATACGTCTTTCAATTAGCAAAATTATTCGCCGGATAAAGTTAAGTTCTAAAAACGTTTAAATTGTTTTAATGTGAAATATTAAATTATACACATTTTTTTTTCTACAAAAAAGCCGAAAGTTTTGAGTAATTTCTACCAACTCAAAAGGTTTGAGGAGAGAAAAATCAGTTTTATTCTTAGGTATTTTTAAATAAATGAGTAAATGATTTTAAAGGTTTTATATTGGAAGAGCCAAATTACGGCTAATCCACTTCAAAGTTTGAACCTAAAAGTATCATTATCTTGCTTAAAAAAATAAACAATGTATCACTCCTGTAATATTAAAAACAAGTATTAGTATATCGTTGGATCTGCGATCCAGACTAGCGGTCGCCAACCTTTGGGTTATGATAAATTTTTGATGGTCAGCAGAAAAATTGAGACATAATTTATAATTTAATGAAGATTTAGTTTTAAAAATGACGAGTAACAAAACTTTTTATGGAATATGGATTATATTTTTAAAAAAACATTTACCTACTACGTTTAGCGAAATTCCTTCTGCGATAAGCGAATTTTCAGCTACTTTGTAATTGTATCTAGCGACATTTCAAAGTAAGAGTTGGCGATTATGGTAATTAGTGACATAACACTTTAGTTTGTTGCATCTGCTTGCTGTTGCTTTTCGTGAAGTTCCTTTGCAGTGATATGGAAATTAAAATAGAGATGTAAATAAATGACAATATAGTTATATAGGGGGACAAAAAGTTTTAATGCTGATTTAGATGGAAGGAAAAAGTAAGGGGAAATTGAATGAGACAAGATGGAAGATCAAAAATAGAAAAGGATCACTGGGGTATCCCGGGGCGTGATAAACGTGTTTATGTCGCAGGAAAATGATGAAATTGGGGCTTTCATTGAATCCCTAAAGGAGATGATCAATTCGCGCAAGATGTTAAAATAACGTCGCTTTGAGGTCATTTCCCTGAATTAAGTAAGTGATTTGATCAAATCCCCGAACTGTTTTAGTGAAATCATGAAATGAACAAGTCAGAATTTGCAGAGCTCTGTTTTCGCTTTTTTATTACCAATCTCTTTTACTCTTTTTTTGATTATTTCTTCGTTAATATTAGAAATAATAATATTTTTACATCATATTTAGTTGCATATAAAATCATATCATATAAAATTGTAACATGTAAAGTCCATTGCAAGCAATTTGAATAAAGCCTACATGTGCTTCCCTACGTATTTTAAAAACTCAACCGCGTTTTCCGAAAATGGACAAACTCTTAAATTATAAAATTAAAACATGAAATAACATTGCATACGACACGAGGGTTCGATGAGACAAGAATTACGACTCCATACCAGTGAAGTAGTTAGCTGTAGGATCTCCCTTCTTTCTTCGTATATCTCTTTCTTTAAAATATTCATCGATGATGTCTCTGATGTTGTCCTCATCGTAGGTTGATTTGTGATAGTCTATCATTTCACGTAATATGTTTTCCATCTGCACGGGACTTTTCTGTAGAGCGCGATAGTCACTTTTTAGAGGAAGGATAAAATATCTAAAACAGAAAATATCTTTAAATATTATAAATTGACTGATAAATTTATAGGCAAAAGTTAAGAATTATTATAGCATTGATATACGAAGCAATGTAGGTAATTTTCAAAGGATGATGAGAAGTGTAATTTTTGCATTTTATCATAATGTGTATGGTAAGAGCAATCCTTTACATCAGGGGTGGACCTTAGGTCTATCGCGATCGACCGGTAGACCGCTAAGACATTTTGTAGTGACCGCCTTCACATAAAACGTTAGCCGCGCATACGTAAAGAAACACAGGTGGTTATCAAGATAATGGAAGCACCCGTGAATGAAACAGACACCGTGAATAAAACTGCAACCCAAATTTGAGAGACGTTTTCAAGAATTTACTAGACTAGAATCAAAAGTTGCATTCATGGGTTACCCATTTGGCATTGTTGATGGGAAAAATATAACTCAAAATATGTTACATGTTCTCGAGGAAAACGAAGCTTTTTTTTTTTTTTTTTTGCAAAAGTACGTAATTTGTAAAGAATAACTTCTGGAATCTAATAGATGAAGTAAAGTATCCCACAATATAGTTAGTTACAATTCATTTAATATCTTTCTTTTACTCTACCTATCTGTGTGAATCGACAATTTGAACGAAGAATATAATTAAAACAACACATCGTTCCCATTTTACAGACGACCACTTAGAATCCAGTGCAAGATTAGCAGTTATATAATTATATACCGAGGTATTCAAGACTAGGGCGGATAATACGAAGACTATGTCTTTTATTGACACTATAGCTACGAGAACTAATTTTAAGTAAAAATTATTTATTTTTTTGATGTATTGTGAATTGTTTGAAAATGCACCATTTGATATTATTAAATTTATGGGTATAATTATTATGTTTTTATTTTGCGTTTTACTTAAAACGTAGTTTTAAAAGAGTAAGTTTTTCTACTGTAGTTATGTAGGTAAGTACACATATTCGGTTTTTATTATTGTCAAAATTTAAAGATTGCTGAGCTTTTTTTTTCTGCTCATTTCACCTACATTACAAGGTGGACCGCAACATTTTGGAAAAATTAAAAGTAGATCACGCCATGTAAAAGTTTGTCCACCCCTGCTTTACATGGTTGTATCTCGAAGGCTCTGAAGTATGAAGTTGGTGTCGTTTTCAAAGGGCGAAAGCTACCAGGAATCCATTTGAAAAAAAAATAAACTTGGACTTCCAAGCAAAATTATTAATTTGATAAAGTGAAAACTGTGTACTGAAACTTTAGTTGCTAAAATGTCTTCATGGCACATAATTACAATGAAAAAGCTATAACAACATTTTCTGGAACATTTTACCTAAAGATATACTTAATGTACTTAGAAATATATTTCGCTTAGGTACATTATTAACACTTTCAGAATGTATTGGTTTATTGCTTCTATATAAAAATTATTATTTTTAACGTGATAAAGTTTTTAAAGTATACTTTTGTATGTGTGTGTGTGTGTAGCAACAAATCTGTACTTCAACAAGCTATGAATTTAGATGTTAGAAAAGGCCTTTTTGATGCCATAAAATTCATTGAAAAATAAAAAAATTTGAAAAAGTATATGATATTGATATACGTATAGAAAAGGTTTATGTATTATTTCGATATATAGAGTGGTTTAAGATTTTTTTGTATAGGTATGTTTTTAAACTTTTGATTTTAAATCTTTGAATATATTTTTCTTTAAAACAGATTTTTTTTTTCATATTTTACAGCAAGGTATACACAATATCTCAAAAAGTGCTTTAGATAACTGTCTGAATTTTTATTAGTGTTTATTATTGTAGTATGTATGCCGTATAAGTGGCAGATTTAAAAAATATCAATAAATTTATCTCTACTATAATTGTTTCTTCCTGCGATAAATATGCAAAATTTTTGAAAAATATGCCTCATGTAAATTCTCTGACACCTATTTCAATGAGAAATGTAAATAATGCAATTATTCAAAGATAATAGTTCATTGTATAGGTAACTACTTTTGAGTAAAATTCTAGGTGTTATTTTTATTTTAAGCATTAAAATTTACTGTACAATTTTTAACGTAAAATGCGATTAATGCTTAATTTAAAACTAAAATTGCCCATTTTTTTTTTTTTTTTAATAAAATAAGTTTGAAGAACTTTTTTTGTTGCCATTTTTATGTTTTCAGCTGTAACTAAACCAAAAATGAGCTTAAATATAAATTTCCAGCAATATTTTTTAAAAAGTTGCCGCTGAAGGTCACATACCTTTATTCCAATTTTAGAAGGAGAAAATGGAATATAAATTAAATTTCTCCCAAAAGGGGATCGAGATCGTTCTCTCTTGTATATTTTTGGCACAAATTATAGGATTTAGAACAGATTTTAATTTAAAAAAATTCGTTAATAAATACCTATACGTAAGAGACAGAGCATGTCTATGGGAGTATTATGTGTAATACTTATCTATTTTAACATTTAATTTTTTATTTGAATCTTAAGGTATCCGACTACGTTTGTTACCGTGATTTTAAAAAAGTGCATAAATGGATAATCGTCATGATATTTAGTGTCACTTAGATTAGAGAATACATGTATAAAATTCTTTTAAGGACATGAAAAAATTATTTAAATACAATATTTCGGCAAAAAATTAACTTAGAATAATCTTTTTTCAAAATGTTCTCCTTTTGTGAAAAATGCTTCTATTATACTACTATTGTACCTGTATATAGCTCAGACCTCTCTACTGAGGCTCAACTAGAATTTTTGAAAAACTCACATTATTTTCAGAGTTACCACCAATTTAAATAATTATTGGCGTTTTTTTCTTAAAATTGCTCTCCTCTGTTGTCGTAAAATATGGATAAACCCACTTCTAAATTATATATTTCAAAAATTCTAGTTGAGCCTCTGTATAGAGGTCTGAGCTATATACAGGCAAAATATTAGTATAATAGAAGTATTTTTCACAAAAGGAGAACATTTGGGAAAAAAATTATTCTAAGTTAATTTTTTGTCGAAATATTGTATTTGAATAATTTTTTTTTGTCAAAATGTCCTTAAAACAGTTTTATACATGTATTCTAATCTAAGTGACACTAAATATCATGGCAATTATCCATTTATGCGCTTTTTTAAAATCACGGTTCCGAACGTAGTCGGATACCTTAAGGTATCCGACTACGTTTGGAACCATGATTTAAAAAAGCGCATAAGGGGTAATTTTTCTAATATTTAGAGTCACTTGGATTAGAATACAGAAATAAAATAATTTTAAGAATGTTATTAGAATAAAAAATTATTCAAATGAAATATTTTGGCAAAAAATGAACTTTGATTTACCTATTTTCAAAACATTCTCCTTTTATGAAAAATGCTTCTATAATAATAATATTTTGTGCTTATATAAAGCTAAGATTTCTCCAGAGGGTCTGAACTAGGATTTTTGAAAAATTCACATTATTTTCAAAGTTATTACCAATTGAAATAATTTTATCGGTGTTTTTTTCTTAAAATTTCTCCATTCTGTTGTACTAAAATATGGATAAATCCACTTCTATGTTATATATTTCAAAAATTTTAGTTCAGGCTCTGAACAGAAGTCTGAGCTATATTCAGGCAAAATATTATTTTGGAAGCATTTTTCAAAAAAGTAGAATGTTTTGATTATAGGTCCTTCTATGTTAATTTTTTGCCAAAATATTGCATTTAAATAATTTTTTTATTGTAATAATATTCTTAAAACAATTTTATACATGTATTTTAATCCAAGTGACACTAAATATCACAAAAATTATAAAATAGCAAAATAACAGTTCCGAACGTAGTCAGATATATTAACTTTGAAAAAAAGTTCCTAAAAGCTTACTTCGCAATAGCTCCACTTAAGAACAGATTAGAAGGTATTAAAACCACCAGTTCTCGAAGATATAATTCATTGAATCTTCGAATTTGTTCATCTGTTGCTCCAACATCCCCAAATAATGTAAGGCGCAAGATGGAAGTGCATTTAAGTGTCATTATGTCCACTATGTTAAAAGGTTCTCCCTTTCTTGCTTTCATCTCATCGATGGTAGATTTGATGGAATCATACAGAGCTCCAGAAATACTGTTCTTGATTGAAATTGTACCACGTTCTTTCATGATCGGCAAGAAGAACTTTCGAATTACTTTCCAAGGCTCTCCATTGGCAATGGCGACTCCTATTTAAATAACAAATTTATGTAATAGTTATAACAGCAAATGAGAGTCGGGTATTATGGAATACCGGTATTTTGGTTATGTTTATAGTTGATAACGAGTGAGAGAGACAGAGAACCTAGAATTACTGAAGAAAGACTCCTGTGACGCATTGCAGTGAGTGTTGACCATTTGTTGTTGTCATACCACTCACTACAGAGCAAAGTGTGGTTTGCGACTTTCAAAACTTTTCGCCCCTGCAAGTTTTCAAACATTTTAATCTGCTAGTACATATGTGTCTTGAATATTAAAGTTAAGGCTGCTCAGTATATATATATATATATATATTAAATTTTATTATTATTATTCCTCTCCTTGAGACATTCATTATTGTTCTCTTTTCTTAGCTTTATTTTAATATATTATCAGGTTTTTCTTCCACGTGTTGTATTAGGCTTAACTTTTCAACTTGGGTTTTTTTTTCTTTTTCTATTATGTCGAAAGTTTCTGCTGTACGGGAAGGTTGGATCCATAAGGCATTGCTAACCCTAATTCGCTGGCCTAATTCAGTGACAGCTTTAGAAATCATAATAGGTCTCCAGTTTAGTCCAAAGACTTTTTTGTATCTACATTTGTTGTGTCTGGTGAATTCCAATTTCTTCCTGCTTTAGCACTGTAGGTTTTAGTACTTCTTCACTTTTATTTTATATTACTATATATATATATACAGTGGACCACAAAAGTATTCGTACACTTGCAATTTTTCATAAAAATTAATGTTTTCGACTAATAAAAATTAGTACATCAGAATTGTAATTTTGTTAATGGAATGACGTAATCAATTTTTTAAAAATAGTATAAATATTATTTTTAAAAATTAATAATCAAAAAGCTGCTAAAAAATCATGCCACAAAAATCTTCGCACACTTAGCAAGAATCTCAGCATAGCTTTGAATATTGCATTTTTTTCTTAATTTAATACTAAATAGTATATTTTTTAGTGTCCAAAACAACTTTTAAACTTCTTGGTATAGATTTAATCATTTTTTTGTAAATTCTGCATCGATTTTCCTCCATCTTCTCTGATTATTACTTTTACATCAAATTATGCGTTTATATGTCATATTTCTTCTTTTCTTAACCCTCCAAGCGGTCTGCAAGGAAAAATTTCACCATTCCAGAGATGCTTTTTCTGCCTTCAAGCAAGATTCCCAAAAGCGGCCGAGCCGCATTCTTAAAAATACGGCTCAACCGCTTTTGAGAACCCCACCTGAAAGCAAAAAAATATATGCGGTGCATTTTTGAAGCATCTAAAGAATGGCAAGACTTTAAGTGCAGACCGCTTAGAGGGTTAAATCAAACTCTCATCAAATATATTCTACAGGGCTACATAAAGTGATTGAGGAGGTGTTTTCAGAACTTGGGGACAGTTATAGAGACACCAGTGGCCTACAATGAGAGCAGTGTGCTTGGCATCAGTATCCTGTTAAAAAATGAAGTCGTATCCAATATTCAAATTTTGAACGGATAATTTAAAATTTCTCTTTAAAATATTTAAATAGAACTCATGATTCATGATATTATCAAAAAATACTAAATTACCTAATCCTGAAGCCGATTTACTCCCCCACGCAAGAACACTTCCACCTTCATGCTGAAGCATGAAGGTGGAGGGGTTCTTGTTCCACATAAATTCATGAGATTAAATTTCTCATTTTTTTTATTTGCAAACTATTAAACGCCCATCGGAACCAAAAATGTTGAATTTTCTGCCATCCCAAACAATTTGCAGTCAATGATAAATTTTCTGAATCTTAAGCTCAAGAATCTAGTAGGATCAGTGAACCATGGAGGAAGAAGTGTTCTTGTGTGGGGGGTGTAAATCGGCTTCAGGATTAAGTAATTTGGTATTTTGTGATGGTATTGTGAATCATGAGCTCTATTTAGATATTTTAAAAAGAAATTTTAAATAGTCCACCCAAAATTTCGATATTGGAAACGACTTCATTTTTTAACAGGATAATGGCGCCAAGAGCATTGCTCTCAGTGTAGGCCACTGGTGTCTTTATAGCTGTCCCCAAATTCTGAAAAAACCTCCTCAATCACTTTATTTAGCCCTATAGAGCATATTTGGTGAGAGTGATTAAAAAAAGGAAGTTATGACGTATAAAAACATAATGTGAAGTAAAAACAATAATCCCAGACGCATGGAGGAAAATCGATGCAGAAATTACAAAAAACTGATTAAATCTATAACAAGGCGTTTAAAAGTTGTTGTAGGCACTAAAAAATATCCTATTAAGTACTAACTTAAGAAAGAATTACAAAATTTAAGGCTATGT
>BMAV01002595.1:218561-229983 GCA_019973955.1 Trichonephila inaurata madagascariensis | reverse complement strand
ATAAAGAAAATTAGACTTCTACATACATCGAAATAATGTTTACTTTAAAGAATTGACATACCTTATGAACTTCAAAAGTTGTAATTCTAAAAGTATATTATTTTTTCAAAGCCTGGGATAATAAATGGGATAAATAAAGCCTTTGAATAAACGACTTCAAAACATAAGAGCAATGCACATGTACATTTCAAGTTCCTTAGTCAAAAAGGGGGTGCGCGTAAAATGGCGAATAGACCAAACAATTAAAAAATGCAGCTTGAAACTATATATGAGCGTTATACGGTAGTGCACGTCATACACCGGATTTTACGGTAATTTAAAACAGAAGACTAACATCAACTTTAAAATCATTTTTCCTTTTTCAAAAATTATATTTAAGAATTTTTAAAAGCATTCATATATTTCTAAGACAAAATGATAATTATAAAAGCGTATGTTATAAATTTTTGAATTCAATATCCAACTCAGTCAAAGATGTACTTACTTATCAAAAACTATCATCCATTGACAGCTATGACATCAACTTTCCTCTTCCACGAGCTTTCGTGAAGTGGTGCTCAAGAGATTAGATACCGTTATTTACCCGAGTGTTTAATCACAACGTTAGCTTTAAATGATTGCGTATCAAATGTGAAACATCAACTTAAAATTTTGAATCTTTAAGTAGCTATTTTAGGCTGTACATTTTTCAACTAATATGCTTATCGAATGGATAGTTGGGTGGTAAACAAGGTCATGTCTTTTTGTTACAGATTAAAAGTTAAGTATTATGATAGGAATTTTTAGGTAAACGTTTTTTTTCAGCTTATAATGAATATGAAACAGAAACTAATATCATGATAAGTTTAATGATTCATAATGAAGAAATTTCTAGAAAAAAAAATACATTCAGTAGTATTATGCTATAAGGAATTAAAATAATGCTTGTAAAAACATATAAAGGAGACTAGTTAAACTATCTAACTAGTTTTACAATCATAATGTTATTTACAATAATAATGGGGATACAAAATTTGTACACAACTGGATTGATTTCTATTTCCAGAAAAAAGGCGTAATTCAATGTCATTTGGGATCCCTTAGGTGAGCACAAACGCTGAGTTTATCTGCCGTATATATTTCGTAAGCATTTTTATCTTTGATTTTGGGTGATTCAAGACGAAAATTCTGAACTATCGTTGCCAGGAATAAGAAGACTTGCATCATAGTGAAACCTTCTCCTAAGCATGCTCTCTTACCTAAAATAACACAAAATAGAAAATTGAAAGAAATTGGAATATTATTTTTCTTTCTGTTCACAATGAGATTGCGTTAGTTTTTATTATAATATAGAACAAGAAAAAAAAAGAAAGAAAGAAAAAAGAAAAAAAAAGAAACTCAAATTGCAATTGTAATCGTAATTAACTTAAGATTCAAATACATCTTACTCTATTTCATGTTTGATTCATTAAAAATAATAGAAATAAATATCATTTTAAGAACAAAAAAATACTTTTATATATATTCTAAGATCTTTAATATTTTTTTTAAAAAATTCCAGTATATAACACAGAATTTTTAATTTCACAATAATAACTATCTTTTTTTTTTTACAAATTTCTGAAAAGAGTAATAAACTAAACTAAACTCAAGGGGGCAACAGCCCATGAGGGCCAAGACCTACTGTGCTCATCCCAGTATTTGTGACCTTGGACGCTGCAGTGTATGAGCAGATGTTCCGGTCAGGAGGTCATTTGACGCTGACAAAAGTAATATTTTTAATTAAAGTGCTACGTTGCTCACATACCATATTTTGGGAAAAACAATAAAATTACTGCTTAAAATTCCTCTTTAAATACATTCCCCCTACATTCTTAGAAAATTTTAAATAATCTGAAATTATTTTTTCATTTGCAATTTTTAAAGAACTTGTAATAAATTTCTCTATATTATTTTCCTCAAAACTTCTCAATGCTGTACGTCACGTGAAAACCAATAGAATTGTTTCTTACTTCATTACAACCAAACCAAGCACAGTCTATCTATCTTTTTTAAATACAGTACTTTCACACATCTTTTTTAAATACAGTAAAAACCAGGACTTGTCTGTCGGGCTGAAAGAAAAGATTTCTCTTTCCTTTATGCAAAAGTCAATCCATGTTTTATCAATCCATATTAAATCACTTTATATTCATTTTTTGGTGTAACTGTATCTTACTCTGAAGAGAGGCATAGTTAAAATACAATTACATTAAGATTATTAAATCAAAACAGTCTAAAATATAAGCGATCAACATCCCAGTCTCAGCGGGCTGTGGTAAAATTATCAAACGTTCACCTGTACACTTCGATAAAAAAAAGTTGAGAAGCACTGGTTTAGTACATACAAAGCTCCATAATTTAGTATATACAAAGTTCCATAGTTTAATATATATATATATATATATATATATATATAAAGGTTGGGAAGCACTGATTTAGTATACAAAGTTCTGTAATATTGTATGCAGTGGACTCGATTGACGATGTCGTCAGTCGGCACTGGGAGGCCAAGAAAAGGCAAACTCAGTATAAGGAACATTTGTTAGTTTCTTTTTTCCTAGATTCTCCTGTTTTCAAAATGTGAAGGGGAGTAAGATACATTCCTGCTTTATAATTTAATTATACACTAATGTTTTACGTTTTATTATTAAATTACTTCAAAATATCTGTAAAATTTTACTGAATTTGAAATATTGATTACTCTTAGAACGAATAAGTTATAAATAAACTCGCTTAAAATTAGTTTTTTCTTTCTGAATAAACTAATTTTGAGATTAATTTATTTTGTGAGTAAATTCAATACAAAATAAAATTTAAATTTCGAAAATTGATCACAAACACAGAAAAATACAGCTGTGTTATTAATTGAACTTCACATCTACACACACTCCATCTAAGCGGAACAGTAAAAAATAAAGATTTTGATAACGGTTATTTTCTTGCTTATATTTTAATACAACAAAAATATTGGAAGGAAAGAGAAGCTATATATAAATATCAGATTAGAGAAATAATAGAAATAAAACAGGAAAGAAGTCTTCACCGCCACGTGCTTTCAACTTGGCACTTTAATAGATAGTGTATTTTCCATTGTGCGGTATCTCTTATTTAAAACAAACTATAACCGTGAATCGGATGGACAGAATAACAAAACTATAAAAACAATTGATGATATGCTTTAAAGTTTCAAAAAAAATATAAATAGCATGGAAATATTTAAAAAATATTCTAAAAAATGATATTTTATGTACACAGTTCTATACCTTTTAAATTTTGTTCTACTTTTAAGTAATAGATTAATTTCAGCTTTAAAAGAAAAAAAAATCGATAAGTTCAAGATAAATATTATTTATTGTAGTAAATCGTTAAGAGGACAACTAGATGAAACTCATGTTAATGATTATAATTTTTTTTAAAATTCCAAGAAATGTTTAAATTACTCCCACTTCCCTCCAAAAATGCTCCCCACCAATAACTAAAAAATTCTCCTCAAAAAAAAAAAAAAAAGAAATCCAATAAATTAAGAAGATAGCAAAATTTCTGCAATAAATATTTTTTAAAATCTTCTATGCATACATGAATGGCATTTGTGAATACATGTAAGCAAAGTTCGGGATATATATCAGCAAAACTATATTATCAAAATGAAAAAGAGTTGATTATCACACTCCCTTTTTTTTTCTTTAAAGGAAACTTATTTTCTGCTTGAAATAACCATTAGTTCGAAGCCTGAGCAAGTAAAGATGCTTTTATTTTTCAATATACAGTAAAATCAATTAGTTGATTGAGAACATTACCAGCATTTACCGTGTTTATCTCGCTTATTATTATTTTTTTAAAACACACAACTTTATTTAAAATTATACAAGACATAGAATCTTAGGAAAAAACTACAGACATCTTCATCACTTTTCTACATCCCTTTTTCCCGCTCAATGGAAGAACCAGTTCTATCATCCACAGCAGCGTCCTCTTTTCTAATCTGAAGAGCGCTATAAGTCAAGCCTTTACCCAAGGTTTTACAATACATTTCTTTTATTTATATCAAGTAATACTCTCCATTACACACGTTTATTTCTGTAAAAAGTCTCTAAATACAGATTTCTATTGAATTATAAATAATTGTTTTAAAATATTGAATTTCTTTCTGTTTTAATGCGTACTATTTAATTAAAATAAATACTTATTTACCATCATTTATTTTCAGAAAAATCTTTATATCTTTATTTATGGATTCTTAATCTTTATATATATAAATAGGAAAAAAAGAGACTCAGTCATCGCGAAATCTCCGGAACAACTAGATCTACAATCTTGAAATTTGGAAGGAATATTTCTTTTGATGAGTAGAGATCCGCTAAAAACTTATTTTTCGAAAATAGACTTCCAAGGAGGGTTCCGGAAGCGGTATAGACAAAAAATTTTGTTTTTGAACTATTAGACCTACAGATTTGAAATTTGGTAAGCATGTTTCCTTTGTTGAGTAGATATCCTTTAAGAAAGGGTTTTGCGGAAATCGAAACCCATAGAGAGGGGCTCGGGGCGTTATATATGAAAAAATTCCCATTTAGACTTGCAAATTTGAAATTTGGCAAACGTGTTTCTTTTGTTGAATATAGATATGGATTTATGCTCAACAGAAGACTTCCAAGAAGGATTGAGGAGGGAGTTATAGACAAAAATTCCTATTTTTGAACTATAAGACTTACAGATTTGGAACTTGGAAAGCATATTTCTTTTAATGAGTAGGTATCTTCTAAAAGTGGTGTTTGAGGAAATCGACAAAGAGTTAGGTTCTACTAGGACAGGGATGGCGAACCTTTACGGATCAGCGTGCTATTTTTTCTAAAGAAGTGTTTAATGAGATATAGACGTGCCCTTTAAATAATTTTGACTAGTGATTACTGGGAAAATAATATAACACATACACTAAATACTCACAACTCTCAAAACTCTTTATTTACTACAAACAAATACATTTTGCACTGTATAGTTGTAATTCAAATTAAAGTAACATTAGTGTGATTCTGTTGTTGCAGAGATTGGTGGATGACAAATAACTTATATTACGATTGTAAGACGTTACTTTCAGTAGAATGCATGGAGTCATCCACCAAACAGTTTCTAAGCAATTAATTATTTTTGCTGTGGTTCCCTTTTTTGACAAGATGATTTGTGATTTGTTTCAAAAGGACGTTTTACGGATGATGTTCTGCAGACGACTGTTCCAGAACATAAAAACCCACACAGCTTTGCCGCCTTTACTAATAATGACATATTTCTAGATTAATAAATTTTGAAAATCTCTGTTACACTTACTATGCTGTAACTTTGCTCTTTTGCTGTGAGTAGTATATAGCTTAAATAAACTTTAAAATACATTTGTGTCAACGATATCGACTATGCTATGCGTAGACAAACTCTGCATCATAAACAACTGTAGTCCACAAAGTAACTACAAAGACAATGAGAAACAAGTGTGCTTCCCGCCACCGATCACTCGCGACCGACCACTAGCGTTTGTTCGTAATACTTCAAAGTGAACTTTGTTATTTTGAACCCAGAATGCAAACCATTTTGATCACTGGGGTGCCCAAAATATTGTGCCAAGTGCCATCAGTGGCACGCGTGCCAATGGTTCGCCATCTCTGTACTAGGATATTAATAATTATTTGGATCTACTGGGACCTTCTGTTTTAGAAATTCAAATCTTGTCCTTTTTAAATCAATGAGAAAATATAAGAATTATTTTTAAGGTATCCGACTGCGTTCGGAAACGTGATTTTGCAAAAGCGTATAAATGGATAATATTTATGATATTTAGTGTCACTTAGATTAGAAAATGTATATAAAATTGTTTTAAGAATAGTATTACAATAAAAAATTCTTTAAGTACAATATTTTGACAAAAAATGAACATAGAATGACCCATTTTCAAAATATTCTCCTTTTGTGAAAAATGCTTCTATTATAATAATATTTTGCCTGTATATAGCTCAGACCACTGTACAGAGGCTCAACTAGAATGTTTGAAATATATATTTTAGAAGTGGGTTTATCCATGTTTTACGACAACACAGGGGAGAAATTTTAAGAAAAAAACGCCGATATTTATTTCAAATGGTTGTAACTCTGAAAATAATGTGAATTTTTCAAAAATCATAGTTGAGCCTCTGTACAGAGGTCTGAGCTATATACAGGCAAAATATTATTATAATAGAAGCATTTTTCACAAGAGGAAAACATTTTGAAAATAGGTTATTCTAAGTTATTTTTTGCCGAAATATTGTATTTAAATAAATTTTTTTTGTCTAAATGTGCCCTTAAATTAATTTTATATATGTATTCTAATCTAAGTGACGCTAAATATCATGAAAATTATCCATTTATGAGCTTTTTTAAAATCATGGTTCCCCGAACGTAGTCGGATACCTTAATACAATCGAGTTCTTAATGCTAGGACTTGGGTAACAGTAACTTAAAAAGAATGCATGTCTTACTATATCATGGAATACCCAGCAAAGCGAGAGTGTAATGGCTGGTGTATAAATACATATTGAAAAATTTTCTCATACTCACCCACTCCAAATGTCATTGGTAGTTCTTCTTTTCGTTTTCTTTCTGTTTGTATGAATCTCGAAGGATTAAATTTTTCTGGTTCCTCATATATTTCAGGATCACGATGAGCAGTGTAAAAATTTAGAAGGGTTATAGCTCCTTTTGGTATGCGATATCCTCCTAAAGTTGTTTCCTCTGAAATGTACAGTAAACACGTGACATATTCAAAGTTATTTTGAAGTTTTTTGTTTTGTTTACTTAAAAACGCTACCCTTAATTTGATATTAAAAGAATAAAGGAACAAATTTTGCTTAAAATTAAATGTTTATGTGTTATAAATACTTTTAGTATCGTGTGCTGACTGCTTCCGGATTGAACTTCTTGTTTGAGTAACTTGACTTTCAACAATTGAAGCATGGGATGGCTGTAGTATCGAGATTTTAATATATCTCAGAACAGCGTGGTTTCATATGCTTACAAATTACAACTTTTTTTTCTAAAACCTTAACTGGACAAGGATTTTTATATTCATTTATTTTATTGTTGCTTAAATTATCAGGATAGCATATACTTTATGGTATCGTCATAGCATCAATTGTTGCAGAAAATGAATTAAAAGATGTAACTAATATATATAATTATTATGTTCTAAAGTTCTTGCTTCTCCAAAAATAATACCTTGCATGTGTTTTTCCAGGATAATTGCAATATAAGCCTTGTATCCTTAAGGAACCATAGCTAAGATCTTTAACTAAAAAGGCACAATTCATTGTCAAATGATAAATTGAAGTTCAAATACAATACCAAGTGTACAGTTGATAGTTAATGAGCATCATTAACTAGAAGCTGCAGGAATAATCCTATATCCCCAAACTATTGATATTAAAATAAAAAGCTATTCAGAAATATTATGCGCGATGGAAATTGAGGATAACATAGAAAAATCTTGCCTCTCTATCAATTTCATTTACCCTTAAAATTGTTGATACTAATTTATTTCATTAATAGTAGAAGAAACTATTTGTACTCACTGACGCATTCTTGACTGGGAAAAAAATTGAAGAAATCTGATATCCTAAAAGTTTCTTGGATGAAGGCGTTCAAGTAAGTGAGCTTGCTCTTGTCTTCAATGGTTGGATGTCGTTCTAAGCCAACTACTTCTACGATTTCTTTGTATATTTTTTCTTGCTCTTCAGGATACTCCATGAGACATTTAAAAGTAAAATTAATGACAGCTGCAACAGCGAAAACACCGTCACCCACAAATTGTGTGAGAGTACCTATGAGAGCTCTGTCTGTAAAAGATAAAAATGGTCATCTTCAAAATTCATTAATAAAATATATGTTCAATGTTCTTATCAAATCATCAAATTCTAAATATCGAAAAAATTTGTTAATTAATAATAGCTATTGTGTAAAAGTAGTTTATTTCCTTTTTTTAATATTCTCCTCTTTTATATTTTTTGGAAAAAAATGGAACGTTTTTTAATATATTAAGCCTACTTGAAGTAAATTGAAAAAGGAAAGAGAATTAGGAAGAGTGAATTTTTTATTAATGTCGCACCGTAAAGCAATACGAGGGCTATTGGCCACGGGCCTCGCCTTGGAATAAGGTAAGTGCTATGTCATTCAATAAGCAAAATTATTCATCAAATAAAGTTTTTAAGTTATAAAATTTTTTAGATTGTTTTAATGAAATATTAAACTATAAGCATTTCTTTCTACAAAAAAGCCGGATGTTTCGAATAATTTCCGTTAATCCAAAAGGTTTGAGGAGAGAGAAATGTTTTACTCTTAAGTATTTTTGAATGACTCAGGAAATGATTGAGGTCCAGTGGTCGAGTGGTAGCGAATCGCGCTTCCACCCCACAGGTCCGAGTTTCAAACCCCGAGCTGGGCAAGGTCGACTTAGTGGGTCGATAAAATGAGTACCAAGCCTGCTTGGGAACTAAACAATGGGGGTTTCGTGTCAGACTGACTTCCTGGTCAGAATATCTGCTCATGCACCTCAATGCTTAGGGTCACGAAAACTGAGATAGGCTCAGGAGGCCTCAGCCCTTCAAGGCTGTTGAGCCACTGAGTTTAGAGTGAATGATTTTGAATTTATGGCGCAAGAGCCAAAAACTACTAAACTGTACCAAGTGAATGAGTGTTTATTAATGTCGCACTATAAAGCAACACGAGGGCTACTGGGGACGAATCTCGTAATTTTGAACCTTGGTCAAGTGACGAGGACGACACCTGAACAGGTACCTGCTGTCTCCAAACTACCAAATCACGCAAATGAGTAAACTGTGCCAAACATTAGTTGAAAAGTTAAAACAAAAGTATGCATCATTCACTGTTGTAATATTAAAAATTTAGATCGTTGATGTAATATTGTTAATATCTTTGGATCTGCGATCTTGATATAAGACAGAAAAGAAAAAAAGAAACTGAATGACATGGAAGAGGGTCAAAAATAGAGAAAGATCTCTAGGGTATCCTGGAAGCGTGACGCCCGTGTTTACCACAGACATTAAACCCCTTGGGAAAAGTAAAAGATCTCTAGAACACTTCGAATTGTGAGATGAAGTTAGTAAAGTATTTTTTAGTAAAAAATCCGGTATATCATAATATCTAATGCCGCAAGAATGTTTTGATAACATTTAACTAGTACATTTAATAAAAAGTCAGTATGATAATAAATCCACATTTTTAAGCGATAAGTGAATAATAAATGACAATATATGTGTATATTGCTGGATTTCGACTGTTTCTTCGTTTATATGCATCATATTTAATAACATAAAATATATCAAAAAAATTTATAACATACAAAAAGTAATGCAAGCAAGTTGAATTCCAATAATCATTGTGGTTAATTGCCTACATGGGCTTTCCAACCAATTTTAAAAGAATAACTTTTTCGGAAAAAGGATTAATTCTTAAATCTTGAAACAAAAACATGAAATTTAACAATAGACGTGTGGGTTTGATGAGACAAAGATCATGATTCCATACCAGTGAAGTACTTGGCTGTTGGGTCTCCCTTCTTTCTTCGTATATCTCTTTCCTTGAAATATTCGTCGATGATGTCTCTGACGTTCTCCTCATCGTAAGTTGATTTGTGATAGTCTATCATTTCACGTAATATGTTTTCCATCTGCTCGTGGTTTTTCTGTAGAGCGCGATAATTGCTTTTTAGAGGAAGGATGAAATATCTAAAACAGAGAGAGAGAAAATATCTTTAAAATATAGTAAATTAATCTTTTAACTGTCATGCTCGAGATTATCTCGGGCATGACATTAGAGCTCCAAAATGCTACACCTGAGCATTATACGGGGTAATTTTTTTGTTGTTGAGTGTGATCTTATTATTCTATACCCGAATACATATCGGGAGAAGTTTTGACCCTTCATCAGCTTTCTGCCCGTCTCTCTACACCTGATAAGGCTGTAATTTTATCTGATTCAAGTTCTGCCATTCAGGCCTTGGAAAGTAACCAAGACCAAAGTTTCCGAGTCCAGGATCCTAAGCAGAATTCCAACAAAGGTTGTCTTCCAGTGGGTGCCTTCCCATTGGGGCCTTCGAGGAAATGAAATGGCGAACCTTTTAGCAAAAAGAGGAACGGATGTTCTCCAAAGATCTACTGGAGACCTATCTCTTCACGCAGCAAAACTTGAAATCAACAGGATTTTTAAAAAATGCTTTCAAGATGCTGCTACCAGTGCTGCCAAAAATAAATCATGGAGGGTGCTAATAAAACCTAACTGTGTCTCGGACTCTCCTTGTGCTGATGCTGTGACCGAGTTTAGATTATTGACTGGACATGACTGCTTCTGTGCTCATTTGTATCGTTTTAATCTGACTGACTTCCCCTTTTATGTTTTGTGTGTTTCTGGACAAGTCATGGATGCTTCTCATTTAGACATGTGCTCTGCACTTAAGTGTTTGGACTGTATTGTGAAGAAACATTGCAGAGCCCGTTGCCTAATGACCTGATGGTCAATGGCCTGGCATTTGATAAATAACATATAGGGAGAAGTTTATTTCGGCTTCATGTCTTAGTCTTTTGCATAATGGCGACAATTTATGTATCCAAATCATCAAAATGACTTGACAGTTAAAGGGTTAACATATATATTTATAGTAAAATCCAAAATTATTATGGCATTGATATACGAATCAACACAGGTAATCTTCAAAGTATGATGAGTGGTGTAATTGCTGCATTTTATCTGTGTATCTCGCAAAAGCAATCCTTTGCATGGACAGTATCCCGCAGGCTCTGAAGTATGAAGTTGGAAGGAGAGGAGTTGAAGTAATAGTTTTCAAAGAACGAAAGCTACCGGGAATCTACTCAATAAAAATAAACCTGGAGTTCCAGATTATTAATTATTAATTTGATAAAGCCCACATATTTGAAACTGTGTACAGAAACTTTGTTACTAAAATGTCTTCATGGCACCAAATTGTAATGAAAGTTATACCACCAATTTATGGAATATTTTACCCAAAGATATGCCTATTGGACTTGGAAACATTTCGCTTAGGTGCATTATTAATTCAGAATATACTGGCTCATTGCCAGTAATTAAAAATAAAACATTTCCCTTCCTTAAAGTCTTGTACATGAATTAGTAAGTTTTGATAAACAACACATTTTTCAAAATCTGTAGAACATTCCTCAGCAAGTACAAAATTGTCTCGGGAAAAAAGGTTGCACAGAAAATGAAATGAACGGTAACGAAATGACTGAATGAACAAAGAAGAGAGAAAGAGAGGAGGAGGATTTTAAAGTCTTCCTAGGGGGTCTTAGGCAGTGACGGTTTAACTATTGGGCGCTTGGAACAGGCTCCC
>BMAV01002595.1:203612-217952 GCA_019973955.1 Trichonephila inaurata madagascariensis | reverse complement strand
AATTCTTTGAGTTTAAAATGAAATAACTCGATTCTTTTACACATTTTTTATAAAGAAATAAGGTTTCAAAATGTGGCGTAAAATGTTTAAAATATAATTATAATTTTAAAAATTATAAGCACTTCGAAAATAAGTTCCTGAAAAGCTTACTTCGCAAAAGCTCCACTTAAAAACAGATTCGAGGGTAATAGAATCGCCATTTCTCGAAGGTATAATTCAGTGAATCTTCGAATTTGTTCATCTGTTGCTCCAACATCCCCGAACAATGTCAGGCGCAAGATGGAAGTGCATTTAAGTGTCATTATGTCCACTATGTTAAAAGGTTCTCCCTTTCTAGCTTTCAGATCATCGACGGTAGATTTGATAGAATCATACAAAGATCCAGACATACTGTTCTTGATAGAAATTGTACCCCGTTCTTTCATAATTGGCAAGAAGAACTTTCGAATAACTTTCCAAGGCTCTCCATTGGCAAAGGCAACTCCTATTTAAATTACAAATTTATATAAATAAACAATAAAAAAACAACTATACAATTTAAAACCTCTACTTTTCCCAAGAAGAATGATCCCATGACTGGATTAAAAATCCATTTCTATATTTCAGTACAAATATCATGATTTATCACTGATGGAACAAGAATAACTGATTGAACTATCAACAGGTTCTATGTCGAAATACATTTATGAACGAGGTCTTAATTTTCGGTAAAAAATGTACACGGAATATCCTCCGATTTCTGCTAAATTTATAATAACCTCAATGCTTTTCGTAACAAGATATTTGTGTGAAAAGTCGTTTCCAACATGCGTTGGAACAAAAACAAGTTACTGAAATCGGAGTTTTAACGCTTTATAGTATTTATCACATATAAGTTACAAGTATAAGTCATACATTGAATGAAAGACTAACTCAGACAGTTTTGCCTACAAGTTTACAAATGTTCAATGTGAGCCCCATTCGTTACACATCACAAATCAATTCGATAGGCGAGTTCATCCCAAACTTCTTTCAGTGTGGCTGAGGTAATTCTTGCAATAGCTGCTTCAATCCTGTGTCTTAAGTCTGGAAGGTCAGCTGATAGCGGATGAAAGTACACACATTCCTTTATGAACCCCCACAGATAAAAGTCACATGGCGTCAGATTGGGTGAACGTGGAGGCCATGCGATACAAGCTTTATCGGGAGGCTCTTTGCGGGCAATTCATTGGTTGGGTACAGTGATATTTAACCAATCACGTACTGAGGGATGCCAGTGAGGTGGGGCACCATGTTGCTGCCAGATGAAGTTATTCGGTTCACTTTCTTCCAATTGAGAAAATAGCCATAGTTTTAGAGCATGAAGATAGGTAGAACCAGTTACAGTTGGTTATTAGTTACAGCCTTTGTCATCGTGTACTTTTCCCTTTACAAAGACAGCCAGCTGTTTCAAACTGATGATACCACCTAAGAATGTCATTACCGTTTGGATGTTGACAATCTAACTTAATATGGAACACTCGTTGCACAGTAATAGAAAATTCTGTCTTTGCAAAATGGAGAACACAAAACGCTTTCTGTTTACTAGTCGCCATTTTTCTACAGGCGCGTTAATCGGCGAGAAAGGGGGGGGGAATTAGCATACGTTTCGCGCACACATGCCAGCAAACAAAACTGTTTCAGTTGCTCTTTCATTCGATGTATGAGCCATACTAATATGTTATGTATAATGAATACTATAAAGCGTTGAAACTCCGATATTCTTTTAGAAACACCCAGTAAATTGGATGCTGAATATGAAATATGTTAACAAATAACAAATATAGAATTTAACTTTATATAATTATTAACCTTATATTAAAAAGAGTTTTAAAAACAAATGCAATATTTTCCTTACATAAAGTACCAATAACATGTTGGTCTATTTTAAGTACTGTATTAAGCAGGGGCGTAGCTACCACCGTATCAGCCACATCAATGATACGGGGCCCCCAAGTTACAGGGGCCCCAACATATGTAACTACAGTACTACTAAAAAAGATCCCGAAGGAGTTTTGATACGGGGCCCACTCAGAACTAGCTACGCCAGTGGTATTAAGATATATTCTAGGGGTTGGGGAGAGATGAAGAGAGTTCTCCGAAAATACCTTAGAGCAGTGGTTCTAAAACTTTCGATCACAGTGACTCTCCATTATGTATCAGCCTGACATCGCGAATCCCCAAAACTTTGAACACCCCTTTCTAACTCCTAGCACTAGGCTGAGTGATTTAAAGGTTCCTCAGACTTTATACAGACTTATACAGACTTTATCAGGTTTATACAGACTTTTTTTAAAAAATATTTCTACATGTTTCTGCTATTTTTTGAAAGTATTACGTTATAGTAATGGCTATATAGTTGCAAATAATAATAAAAAAACTAAAGTATTATCCTTGATCAAAATGCATTTTCTGTTAGAGTTTTTTCATAAGGGGCAATTTAGAGGTTTAATCTACGATAGCACATCTTTCAATTTTTCGATGAGGCATTTAAGAGTCTCTAAAAATGGAAAATCTTAACAGTAATTGAGAGGCCTTCGCGAACCTCCTAGAAAGGTTCTGGGGACCCCCAGGAGTCCACGGACCACAGTTTAAGAACCGCTGCTTTGGAGTTCTAAGAGTTCCATCAGTCGACCAAGTATGAAGACCACTGCAATAATGGAAAAGACACCAGTGCATGAATAGCTTGAAAATTGCTAAGAAACAATCATTTTTCAAGGTTTATTACAAATATAGATGGAATTTAGAACAGGTTTCATAGTACAGAGCACTCTTTTATTTGAAACATTACATGTTTCTTTTCATGAAAAACTAAATGTGAAAGAAGTAATTTTGGATTTCGAATGGACATGAATATCTGAGCATGGAAAATGATGTTATTTAAAATATGACTAACTTAAATACTAATGTATGTAAATAAATTCATGTATACAGTAGAACGTCGTTTATCCGAACATTTATTATCCGAAAGGTCAAATATCCGAACCAGTTTTTTTTCTCAACTACATGTACTGTATATGAATACGTTTTCGAACAGTGCAATGCTCAACAATTGTTTCGCGTGAGGCCAAAAGAGATGGGAAAACCTAAGGTCAGGGATATTTGGGGAATTTCAGTTGTGTGATTTGGTAAACATCTGCGCGGAATGTTAGGTCAGTTTGTTTCCAAGTGAGAGGATGTATACGTGCTCTTTTGTTGAGTTGTGAACTGCTGTGGCTTCGAATTCAAAACGGAAGCGTGAACATAGAGACAAAACTTGAAATATTGAACCGTCTCGCGAAGGAAGAAAGTGGAACGTCTCTAGCACAGATTTATAATGTTGGAAAGTGAGCAATTTATGACATAAAAAAAGCCGAGAAACCATTTTAAATTTTGCGTCAAAACTTGACTCAGATGGCTCGAAGAAAAAAAAAACTGCTGATGCGTTTTCTGCATTAGAGACAGCTATGGAGTTGTACGAACAACAATCAGAGTGCTTGCTGTCCTACTCAACTACTGCTGTTCAAGAGAATCACCTTTCAGCGAAAAAACGAAGATGTACAATGGTACAGTGAAAAATAAGTGATATTTTCCCCAATAAAGGTAAAATTGCGACAGTTTGCACCTATTTTGCTTTTTCTTCAAGCACGTTTCCCGCATGTGATGATTTTCAATATTCGTATTGTGACCGGTTTCATATACTACATGGATCGCATTCGGTTATCCCAACAATCGCGTATCCGAACGGTGTCCGGTCTCACTTGATTCGGATAAACGATGTTCTACTGTATATAAATTTAGCATCTATTCAATTAATGCAACTTGTCCGAAAGAACAATTTCCTATTATTTAAAGGAAAACTGGTTTGCAACTCCATATGATACAAAGAAAATTATTTACTTTTTCTTTCTAAATAAAGAATTTACATGATAAATAGTGATATATTTGGAGTAATTACTGCATCATTTAAATTAATATTGAGATAATCCACTTATAAACTTTTTTTTTTTTTTTGCCTGTTGAAACTTTTCCGAGTTTATCTTATTTTCAAATATAAACGAAAACACACACACAAACACCTATCAATGAAGGAAATCAACACCGGTCAAAATTGTGTTAAATAGATAGCAAAAATCACATTCTTACCGTCTTTAAAAGAGTTGCTCAAAAGGTTGAAATCGGATATTCTGTCCCCAAAGCAGTCCGATTTGGTGATGTGTGCTTCACGTACAGCCTTGATAGTTCCTAAATTAATGTATAAGCGTCCGGTACTCGTAAAACTGAAGATATCGCCATATTTTTTCTTCATTCTATCCAAGTCTAAATGAAAATTGATATCTTTTATGAATGGCCAGTATCCAAAGTATGGCAAGCCATAGGGTCCCGGAGGAAGATCTCTCCTTTTAAGAATGTAGTATATTATTGTTATAAGAAGTGCTGCTAATGTTATAGCCACTGAAACTGGAGACAGAGAGTAAATATTGTTTGAGATCATATTCGCTTGCATTTTCATTCTAAAGAAAATCATAGAAAAATAATGATAGAGTAAGTCATTGTTCCACTATATGATTATATTGATAGCTATTTAAATTACTATAGTTAAACATAGCTTATTAAAATTTAAATATTAACAACGATTTACTGTGTTTAATTTAAAACAGAAGAAAATTCACATCATTTTTAATATCACATTTTTGATTTCTTTTTTTAAAAAAATTATGCTTAGGTTTTACACATGGTTTTAAATATCTGGACACTCAAATTACAGCTTGAAAAAAGTATTTCTACAGAAAAAAATTTTTTACTACTAAATAATTGCAAAAAGAAAATGTTTATTATTATTTTTGTGTGTGTTAAGTTCGTAAATTTAATGGTTTAAAATCTTAAGAACTCCGGAAAGGAAGTGAAAATATACGATTAAATGGAAAAAAAATAAATAAATAATTTGCTATATATATTCAGGTAAATACATTTCTAATCAATTATATAAAGAAAAGGCTCAAACTGTAGACTTTCTAATTTTTTTCTTTTTTCAAGAGGAAATGAAAACAAATCTTTTCATTATAGAATCTAATATATGTGAACAAAATAGCAATAATAAAAAAACAACTATTGATTATACAGCGACGCGCAAGTTTCTTTAAAAAAAGTTAGTAAATATTGTATTTAAGAGTTATGTTACGCCCCGCATGTGCAGAGGGCGCTAGTAGTCCTCTTTGTTTACAATTTTGTCAGTATGCTTGTAGTCCAATCGTGTCAAACTCAAAGGCTAACTTGGACCAAATAAACAAGGTTTAACTTTAGGTGGATCACAAAAAAAAAAAAAAAATCAATATTTATAGAAATATAGATTTATTTCGAATAATACATTATAATAAACCTATATAAAAGAACAACTAGAATTTAATGTTTGCGTCCTGACACTAACATCTCTTCTCTGCTACTATGTTTCGTATTTCAGCAGAACTTTTGCTCGAGTTATTACTTTCAAAACTGACCCAAGATAAACATTGTTTTAATACTATTTCTAACAGAACACTTATTTCCTTTCATAATTGAAAAGAACTGATCGCACCGATAAGTATTTCCCAACATAAAAATAATTTCATATGCGAATTTTCGAGTATTTTCAAACGTGACTGGTAAATATTTGTAAAATTCAGGTGCACCTACTTCAATGAATTTTACCTTCAAATTTAAGTAGCCATGTAATCTATCACCTCCATTTGTATACGGCTGGGTACTGAGTCTATATTTATTGAGAAAATCGATAAAAACAAACAAAATTTGTCTTCCAAATAATTAAAATCTTTAAATCTTGTTTCAAATTCAGTTGTAAGAATTGAAATTTTTTCTGTGTATTTTTGATGCGATTTTCTGTCTATTTGTTCATGTTACACGTCGGGATGTGCGTTAAATCTTCCCTTTTCAGTTGCTTTCCCCAAAGATTATAGATTATTGTGGGCCAATATATTGGCCGGGTCGCAAAAATGCGCGTTGCGGGCCACATGCGGCCTGCGAGTTTGACATCCCTGAAGTAGTCTAACCACGGAGCACGACGTATACCTACCGTAGCTCAATAAAGAAATCCTTTTAAACTACAGCCTGCTCTCTTTGCTTGAGTAGATAAGTCAAACTTAAAGTCTGTTCATAAACTGTTCAATAAATACATTTATAGGAAGGACTGCCACACCCTTCGTGGTTAAAATCCAACCTACCGATCACACACAAGTTATAACATATTTATCTCAAATCTATTTTGTGACGGAAGTTTTATTGTGTACAGGTGTAAACATTTTGAAGCACTTTCTTTCTTCAATTCCTTCTATTAACTCACACTCTCTATATATTTATTTATTTATCTTGGTGGAATTTTCAATCGTTAATAAAATACATTTTAAAGCGCTCAATTGAGCTGAAATTTTATATACATGACCATTTTGGATGACAATACAATAATTTAATTATAATTAATAAAAATTAATTGATTAAAACTAATTATTCAAAGAATTACAAATACAGCCACGTTGGCAGCGACAATTTTGGCGACTTGTGTCAAAACTTGAAAAGGTTTTTTTTCTCACGTTTTAAAGCATTCAGCTGAACTGAAATTTTATAGACACGATTGTTTTGAATGACAATACGATACTTTAATTATAATTAGTAAATGTTGTGATTCTGTCATACGTATATACATATTTATATTAATTGTAACTATTTAATAAAAAGTAGCTAAAATATAAAATTTTTCTTTGTTCTAAGTAAGAATCGACTTAAAACAATTTTTTTTTAAATTACTTGTTTTACATTAACTATTTGTTACCTGAATAAAATATTAATAACTCCACGCGTTAAGCATGTATATTAAAATCTTTTTAAGCATAGGTGAAATATGTAATAATTAGTAAATTAAATAATTTACCGACCGAAGTGAAGAATTGTTTATTAACATTCAATCAGAAACTACACAAGGGCAATGGACATGGTAATTTTGAGTCAGGGCCAAATGATGAAGGCGACACCGGAGGTGGAACCACAGCTCTAAACTTCCTCACCGAACCAACGTATAGACTTTGGGCTTCGACAGATTTAACATGTACCGATTTGAATAAACTTTATAGGATATATACATATTGTTTTTGAAAATAATTAATATTTATGACTTTAAGACATGATCATCAAATCGCCTCAAATTTAAGAACAATTTGATTTGCTTGTTATCTAATTATCTTTTAATTTGTCTTAAATAATTTAAAACAGTCATAATTTAAAGGATTAAAAGTTTATTTATAAACACTGACTTGCTTTTCACTTTGCATTAAAAAAAAAGAGTCAAAATAACAATTTCAAATTTTAAATATATTTTCTTATAAAGAGAAGTAATGATTATTTTTAAATAAAATTGCAACAAATTGAAGAAGGAAAGTGTTCCAAGAATTTTAAAAGAATTAAATAAATAAAATTGAAAAATATTCTTATATTTTTAAGACAGAATGGAAATTTTGAAAATAATTCATTACAAATTTTTGAATTCAATATCCAAATCAATCAAAGATGTACTTACTTATCAAAAACTATCACTCATTGACAGCTATGACATTCACCTTTCTCTACCACGAGCTCTTGCAAAGTGGCGTTCAAAAGATTAGATACTGTTATTTACCCCGTTGTTTAATGACAACGTTAGATATTTAAATGATTACGTATCAAATGTGACGCATCAAATTAAAATTCTGCATCTTTATGCTGCTATTTTAAGGTGTAAAGTTTTAAACTAATATGCTTATCGTATGAATAGCTGGGTGGAAAACAAGGTCATGAGACTTTTGTTTCAGATTAAAATTTAAGTGTTATAATGACAGCGCAAAAACTGCTTAGAATACATTTTTATAAATTTCCACAATACTTCAGATATCTTAACTTTAGAATCACATTTCAAGGTTGTTGATTCAGAACGCTAGGCAGTAAGAAACGTTTTACGGATTTAAGATAATAGCACCAAGGAAAAATTATAAATACATTTTTTTACTGTTTGGGAAATAAGAATACTCTTAGTTATCTTCGTTTTTTATTTTAAATTATTTAATTTTATTTGTGCTTTACATTACAGTACCTGCACGTAATATTTAAATATGTATAAATCAGAACCTCACCTATTGAATTTCTGTAAAAAATACATATTCATATCGTCGGTCTAATTATCAGACTGCGTAACTCCATCTGGGATGCTAATTTGATACAGTAGGGCTAGGCGCCAAGTTGTTGTTTATGTTCGCCAAGATAGGCGATAATATTACAATATGGTTTACTTTGATATTTTTATCGTGCGATAATGTGGTTACCATGGGGATAACGTATATTAGTGTTAGTTTTTTTTTTCCCCCGCGGGATCTCTGCTCAGCAAAAGTAACACATTGTTACAAATTTTGTGTAATGAACGCTTAAAATAATGTAAATAATTTATATCTGGAAGAGTAATACATCAATATTACTTACTGTTGTATTTATTTTATGTTAAAATCTTGCCACCACCTCTCTCTTCGAAATCTAGTTTTATTATGAAATAAAAAAAAGTAGTGCTTACACTGATCGAGGAATAAATTAAAAGAGCGGAGCGCGCACTGAGACATGGCGTAGACAAAACGAAAGGATGAAGAAATCGCACCAAAAAGCGCTTGGCGCGTTGCACTCCTATATCAAATCAGTAACACCGGTGGAGTTACGCAGTCTGATAACTGGGCCGACGATATGAAATATTTTGTCAATCTGATAAATCTGTCCAGAAAGGTTGTAACAACGGGCTATTCCCAAGATCTAACCTTTAAAATCCGGGTTTTTTTTTTTTTCTTCCAGCCAATTTGGCACTGTGAGCTAGAACAACTCAGCTCTGTAAATGAATGACACTACTAAATATCATATAAATAGTCAGTGAGATAAAGAATAATTGTTGCTCTGTGGAAAATATAACCACACTAGTGAGCTTAGAAGCACACTGTAGTCTCTCAGCTATTATTGAGTTATCTGTCGTTTTTTTTTCCTAAAGAAAAAAAGAAACTTTTGATTTTTTTTAATTTAAAAAATTTAATCTAAAATATAATATCCTTTGTTAATTAAAACTGCCTTCCAGCGTTCTGGCAGCTTATTTAACCCCCTGGAAAGGACGATCTCTGTTTTGGAGACAAAGTATTCTTCCTCTGCCATTTCGACCCCCTCATATTTATGAAATCATTTTGTGACGGCTATATCCGCGACCTTCCTATAACAAGTCCTCTTGGGAAATCTTTGGTCTTTTAAATCCATTTTATTCGCAACGAACCCTCTGAAGAAGAAAACATGATTATTTAAATTAGGTCTGCTATAGATAGTTTAAGTGTTCAAGCTATTGAGAGAGAAAGTGAGGGAGATGGGATGGATTGCTAGTGATCAGGAATTAATCAAAGTTATAGTATAACTCGGATATTTGATAATTGTAATTATTAAAGTGACGATTGATCACTAAAGATTAACTAGAGCTTAGATAAATAGGAGAGTAGATTCGAACCAGATGTAAATACATTGGTATTTAAAGTCTTCTCATACTTCGCGTACCTCGTTATTGATCCACGTATTGTTTCAATTAAGCGTATCTCTTATTTTAGGTTACTTTAACTTGTGTTGTTGATTGTGTGTCAAATAAATAGATTGTTTTTCGATATGGCTAGTCTTCCTTCCTTGGATATGGCGTGAACGAGAGAATCTCACAATTTCCATCAAGAAAATTTTACTGCGACCTGAACAAATGATAGTCAGATGGTGCAATATCAGGAGTATAGGTTGTGACGGGCTCACGCGTCTCTTCTGTAACATAACCTTTGGGTTCTTTGATGGCCAAGATTAATGGCAAATCTTTTCCAACCCAAATCCAAGAAGTGAAATGCAAATAAGATAGCTTTTAAAAGAACTGAAGTTTCAGTAAGGAGGATGGCAATTTAGGGTAAAGTTATGTTTGGAAGAGATACGAGTGTGAACTGACGGCCTATCTAAAAGTTACCAAGATTTCTAGCCATTACTACAAGGTGCATACCATTGCACGCGCGTCTAAAAGTCTCAGTACAGTGATTGAATTTTAGCTTCAATTAAGGTAGGACTGATTATTTGATATTAGGACTTGTAATATTATCAGAATTGAAAGTAGGCGGATAATATAATTATTTAGATAAGTGATCTAAGTTACGCGATCGGGTTTAACTACAACTGTGTGTTTGGTTTATTCTCACTTAATATAAGTTTATCTAATTTATTAGAAATTTAAATTGTATTCTTAATAAAGTCATATTAAGAATTTTAAAATGTCGATTCATTTCGAGAATCCCACACCTCTAATTCACGCTGACAATCAAAGATATGGTGACCATAGAACGACCATATCACAAGGTTACCTGGGGTAAAGTTTCCTAACCCAACTTTGCAATTTTTTATGCAGTATTCCTTGCCACGTGTAGTCTAGCGTTGCCGTGGTGAAAAATCTCATCCTTTCTGTTGGTCGAACATGGACGTTTATGTCGCATTCTTTATTCAAAACATCAAGTTGCAAACAGGAATGACCATTTCAATTTCTTTCAGTAGTTCTGCAGTAGCACAGTGGTCAATGTATCGGATCATGGCAGGCATGTCATGAGTTCGAGACCAGTACCACTAAAGACCCGCCGTGTAGGGCAGTGATGCACGCTAAATCTGTCGAGAGCTGAAACGTCCTCCCGTTGGTGTGGTGTGGTAGTTAGGAGAGGGGGTGCCAGCTCAGGTGTCATCCCCATCACTTGACCATGGTTCGAAATTACGTGATCCGTCACCAAAAGCCCTCGAGTAGCTGAACAGTGCGACGTTAATATTCACTCACTCACTCACCAACAACACAACATAACCTTCTTCTGATGCACGGCAGCTTTGGATGTAGGTGATATATTCTTTTTTTAACCACGTGTTTGTACACTATCCCCTTGTTATCTCCAGTCATCCTGTGTTGCGGAAACGGTTCCGTTTTGTGACCCGGGAACCTCAAGAATTAAGAAGATCTCCACTTCAACCAACATGAGGAGGAGGTACCGTGTCAAGGTAATTAAGCTGGAGAATTCAGAGGGTTTTCGTAATATTACAGGTTTCTAAAGCTTAAACAGGGCAAAACTAAAACTTTTAATGCTCTCAATTCAAAATTAATTTCTTTATTTTTATTTTTAGTACATATAAAAAAACAAATTTAAATAGATTACTGTAATACAATCATGTAACTTTCGAAACAAAATATTGTTCAGTTCTGTTCTGTTTCATATCTCGGATGTGCACAGATGAGAAGATTTCCAGACATATACTGCTCGTAAGCAGTCGTATTTGCGTTTTTTGGTAATTCGAGGCGGAAATGCTGAATTACCGAAGTGAGGAATAAAAACGCTTGCGTCATTACATAGGATTCTCCTAAACATGACTGTTTGCCTGAAAAGTAAAAGAAATATGTTAAAAAAACATAAAAACAATAATTAAATGAAAAATTAAAGTTTTTACAAATGAAAAGCTTTGTATTAATCTTAGAATTAGATTTTAGTAAAGACACAAGATTTCCATCAAAAATTAAGGCTAGTTTTTTTAAAAATCAGATACGCATAAATTTTTAAAAATGGAAAATCTTCCACTCCTTTTTTTGAATATTTTCCTATTTTACCAGAAGGAAGCACTGCATTTGGAATTCGGGATTTGGTCGAACGTCATGCGGAATGAGTTATCAAACCGTATCATCTATCTCCAGGTTTGACGATATTTTTTTGGCGAAAAAATCTGGGTGGGTGATACTAAAAGCAGCCCTTTGATGATTTCCATGAAGTTCAAAATTTTTTTGATGAAAGATCATACATAGGAAATTAGCACATATTTATAACGATACAAATTTTCAAATTGGAATATTAAATATAATTTTATAATTGATGACATATCAATAGTATTTTTGATATATTACAGCAATTTGTTTTTTTATTCCCGCCCCCCGGCGCGCAGAAAGAAAATCCATAAAAAAAATACCTAACACGTTACCTTAGTTTAAATACCTGCCCCACCTAACATTTTGTTAAATTCAGCAAGGTGTTGCTAAAATAGCATTCCTTGCCTCTAAAGAAGTGGCGTGCACAAGGGGGAGGGGAGGTTAAAGGTTCTTAACCTCCTATATATCAACAAATTTTTAGCATAAATATAACGCGTTTTGGCTCTTTCTTCAACGTTTTTTGTTAAATGTAATCCTTCCTATGAAAATAGTCTGAGTACGCCTCTGCTCTAGGATGGACCTCATTTTATTGTATATGCTACCGTTAAAGTGTGAAATCCGTTATTTCATAGAATAACTAGGTATTTCATGTAATAACTAGACAAGTCAATTAAAATACACAAAATTATCGAATTCTACGATTTAACTAAGCATTCTGCAGAATGACGATTATACTTAATCGGTAAAGTATGAAAGACGGCTCTCGAAAGCTCTTTGAGCCGGTTCTTGCTACTTTTAGGAAGTTTTGAAGCGCATTTCAAAGTGTCAACACAACAATCGTTGCTCTAATAAAAAATGTAAAGTAAAATAAAGGTATTTCATAAAATTTAAATTATTTGTTCTTACTTTTTTGTTTGAAAAAGTTTACGCAGAATGTTTTTGTGAAGCAACAGTTTTTCTTCCCGGCATGTATTTTTTTATAATAATTTCTGCAATATATTCTTTTTTTCCCTTTCTGTTTAAAAAATGTTAGCAACATAAACAATACTAAATCATATCATCTGCTTTTCCTTATTATTTATCAATTAATCATCCGCAATTGGGATAAAATATATTTTTTGAGAGATTCTAGCTATTTATGATCAATTAATTCATAAGTTTGAAATTGTTTATTTCTCACTTTTTTTAATGGTCTCTATCATTAGTTATTCCATAGAATACCTAATTATTTCATGTCTAACTTGTCTAGTTATTTCATGAAATACCTAGTTATTCTACGAAATAACTGAATTATACACTTTAACGGCAACATATATATGAATGCGAACTGGTTGTCAAATTTTCCGAGACCCGCCACTAGTTATGGCTTAATTCAGCTTTATAAATAAAATCAGCAATTTATGAATAAATAATTAGTTTTCGTTCACTTGCCTACTCCGAAAGTAATTGGCTGTTCCGGCCTTCTTCCATTAGATTGAGTGAATCTGGATGGATTGAATTTATCTGGTCCTTCGTATGTTTCAGGATTGCGATGTGCAGAATAAAAATTAAGAACCATTATAGATCCTTTAGGTATTCGATATCCACCTATAGTTGTTTCCTCTGAAAAAAAATAATAATCAAAACGATACATATTAAAAATTATAAGCGAAGATCATTCTTTTATATTTTGCTGAAACACCTTTGAATCAGTTATCAGATGTAGTATAGTATATAAGTAGCTCGTATCACCACATGTGTGTAAGTAATGTCTGTTGACATTATTAGTTATTTTAATTATGATCTATTATAATTATAATTAGTGTAACAAGAACTAAATAATTATCTAAAGGATCCTAGCTTGCCGATTAAAGGCTTATAATAAAGCTTTTTTTTTCTTTTTATTAACTCTAAGCATTCCAGTAGTAGTTTCATTAATTTGAAGAAAACAGCGGATCCTTTCATATGGAATTGCTTTTAAAATTGTGTTGTGACTTTATTATTGCATCGAAAATCTGCACTATTAAAATTCAAGAGTAAGCAAACGTATATAAATATCTGCAATGGCGCACACAAAGGAGGGGGGTCCTGGGGGTCCGACCCCCCCCCCAAAGCCTTTGATTTTTTTTCGATTGATTATAATTCTAAGTATATAGTACGTAGAATTTAATTATGTATTTGTTATTAATAATTAGTTTTATTAATTAATGCTAATTATTTATTCAATTATTAGTTTTTTACTGTGTTTTGCTTCCGAAAATCGACAAAATCAAGAGGAGCATGATACAAGAATGGTGAATTTTCGACCCCGGGCGCCCCCCCCCCCTTGAAAAATTCCTGTGTGCGCTACTGAATATATATCTTTGTGTGGCTATCTTCTCACGAACCACTGAATGCAGAAATACGCCAAAGTTTTTCTAAAAGACGGAGGAAAGGCTCCAAAGGCTCAAAAGAATCTATTTCGACCATTTAAATTCCGAAATTACAATTAGTTAAAAAGATATTAATTAAAAACGTTAAGTTGCTTATTGATCTACCTCTTTATGGTTATTCATCGCGCAGACTACGAAGGACGGCAGGGGAAAAAATTTCCGACGATTTTAAAACTACCATTCTTCCTTCCATATCGAAATCAGACA
>BMAV01002595.1:188475-201136 GCA_019973955.1 Trichonephila inaurata madagascariensis | reverse complement strand
TTATTATCCGTGTTTTGACTAAAGATTGAAAAACTTACATGAAAACTGAGGATTGAAAAGAAAAATTGTGTTTTTTCGTCTTTTGATCTTTTTTTTCAAGGATTGATTTATGCAATGCTTTCCTTACATTAAAAAAAATAATCGTTGTGTGAAATTTGGATGTTTTAACTTTTAAAAATTAAGTCCTCAAAAAAACTTCAAACTTCAAAACGTTTGCTCAAATGACGTATTCACTTTCCTTTGAAAAGTGCCATGAAGGTTCTCCTCTCCCCTTTGGTCAAAATATAGAGCAGAGAGAAAAGAACCCCACTTTGAAAAGAAGGAGAAACAAAAATTTCCTTGATGAAAAAAGCGGGAAAAGTTATTCACTAGAAAAATCTCAGGAAACGCTGAGTCAATCTTATTACCACCCACATAATTCCTATTCATACACTATTATTTAAAGAATAATTTCCCTTAAACCGGAAATGATCTTTAGGCCACAACACAGTTTCAGCATAGAAGCATTCATACATATATATGTGTGTGTGTGTAAACTACTTGTTCTCGACGGGCATTTATTGACTTAATCATAATGTAAATAAAGCAAATTTTTATAAAACTTCAAATTTTTAGATTAGTACTTATACACATACTTATACATTCTAAGCTGGGAAATAAATTGAAAAAATCTGACGTTCTCATAACTTCTGACAAAAAAGCATTAAAATACGTGAGCTTGCTTTTGTCTTCAATGGTTGGTTGTCGATCTGAGCCAATTACATCCAAGATTTCCTTGTACAATTTGTCTTGTTCCTCAGGATGCTCTGCCAGTGTTCTTATCCATAAACTTATGAAAGAGGCTACGCCAAAAATACCATCACCTATCATTTGAATAAGAGTTCCTACTAAAGTCTCATCTATAAAGAGATATTAAAGTAAATTTAAGAAACGAGAATCAATAGCTTAGAAATATATGAAATTTTTTTACAGAGAAATATATACAGCCTGCCTAATGACAGATACTTTATTTTTATGTTATTTTTATGTCAAGATTTACCATTTTCTATTATGCATTGAAATAGAGTTATACAATTTAGAAGTTCATGGATAAATTTTTGGTATAAAAAAGTGTTCTTGGGCACAGTAAGCTTGGAAACCATTGGTCTAGGGCAGTGCACCCCAACTTTTTTTTTTTTATCTCCGCGGATCGCACAACGTTTGATAATTTTACAGCAGCCCTATGGCGGGTGGGAGATGTTGGTTATTTATATTTTATATTGTTTTGATTTAATAATTTTAATTTTATTTTGTATATAAATATGCCTTCAGAATAAAATACAGCTACACCAAAAATGAATATAAATTCATTTAGCATGGAACATAAAGGGATTTCCATATAACAAGTCACATAAACCCGAGAGAAATACACCACAATAAGTTCAATGGAGATAGTTTACTGTTTCTTGGGCAGCCCGGTACTATTTGATCCATAGACCGGTACCATTCTGTGGCACGGGGGTTGGGGACCACTGGTATAGTGTGTTTTTGTCTTGGTAGTTTTGGGGTGAGTGAGTGAATATTCACGTCGCGCGCTATTCAGCTACTCGTGGGCTTTTGGCGATGGACCTCGTTATTTTGAACCATGGTCAAGTGACGAGGACGACACCTGAGCTGTCCCCCCTCTCCTAATTTCCACACCACACCAACGGGAGGGCGTTTGAGCATCGATAGATCTAACGTGCATCACCCCCCTACCCGGCGGGTCTTCAGCGATACTGAGCTCAAATTCATGACACGCCGGTCACAACTTCGATACCTTGACCGCCTGACTACCGTGGCCACAGGTAGTTTTGGTTATTTTTGATATTATTAACAAGATGCCTCAATGCGTTTTGGTACGTAGAGTTGTTGGGCGATCACCTCACAACACTCATGGAATTTGAGACTCTCTATCCGGTTTTTCGAGAAGTTTTATCTTTATTTGATTTATTATAAAATAGTTTATGTTAAACATAGTTTATAGAAAATGCAAGAATCACTTGCCAGTAAAAAATTGTGCCGCAGTATCTCCTTTGCGTCTTCTCTCGTCTTTTTCTTTAAAATAATCGTCGATGATGTCTCGTGCATTTTCTTCACTGTAACTTGATTTGTGTTCTTCGACAATTTCGAATAATATCTTTTCAATCTGTGTATGATATTTCTTAATATCTCGATATTCAGGCTTCAAAGGGAAGATGATATATCTAAAACAAGGATCTTTTTCTTAAAGTTTTTCATATCATATTAAAAAAACATTAAAAATAAGGATATTTTTCCTGATGGTACTAAATTGAAAATATTGTCAGGCAGAGGGATGCTGAGACATTCATCTTTTTTTCCTGAATAATAACGTTGAATTATAACAAAAAAAAGCACTTTTCTCGCAATAAATCAATTTCTTATTTATAATATAGTGCAATAAATTTAGTGGTTGGTATGATGAACAGGTAGAAACATAAATTTGATTAAAAAACGCTTTTTTTTTATTATTAAAGCTAATGATTTAGTAAAATGCATTGTTGGTACAACTTTTAATTATTTCTCATGAAAAAAAAATCCTATTTTATTCGACTTACAAAATATATAAAAGAAATTCAAAATATGTTAAAAAATATATCTAAGAAATTTTTTTCCTTCTCGATCGTCGCATTCTATAAAAGTTGCTTTTCTGCTTTCTCTCAGTAAACAGAGAAAAAAAATGAAAAATCTAAAAATTTTGTTTTTATTGTCACAATGCCTTATAGTTCTTGAACTTATTAATTTCATAATCCTATTGTTCTAAATGTATAGTTTAGGTTATGAGGAGAGAGGAAGAAAAATTAAAGCCTGTACTTTAAAAACTTTATTGTTTGTGCAAAAAACTCAAACACTTTTTTTTTTTTTGTTAAAATTGGCAACATTTTATCATTTTATGTGATTTATTTTTTTTCTTTAATAAACGAAACTTAAATGATAAACATACTTTACATTTTGAATATTTTAGCACCATTAAGCAAATCTAACAAAATTATCCAATATTTTTATTGAAATAATATATTTTAAAGTCAAATTTTTAAGAAAATTTTAATATTAATTTGGGCAAAAAGTCGTCCAGATAATACCGTCTCTAACTTCTTCTATGAAAAAAATTTCCTACCCACAGCCCTATAATATACTTTCTTTATTGTTTTTAAATCTTTTTTTAACATTTTTTTCGTGAAGCGAGGATCAGTTTTTATTTATTCGTTTTCATGCAAAACTTAACATGTCAAATGTAATAGGATACTTAAGGGTTTTTTTTTTTAATTTCATCTTTTTAAATAAATTTAATTCTCCCAAATTTTAAGAACTCGCATAGCAGAAAAAATGATTCATCTGTTATTATTATAATGTAAAGTAAATAAATCTAATATAAAGTAAATTTTATGTAAGGTAAATAAAATACATTTCATACAAACAAGTCATTTAATTCTACATTAGGATATCTTAATTCTTTTGTTTTTCAATCATAACATCTAGCTTTTTTTAAGGAAACAGATTCAAATCTTATATTATACTTTTTTTTGAAAACATAATTTGAATAGTTACCTAGCAATGCTTCCATTTAAAAACAAATTCGTGGGAGTAATGTGTGACAATTCTGCTGCATATAATTCACAAAACTTTCGAATTTGTTCTTCTGTAACCCCAGCTTCACCAAACAAAGTAAGGCGCAGAATAGAATTGCATTTGTGAGTCAGAAGAGCTGTCAAGTTTACAGGTTCACCTTTCTTTGCTTTCAAATCACAGAGAATGGATTTTATGCAGTCATATAAGGATTCACATGTACTGTTCCTTATTGTTATTGCGATACGTTCTTTAAGAACGTGCAAGAAAAATGTTCGCATAACTTTCCATTGCTCATCTTTGAGTAAACCAATACCTATTGAAGTGAAAACATTGTATGAATGATTGATGTATACATTTAACCCGCTTTGCATTGATCATATGGTACATAGAGTAGATTAGCAAAAACTTGCGGGTCTAGTTTACCCTTCTCATGCATGTATATGTAATAATTAATTTAAACTTTTTCTTCGTGGGTTATATTTCATAATGGTCTTAAGTTTTTCCAAGACTTAGCGTGGTTATTAATTTTTAGTTTACTCGCCTAACAGAAAATAACCCCATACTTTATCTCTTAAAAAATGGTCGCGTTTTTAAAGTGATATGATACAATCTTACACCATAAGCGTATTCTGACCAATCACAAAAGACTACGTCGCCCATTCCGTATAGCGTTAGCGACGCTGACTGCTGTGCTGTAGGACCTGGGTTCGAATTCCGAAAAGGACATGGTTGTTTGTAAATGTGATGTGCCTTTGCAGCATGGGGGTGCTCTAACTAGCCGTTGAGCCCCAAGTCTTCTCGTGAGGTTGGCGGAAGGGGAATGACACGAGGTAGTGTAACCACCTGTAGGGTGTTCTCCCTCAAAATTGGGGTGGAATCAAGCCAAAACGTACTGTCACCTGCATGGTGCTCAAAGCTACGACTAACGACAAGCGTACGTTTAGCCCTTTGCCATAATGAATATCGTGGATCTGGATCTGACATAGTTAAAATCAGATGGCATAAGAAACAACACAACAACACAAAAGTCTTTACCGGAAATCATATGATTCAAAATGCTTCCGGTTACGAAAAATTATAAATGCTGAGATCTCCAGAGCGAACAAAAAATGCTTTTGTGAAATGTCCTAAATGTTCGCATGTAGTTATCCGTGTGCATTTGTTTTGTTGTGTTTCGAAGCGTCGTTTTAGTTATGCGTAAAATAAAATGTGGTTTTGAAAATATCAAACCTCCTCATCCTTTCAACAACTTCAACCTGACAAAATATTATCCGAAAAATGTCTTAAGCAAAGTAAATAATGTTTTATATGTACAAAGAACCCAGATATTTTCAATCACATGGGTATTTCTTTCATTTCAATTCATTTAAACTTTTTATTATTTTAATAAAAGGTGAATATTCTTTTTTTTTTTAAATAAAAGCATTTAAATAATACAATTTAAAAAAATCTGGTATTTCTACGATGTATTTCAAATTTTATGTTTGCTATTTCGCTTGGTTGAATTTTGCTACTTACTCTTCATAATGGTTTAGTAATTAAGATAAATCAATTCTCGAAATTTTTCAAACATTTTAACTTTTTTTGTCTTTTCATTTAGTAATACTATTCAAACTACATGAAGGAGAACTACATGACAGCCAAATTTTTTCAGCAATCCTTACACTACTGGAGAAATTTAAAAATATTATCAACACTGATTCAATGGAATTGCAGAGTAATTAATAAGAATCTGCTACTGGCAAGTATTTTTTTAAGAATAAGTTTAATATTAATAGAGTAAATAAATCTTACCATCTTTGAAAATATAATTCATCAAACCAAAATCTGAGAATCTGTTTCCAAAGCAATCCGACTTAGTGCTGAATGCTTCTCTTGCGATTTTAATACTTCCCATAATGACAAAGAGTCGCCCAGCGCTTGTAAAACTATAGATGTCTCCGAATTTTCTTCTCATCTCTTCCAACTTAAGATGACAGTCAAAATCATTTAAGAAGGGCCAATACCCAAAATATGGTAAACCTACAGGTCCTGGAGGAAGGCTTCTTCTTTTAAGAAGAAAATACCATACCGTTATGAAAAGCGTCACTAATGCTGAAGCAAGTGAAACTGCAGATATTTGAATACTGTCAAATATCATGCTCATTTGAGTCATAATTTAAAGAACTCTGCGGAGAAAAAAAAGAGTTAGTATTGTAAGAAAACGTACGCAGAGAGATTCTCAAGTAAGTCGTATGGATTGAGATATCAAAAGAGTATTTAAAATTGTGTACGCACACAATATACAGGGTGTCCCAGTATTATTGGGACAAGCTTTATGGGATGGTAGGGGTACATCAAAAGTATTGATATTTGCATAGCAACCCACGGTCGAGAACGTCTTTGTTCGGCGCGAGGTGGCGTTGTTCACAAGCGTATTGGAGAAAACAGACCTGCATTACAGCAGTCATTTGAGCTATCAACGCCCTCAGAGCAGTAGGGAACATTTTACGAACACAAAGCTGGCAAATATGCACCTGATTTATGGATTGGCAGAAGGAAATGCAAGAGTTGTACAGAGATTTTACCGCGAAAGTTAGCCACAGAGAGATGCACCGAATCGCTGGATCTCACAATTTGTGTGAATATGGATCTTTACGAGGTAATAGGCATAATGAGGGCGGGACACGAATGATTTGAACTCCCAGCTTGACCCAGCTCTGCCCAATAAATATTTCAGATGATTTCAGTCTTGGGTCCCTTCGTTTCTTGCACCTGGCATGGTACTTTCCCATGACGTTGCCGACCATGGGTTGCTAGGTAAATGTGAATCCTTACGATGTCCCCTACCTTCCCTTAAAGTTTGTCCAATATAACCCTGGAACATCCTGTTTATACCAGGTGGTTATAATTAAAGTTACACTATTCAGAGGCCTGTAGAACCCGTTCTGCTTATCGGATTTTGATGAAACTTGGAATATATGCTATATGGACCATGTGGGAAAAAGTTTCTGCAATAAAAAATAGTTCAAATTTTGACCACTAGGAGGAAATGAGGTGCCCAAAGAAGGACAAAAAAATATGTTAGAATCGTTAAAATTTATTCAATTACAGAATAGGCTCAATACGTGCTCCATTGACATCAATAACGTGTTGAAAGCACATTACAGCGTTTTCAATAATAGCGCGAAGCAATTCATGAGGGATTTCAGCCACATGGAGTATACTGCTGACTTTCAAATCAGGTAAAGTACTAATTCCTCCTCTACAAACACAATCTTTTAGAAACCCCCACAACCAGAAATCACAGGAATTTAAGTCGAGTGAGCGAGAAGGCCATGCACCCGGAAAATATCTGGATTGTCACAATTATCGCCAAAGTTAGCGCTAAGCAGTGTTTTGACTTGGCGCCCAATGCGAGGAGTTGCTCAATCTTGCATAAAGGTAGTGGTGTGGCGAGAGGAGAGAGGTGTACAAAAACGAAAATTCAAGAATGTCAAAATAGATGCGTTTCCAATCCAATGTTTATTACGGGGAACGTTGACCCCGCTGCATACGAAGAAAAAGCGACCCTCTCTTCTACACAACAATAAGTGAACTGCCACTAGCTAGGCTTTTACAGTAACCTTTTTGGCATATTGGCGCTCTCAACAAAGCCGAGCTCGCCAACAAGTGGTTTGCAAATATTGTCGTTCTTGTAAAGCAGGAATGATTAACGATGACAAACGCGCCCTGAACGCTTCTCTGGCTATGGCTGCAAGTTTATATAGAGGTTTTACGAGTTTGTATAAGAAATATTCAATAACAGCCACCTGTTGGTCAAAATCTGTACTATTTTTTTATTGCAGAAATTTTTCCCCATGGTCCATATAGCATATATTCCAAGTTTCCTCAAAATCTGATAAGCAGAACTGGTTGCACAGGCCTCTGAATAGTGTAACTTCAATTATAACCACCCGGTACATATATATAGTGTTTTGACTAAAAGAAGGCAACTGTTTTTGACGACTATACTAACGTTGGATGAAAGACTAAACATTTAAAAGCAAAAATACAGACATAAATTTTATTTTCCTCTTAAATATTCCTTGATACACTACTTGTACAGCATTTTTTTAATGCAAGTGGAATGACACACACGCACGATCTAGCTCAGCTGTCACCAACCTACAAAATTTCATGGACCACTAAATGTATAATTTTATATTTGCCGAACCCTTAATATGAATTAAGGGGAATAAATGTAAATTCATTTATATAATTTATTTTTAAGATCACAAAAAATTTAAAGAAAATTCTAAATTTACTTACTAAAAAACTTTTAATAATTTTATTTATTTTATAATTTGTAAGCAATGCCAGCTTAAATATAATGGATAAACTTCTAACAAGATTATTATTAAAATTAATCAATACATATTTGACACTAAAAAATTGAACAGTTTTAAAAACACAAATAAAATAGAAATTCGACATTTTAATTTTTACACAGTTTCAAAAATGTAACACTTAAAATTATTCAAATATAATTCATAATATTTAAAAAAACCAATTTTTATGAGAAAAACTGCTTTATTGAATATTATAATGCAATTTATTCTTATAGAATAAATGTATTATACCAGGAAAGAAATATTCTGCAAGAAAATATTTATTATTGTTACCAAGATTTCTGCTACAATGACTAGATTAATGAAACTAATAAAAGAAAAACTAGAAGAGTCAAAACTAAAAGAAAATATAGACAATGATACTATAAAAATAATATTGTTTCAATCTGTAAGTATTATTTAAATCTGAAAATATTTTGACTATATCTTTAATACTAAGAAAATAAAAAAATTTGGGCTCAAAACACACACAGAATTATATATTATGTGTGTATAAATTACCAAATAAAGATTACTTTAAAGATTGCCATGCATTATATACTATAAAATGCCTTCTCAAAAATTTAAAACAAAAAAAAAAAAAAAAAAAAACTTCATTGCGAATAAAAATTGTTTACACTTACTTATACCGTCAAACCAATTCATCAGATGAAAAGACATCGCCAAATACCACGATATACAACCAATAGTGGGAAACTGCTCCCACGCATGTACAAACACAACCTTCTTCGCGTTTACATAACTACATATATCGTATTGTAAAGCATATAGTCCCATTTAAATATATTTTCTTTATTTATAACTAATTTTTTATTGACTGTTTATACATTATTTATATATACTATTGTTTAGATTGAACTTTCTCATCCATATTATTATCGTCTGCTTCAATTTAATAATACATGTAGCTCTAATTTATTTGATTACTTAATAAGTTTTCTGATGTATAATCGTCTGTTGTTAAAGTTATGTTGCTTAAGTTGGCATCTTTTGTCATTGTTCTAAATAGTTCATTCGGAGAAAAAGAATTGCAATGTGTTATTTACTCTGGTTAAACTTAATACGTATTTAATTTTCGTAAATTTTCGAATTATTACCATCATTTGGAGATCTTTTGGATTATTCGAATGATTATAAGAATAAAAAGTGCTTATGTGGAATAAATTTAGACAGCTATTATTCGCAATGACAGTATTTGGTGACGGCTTTTGATTTGACAAATTTGATTGGCGGTATAATAAGTAAGTACTCATCCTTTCATTGATATAATTTTATGATTTTAAGAACATGTAACAGCAGTATCAATATTATTTGATTGCATTTAATGGTAGCCCACTTCTAGCCGAACGTTTTTCAAACCGCGCCAAGACGCATTTTTAAAAGTCGAGACTGGGGAAAATGCAGCAAAAAGCAAAACAATAAAAGAAATATAAATGGAAAAAAATACATTTTTAGAAATAAAAAAAATATGCCACATAAAATAATACTGAAAAATCTAATAATAAAATAAGTACTTATTCTTGCTTTGTGTGCACCGCTATCTCATCTGAAATTTATGATGATTTGTAATTACGTTTTAGGCTGTTTCATAGACTTATACAGCTCTGTGACAGAACTGTAGTATTGGTTAAGCAACTTTGGTCGATAAACCTCAGTACTTATCCGATTACAGTCTGTGTTTGCTGATTTGTTGTCTATATGTAGTTTATCAGATATACACATATAAAAAAAATCCAGCGCATTCATTTATTTTTTTTTTTTTTTTTACTCGGGTTACATCTTTCATGTCAATGTCGATTTTTTCCCCTCGAGAAACAGAAAAGTAAAACAGGTCACGATATCGATAATGACCCGAATATATTTGATTTTTTTTCATAAATTCAACTTTTACTAAGATGTATTTTAAGTCATGTAAATACAAAAAATTAAGTCGAAAATATTTATGAAAATAGGCCTAAAATCAAATTCCTTTATTGTTATAAAGAGCATTTAAAATTTCTAGGAAAAGGAAATGTAACCTTTTATCACGTATCAAAAACACATGGCCACGGTAGCCTAGTGGTTATTGTCCCGAACTTGTGGTTGACGTGTAGCTTGTTTTAATCCTGGTGCCACGTAAGACTAGCCGTGTAGAAAGTCTGATGCACGTTAAATCTGTCAAGTTTCCAAATCCTCCCGTTTGTGTGGTGTGGTACTTTAGAGAAGAAGGTACCAGCTCAGACCTCGTTCGCGTCATTTGACCAAGATTCAAAATTACAAGGTCGTGTCGCTGCCAATAGCACTCGTGTTGTTTTAAGTGAGATGTTTATATAACTCTCACACTCACCTCGACACACAACGAATCTTATGTATTATCCAATACATGATTCCACTGCAATAACTTTAGTTATGTGCTTTCTACCATGACAATTAAACAATCGCATCCTTCACTTCCTTCATACCATTAAAAAGGTTTTTTTAAATTTATAATGGGCTGCGATTGGTGTTTTACCATTGCAGACCTAGTACATTACCCGGAAACTAGTATCTCCTTTTAATGCGGCACCATATAGGTGGATTCCAATCACCGCAGGTAATTTTGACGCCCAGTTTCCTCCCTAGGAGGAGACACCTCAGCTCTGTCAACGCGAACCTTGTGATATGGCCCCCCTTTGGTGACCATATCTTTGATTGTCGGCGTGAGCTAGAGGTGTGGGATTCTCAAAATGAACAGACATTTTAAATTCTTAATATTACTTTATTAAGAATATAACTTAAACCTTTAACAATTTAGATAAATTTATATAAATGAGAATCTATAATGAACGAACACACAAAAGTAATTAAACCGAATCGCGTAATTTAGACCACTTTATCTAAATAATTATATTATTCACCTACTCTCACTTCTGATAATATTACAAATCCTGATATCAAATAATCAGTCCTACCTTAATCCAAACTAAGATTCAATCACTGTATGAAAACGTCTGGAAGCGCGTGCAATGGTATGCACCTTGTAGCAATGGCTGGGTATCCCGGTAATTTTACGATAGGCTGTCAATTCACGCTACTATCTCTTCCAAACATAACTTTCCCTAAATTGCCATCGTTCTTACTGAAACTTCTGTTCTTTTAAGGTATCGTAAGACTACGTTCGGAATCGTGATTTTAAAAAAGCGTATAAATGGATAATTTTCATTATATTTAGTGTCACTTAGATTAGAATACATGTATAAAACTGTTTTAAGGACATTTTGACAAAAAATTTTTTTATTTAAATACAATACTTTGGCAAAAAATTAACTTAGAATAATCTTTTTTCAAAATGTTCTCCTTTTGTGAAAAATGCTTCTATTATAATAATATTTTGCGTGTATATAGCTCAGACTTCTGTACAGAGGCTCAACTAGGATTTTTGAAAAATTCACATTACTTTCAGAGTGACAACCAATTGAAACAATGATCGGCGTATTTTTCTTAAAATTGCTCCCCTCTGATGTCGTAAAATATGAATAAACCCACTTCTAAGCTATATATTTCAAAAATTCTAGTTGAGCCACTGCAGAGAGATCTGAGCTATATACACGCAAAATATTATTATAATAGAAGAATTTTTCACAAAAGAAGAACATTTTGAAAAAAAATTATTCTAAGTTAATTTTTTGCCAAAATATTGTATTTAAATAATTTTTTTTGTCAACATGTCCTTAAAACAATTTTATACGTGTATTCTAATCTAAGTGATACTAAATTTCATGAAAATTATCCATTTATGCGCTATTGCAAAATCACTGTTCCGAACGTAGTCGGATACCTTAAAAGCTATCTTATTTGCATTTCTTATTTGCGTTTCGCTTCTTTGGTTTTGGTTGGAAAAGTGTTGCCATTAATCTTGGCCATCAAAGAACCCAGAGGTTATGTTAAAGAAAAGACGAGTGAGCCCGTCACACCTATATTAGGATTTAATTTCGCCGAGAGCACCCAAGCCAAACAGACATTCTACGGATCTTTTACATGCTGTATAATCATATGACATGGCCGCTGTATTCGATTTTAATTTCTAGTCTCAGAAATCAATTTATTTAATCATTTAAGGCAGTGATTCTTAACTTTCTTTCTTAAACTTTCAATCTCCGTGGCCTTCTATTATGTATCAGCCTGACATCGTGGGCCCCCAAGATTTTGAACACACCTCCTTGACTCCCAACATATGGCTGGGGGATTTAAAGATTCCTCAATTAATCCTATGACTGCCATTGCTACTAATACATACTTTTTTTAAACGTTTTTTTTTTTTTTTCATTATAGAAAACCGTAAACATCTGATTTAAAAAAAAATTGCGTAATAGTAATGCCTATGGGAAAAAAATTGCAAATAATAAAAGAAAAAAATTGAATTAATATTCTTGATCGAAATACATTTTCTAGTAGAGTTTTTTTCTTTTTGAGTGGGGAAATTTAATGATCTAGTCAAGAATTCCGCGCTAGGCTTTTCAGAGTTTGTAAAATAAAGAAATCCTTATATTAAATGACACCCCTTCGCGGACCCCTTCTAAAGGCGCTGGGGACCACCGGAAGTCAGCAGACCACAGTTTAAGAAAAGTTGATTTAAGAAATTTGAGATGCAAAAGGGGGATTTTTTTAGTAACGTAAAAACTTCAAAATATTTTAGTAATTTAAAATAATTTTATTTATGTAAA
>BMAV01002595.1:142472-186622 GCA_019973955.1 Trichonephila inaurata madagascariensis | reverse complement strand
TATTACAATACCTGACATCATCACATGTACAGTTACCACAATTCGACCTATCGATTGCGTGAGAGTATGTATTTACTATATGAACTAAGTTAAATATAGAAGCTATTCTGAATAGAAACTTAAACTTGTTTTGATTAAAGGGTAAAAAAGATAAAACTCGAGCTATTTTCATAACAAGTATATTTTTTAATGCACAAAAAATAAATTTATCGTAATGCCAATGAATGTACAATGTTTTTGGTTAATCCCTCAGGGGTATAAACAAACAAATGCGATGATTTACCAAACCTCGAACACATGAAACAAATTCGCCGTGTGAAAAGCAATGATTTTCTAAATCTAAGCCACAAATTGTCATTGTTTGACCTTGTGACTTATTAATGGTCATAGAAAATGCCAAGCGAAATGGAAATTGCAGACATTTGAATATGGGTAGGTGAATCTGAAAGAATCATTGGGATCTGTGGTAGAAGTACAACTTCACCTTGAAGTTTGCCGCTCAAAATAGTGGCCTCAAGAATATTGCCCATGATTTTTTTATGAACAATCACGCGCCCTTACATAATTTTGGCGCATTTTTAAATAATTGCGATATCGGACCGAATTGCGATTCTAAACCATTCTCGAATTTACTTGAACCCACACAAAAAATTTCACCAAAATCGGTCCCGCCGTTTAGGAGGAGTTTAGTCACATACACACGCACAGAAGATTTATATATATATATATATATATATATATGATTTCGGAATGTATATATACAGGGTGATTATAATTAAAGTTCAACTTTCAAAATGATGTAAAATAGAACCACTGGTCAGAATGATTTCAAACTGAATATATTTAAAGAAGGGGAAAAAAGGTATGACATAAGGAAAAAATTCCAAATTGTGTCAAAAGATGGAGCTGAAAGCTACAAAACGAAAATGGATTCGGCTGCAAGTGGTATTTTGAATCGAATTACAACGGCTTTGTCATGAAATCGATAAATAACAGAGCGGAGTGCCTCAGGGGTCACATTGTGAATGTATTGCGTAATCCGTGGATTCGTAAGCTAAATTTACAACCGGGTCATAGGGTCACAACATTTTTGAAATAACTCCCCTATCAAAAGAATTGAGATCCGGTAATCTTGAAGGCAAGGTTGTTGGAAAATGACGGCTGATCACTGTATCATTTCCGAAATGTCTTTAGAGCAGTTGCATCAATGATTTTACAATGTGCGGAGGAGTGCCATCTTACATCTTACAGCATCATCTATTGATAAACTTTGGATCTTTTCTTATGTAATACTGTTTCTTCCTTCTTCAAGTGTATTCCGAGTTCAAATTTGAAGTCATACTGACCAGTGCTTCTTTTTCACAGCATTTTGAAAGTGGAACTTTAATTATAATAATCTTGTATACACAAAACCTATTGGAATCCTATTACTGCTAAAAGATTTGTTTTTGATAAGCAAAATTAGCAACTTTCATCGAAATTTTTTATTTTTGTATACTTGCCTATTCCAAAAGTAATTGGCTGTTCTGGCCTTCTTTTCCCATTAGCTTCTATAAATCTGGCTGGATTGAATTTCTCTGGTTCTTCGTATATTTTAGGATCGCGGTGAGCAGAGTAAAAATTCAGAACCATCACTGTTCCTTTAGGTATTCGATATCCACTTATAGTTGTTTCCTCTAGGAAATATATAAAACATGCTAAAAATTTTAAATAAAGATCATGCTTTTGAATTACGCTGAAATACCTTTAAATTATTTTACGAATATACACTGTTGAGCCTAGTGCCGATTTAAACTCATTTCGGGCCCTGGGTGCAGAACATCTACAGCCCCCTTGGCACTGGCGGAACCAAATTTATAACCAGAAAATCAGATTAAGTCCAGCTTATCCGGGCCCCTGGGCACCCAATGGATAAATTGGCAGTAGTCGAGCCAAAACATTATGAACATTCCCACATTTTTCAATGAACTCGTATGGATGACTTGGAGGACACTTTATTAAGAGGGGATTGTATTTAATAGCTGCTGAAAGGGTAAGGAATCGTTCTTGCTCTTATTTTGCGAGTGACAGAAAAGGTGATCTAAGCGAATTTGATAGAGGGCAGATTGTAATGGCCCGAAGACTTGGAAAGAGTATCTCCGAAACAGCACGACTGGTAGGCTGTTCGCGATCTACCGTTTTTAGTATTTATGCAAAGCGGATAAATAACGGTAAAACTAGCAGTAGATGCCAAGCTGTTGGGTGTTCAAGCGTCATAAAAAAAAGAACGTTGAGGACTGTCCCACTTGATAAAGCAAAATAGACTCCAAATGGTGGTTTATTTGACGGCCCAATACAATGCAGATCCAAGTACACAGTTCAGCGGACACTGTTGGACATGGGACCACGCAGCAGACGTCCCACTCGTGTTCCTTTGTTGATCAAGCGTCATTGTCAACTACACCTACAGTGGGCAAGGGAACATCGAGACTGGACCATAGACAATTGTAAGAGAGTTATCTTGTGAGATGAATCTCGATTTCTTATTCATCACATCGATGAATAAGAAGAGAATCCTGATTTCTTATTCCTCACATGTGACAGGGTGCGTCGTCTTTTAGGTTATCAGTTGCTCTCGTATGTGCATAAGGTGCATACACATAGGCTGATTGTGGCAGCATAACGCTTAGATGGATGTTCTCTGGACGTCTATGGGACCTCTAGCTGTAGTAGAACAGACCAGGAAAGCTGCGGACTATTTGAGCATAATTGCAGATCAGTTACACCCTTACATAGCGTCTGTTTTCTCAAATGAAAATGGAATCTTCTAGTAATGAATGCGCCATGTCAGGCTCGAAATACGTTAAAATTATTCGAGGAGTACAACGATGAATTCCAATTAATGTCCAGGTCACCTAATTCATATGATCTTAATCCGATATAGCACATTGGAGCTTTCGTAGAAAGGCAGCTGAAAGATCAAACACTTCCATGTCATAAAATCTTGACTTTTGCGACCACCACTTAGACGTTTCGAACAACCTGTCTCCAGTCATCTACCAAAATTTATGGCATCCATGCCAAGGCGAGTTGTTGCTGTTTTGCAAACGAGAAGAGGTGCAACGCATTATTGAGTCATTGCTTATAATGTGTTGGCTCTTCAGTGTATACTGGGTGGTCGTTAAAAAACTTGCCAAATATATGAACTTCTTGTAACCTATCCACTTGAACAATCAAAAAGAAATTTCAGGTATTATTTGAAGGTATACGCTAGAAATTGCAGTGATTTAAAACGGAGTTCTTCCGTTAATGGTTAAAGTGAAAACATTTTGAAATTTTTCAAATGCTTAGCACACACACACAGTTGGTACTTCTACTATCTATAACTGTGAATTATTTAAAGTGTGCCAATGTATCTCCTTTCTGAGGGGTCATTGTTTTTTAAAATGTTCTTTGAAAATGTTTGTGTTTTATGCTGGAAATTTTCGTCATGTGTGTATCGTTCCAACGCCATTTATATTTTTTAATGCGTTGTTAAATTTGATCAGAATAAATTGCGCATATATACGTATATATATTTATATACATTGGTTATTTTAATTATGATATATTATTATAAAAAAATTGTACTACTATAACTAAACTAATTACCTAAATTAGTCATCTATAAAACTTTATGTTGCTTCCCCTTTACAAGTCACGAAAAAAATTTTGTGAATCGAATTTAAATGACAGCAAAAAATAAGACTTTTCTTCGACAAGTATTTGGTACCAGTGAAATAGTGAACAGGCATAATATTATTTATAAGGATAGAGCTATATATTTTTATAAAAATAGTTGCATGTATATATAATACTTAATAGTCGACAACAGGCAAGCGAGCATAGAAAAGTTAATTGTGTTAATTGCAAAAGGCCTTTACTTGCTGTTTGGGAGAATTAATGTGGAACTTCTGTCGGTCTGACGTCTTCTATGTTGCAGCTTTTTCAATGTAGGTGTGTATCCTCTTATTCTATTTAGTGTTTATACTGTGGTTACACTGAAAATAAGGCAGTTGTTTGCACGTGACACAACAGTTCAGTTTCGTTTTATTTTAAGTTCATCTAGTGAATGATGTAAGCTATATGCTAGAAGAGCAATAATAAGTAAAAACCAGAATCGAGATTAAATTGTTCTTAAAGAGAAAACTTTTGGAATGTTGATTTATTCGAAAAGCAATTATTCTCAACTTATGTCTCATTGGAAACCGGAACAGTTGTACTATTTTAAAACGTGTAAGAGAACCGTTAGTTCTGTTTTTGGATTACCCATGGTGACATTTGTTAGAGTCTGGTTTTTTCTGTCTAAGTAAGAGGTTAAATATTTTCTAAATATATATATATATATATATAATTGAATGAGGGAGAGTAAGGCATACATACTTATGCATTCTAGACTGGGAAACGAGTTAAAGAAATCTGACGTCCTCATAACTTCGGAAATGAAGGCATTAAAATACGTGAGCTTGCTTTTGTCTTCCATGGTTGGTTGTCGATCCAAGCCAATTACATCCAAGATCTCCTGATATAATTTGTCTTGTTCCTCAGGATGCTCCGCCAGTTTTTTCATCCATAAACTTATAAAAGACGCTACACTAAAAATACCATCACCGATCATTTGAATAAGAGTTCCTATTAAAGTCTCATCTACAAAAAAAAAAAAAAATATTCATAATAAAGTTAAGAAGAAAAAAAAGAATTATTAATTAAGAAATGTAAACATTTCAAAAGAGGAATATCGAACTGGTTTAACCAGTCATAACAATCTATTCAGTACTGATTCTTATTTATGATCATAATTTTTTTATTTATACCAAGAAGATATACGGGATTATACATAACGATAAGATGTTATAGTTCTAACCCAAAAACCAACATCATTTATCTGTTTTAATAATTAATGTTATATATCGCATTTAAGCAAAATGCCTCCGTTTGATTACAGAGATTCGATAGATGAAAGTATATAGTACGCGTTAAACTATATTGTGAATTCCTTTACTCACATCATTCATAATTGGGCTATCTGCTCTTATATACGTAGTCTTATATACGTAGTCAGTTGGGCTCTTAATTCAAAGTTGTCACTCCGGTATAGTGGTTAGCGACGCCGACTGCTGTGCCGTAAGGCCTGGGTTCGAATCCCGGAGAAGGCATGGGTGTTAGTGCCTTCACGGCATGGGGGTATTCTAAACAGCCGTCAAGCCGCATATCCTCACGTGAGGTTGGTGGCAGGGGATGAGAGGTGGGAGGCCCATGATCCTCCTCCACGGTGTTCTCCCTCAAAATTGGGGTGGAACCGAGCTAAATCGTACTGTCACCTACGGTCAATGACAGGCTTACATCTAGCCCCTTGCCATGATGGATTTCGTGAATTCGATCTGACTACGTCAGACAAGTGGCATTAGCAACACAAAGAGGATTCAAAAGTTCCCGGACAGAGTCTATAACGTGAAAAATTTTTGCAGTAGAGTGAATATGATAACGTTTCTGTGTTACTGCATCCTTTCCCTTTTCTAAAAGTGGTTTGTTCCAAATCACGGGGTCGGTGGCTCGCCACGGTGTTGTATTTTGTAGGCGGATGCAATTAGTAACCGGCAATTGAAAGAAATGACGTTTGTTGAGCAGAGAATGGATATCAAATTCTTTGTTCGCTTGGGAATGAGTGCTACGGAGACGTACGGAATGTTAAAGCATGTGTGTACATCAGTGATACGTTACTTCGTCGAAAGCAAGCTTTTGAGTAGCATCGAAGTTTCCGAGAAAGAAATGAAAGTGCCGAAGACGACGGATGCTCTGGCACACACACACACAATCCGCAGACTTCCCGCACCACTGAAAACATCGAAAAGGTTTCTGCGGCGGTACGTAAGAACAGGTTTCAAACAATAGCAGAATCGGTTGAGATATCCTTATCTTATTGTTATCGAGTAAATAAACACTGAAAGTTTAAATTAATATTAGGACTAAGTACAGGTTCATTCTACTGCACTGTCGGTGACAAGTCTTTGTAAGTCGGTAAGTAAAGACGCAATTCATGCAATCAAGCATGTTACGCCAAAAAAAAAATGAAGTGTATAATAACTTGTTTAAGTTCAAGTGCTACGCGGCATCACTAATAACTTAATGTGTACATGAAATCAAATGCATAAAAGGCAACGATAGCTCTACGAATGTCTTACTACTTTTGTACGCTTTTTTTCTAATTAAAAATTAACTAAACACTAAATGAAGCAAAAATTATCTCCATTTTGCCTCACACACGACCGCCATAATTTGTTTCCTCTTCATGATTCCCAAAATTTCTGATTGTTAAAATTAACATTCAAATAAAAAAGAAATCTAGTTTGAGAAGTTCAATATCACTAACTTTATTTTCAACATACAATATTCCTTCTTTTAAAAAAACTAATAAGCCACTTCGCGGTATTCACTCTTTTAACTTTTTTTTCTTTTTATATTGTATTTGTTATTAAAACTGTTTATTTAGTTTTACTGTATTATCATTGCTGATGATAGAACAAAAGGAGAATTTTCATCGTACGCATATCAAATTCATATACAAACTATTAGCAATCAATATTTAAATCCGAGTTAACAATCCGAGTTGATATGGTTGTGGCAGATAGAATCGAATAAAAGTAGAAAAAGTGAAAGACCCCACTTTATGTGACTTTCGTATTTAATACGAAAGGGTTAATATTTAACTTATTAATATATCCTGTGTGTGTATTAGTACATTGTATGGAGATTAATTAGTTTAATCCTTAACGACTTAAAAAAAAGGTTAAAAATGTATTACTGGACACACTCAATTCAAAAATTTTCGACTTTAATCAAGGAAAAAAAATAAGAAAATGAGAGAAATTAGAAATGTATTAATTGCTAGCCGTTGCCCGCTTGTTCGCTGGGTATTTCATGATGCTGTAAGAATATATATGTATATATATGTGGCGGTGTGATATCTATATAAACTAGTACTAACACACATCATGCGAAAACGATCGTTTTGGTGTGATCGATATAGTACTTGCGTCGTACGGAACGGAAGGTACTCAGATCGAAACTTCCTCCCTTATATATATAAGATTTATATATCTAAGTCGTAGCATTAAATGTTCAAAACATTCTTAAGACCCTACTCTCTTGATTTTAAAAGACAGGACGAATTTATAAAATTGAAGGAGAATTATATCTTTTACGCTCCCGTAACCCCTCCTCCCCCTAAGTGGATTTCGACAAAGCCCAGTTTTAGTGTATCTTTACTAAACTAAATTTTCTTAATAGTTCAAAAACCGAAATTTTTTTATCGATGTGCTCCGTAACTCCTGTTGAGTGTCAATTTCCGTAAAACCCTTTCTTAGCGGATTTTCACTCAGCAAAAGAAACGTGAAAAAGTTTAGGTTCAGTGGTTCAGATTATAGAATTTTTGTGTATAACGTTTTCTTTAACACCCTTTGAGAGTCTATTACCACAGAAGTTTTTCTCAAAGGATCTCTGCTCAAAAAAGAAAACGTGCTTTACCAAATTTCAATTATGTAGGTCTAATAGTTCAAAAATGGGAATATGTAACTGTTTTGTCTCTTAACTCTCGCAACTCCCCTTGGGGGGTCGATTTTCGCAAAACCTGTTCTTAGAGTATCTCTACTCCATGAAAGGAACATGCCTGCCAAATTTCAAGTCTGTAAATATAATACTTCTGGAGATCTCGTGATGAGGGAAGAAGTCTTTTTTTCTCCTTTATGTATACAGATAAGGCTCTCTAATTAGGAATGATTTAGTATAGTTTAGAAGTCAAGCACACAGAAATCAGAGTTTCTATCATAATTTTTGAGAAGTTTTATCTTCAATCGATTTATTATAAAACGGTTTATGTTAAATATAGGTTTGTACAAAACGCAGTAATCACTTACCAGTAAAATATTTCGCTGTAGGATCTCCCTTACGTCTTCTATCATCTCTTTCTTTAAAATAATCATCGATGATGTCTCGTATATTTTCTTCATTGTAGGTTGATTTGTGTTCTTCGACAATTTCAAAAATTATATTTTCCATTTGAGTATGGCATTTTTTAATTTTCTGATATTCAGGTTGCAAAGGAAAGATGAAATGCCTAAAACAAAAAAATATTTTAATAAGGTTTTTCATAATACTAATGTTTTATTTTTTTAAAAAAATATATTTGTATCTTTTTTATGACGATACTGATTAAAAAGAAAATATATTTTTTTTATTATATTCAACCAGTTGAGTGCTAAGATATTAAATGTTTTGTCCTGAATACTCTTGAATTACCCAAAACAGAACTGCATTACTCTTTATAACAAGGCGATTAAACCTGAAACAAAAGGATTAAATTTCAGGTGCTAAAAGATATAGAATCATTGGTACACCATCAAAGAGGTTTATACACTTCTGTACATTAATAAAAATTATTTCTTAATTACATAATAATACAATAAAATTCTTGAGGCGGCGCAATGCACACAAAAGAAAATTTTTTACTTAAAAAAAAATAATATATGTTCTAAAAAAAATCTTTTTTCCCTAACGTGTAAGGATCTTGCTTCCGTGCCAGAGATGTGCCAGAAAGGGAAGGAAGACTAACCAACTGTTCAAAATTACTTAGTTTATTTACAACACAAACAACAACGCAAGTTTGATCGATCAAAACGAAGGGATATACCCAAGTAAAGAAATATGTAGACAATTAACCAGGTACCCGAGGTATGAGAAGACTTTAATTACCAGTAACACTTACTTCAATACAAGTATACGTCCTTCCTATCTATCTAATCTATATTCAATCTCCAGTAGGGATTGCAATACCGGTATACCGGATACCGAATGCCGGTATTTTGATCCATTTGTACAATTTTGTAATACCGGTATTCACAAGCTTAAATACCGGTTCTTCGGTAGATACTAGAAATTTTTTAAAATGTTCTCCACAATATGTTCAAGGATCGCCAACTTAGCAAAATAGTATACGTTTTTGTTTTTATATCTTTTTAACGGGCGAAATTAATTAGACTGTAAATACAAATTGCATCGTACAATTAAGAGAAGTGATGAAATATGTGAATTATCCAAGGAGGAGGGCCAAAACTATTCTATTATAGCTCAGAGCGATACTGAACACGCGTAGGTTTCGTAGTCTGATATTCATATCTGTGAAAACAAGGTTGGAATTGTGAAGAAAATGCTTAATATTTCGATATTTTTTAAATTGGGGGAGTTTGTTATTCACATTGTATTTGCATATCATACTTGTATTTACAAATCATCCTGATTTTATAAATGAAAATGAAAAAGAAGAAAAGGGACTAACCAATTCAAATTTGATCAAGTTTATAGTAATGTTTCTTATAAATTTTACCCACAAACCTTATTCACATTCAGAAGAATTCAGTATAGTTCAGTATAGAAGATGATTATGACTCTAATGTCGGTACTGAAAAGGAATTGTCTCTTGAACAAAAATTAGAATAAGCGATAACTAAAAAAAATTGCAACAAACCAAAATACAATACAGAAATCAGCTATATGCAAAAACATCCGACGAGAAATAGATTTATTTGAGGATGAAAGATTTAGAAGTAAATACTTGGAAAAAATATATCACCTATTGCTAACAATACCACCAACTAGCGAGATGTCAAAAGAGTGTTTTTGGCAGCTGGTAATTTTTGCACATAATTATCTTCCAGGCTTAATGGTAGTACAATTAATGAATTAGGTTTTTTAATATCACATTCAAAAATTTGTAATGAATAGTGATACTTACACTTTATTGTGATTTAAGGTATCCGACTACGTTCGGAACCGTGATTTTGGAAAAGCTTATAAATGGATAATATTTATGATATTTAGAGCTACTTAGAATAGAAAACATATATAAAATTGGTTTAAGAATATCATTACAATAAAAAATTATTTAAGCACAATATTTTAACGAAAAATTAACATAGAATGACCAATTTTCAAAACATTCTCTTTTTATGAAAAATGCTTCTATTGTAATAATACTTTGCCTGTATACAGCTCAGACCTCTGTACAGAGGCTGAACTAGAATTTTTGATGCATATAACTTAGAAGTAGGTTTATCCATATTTTACTCCAACAGAGGGGAGAAATTTTAAGAAAAAAACGCCGATAGTTAATTCAAATGGTTGTAACTCTGAAAATAATGTAAATTTTTCAAAAATCCTAGTTCAGACTCTCTAGAGAATTCTTTACTTTATTTAAGCCCCAAATGTTTTCATTATAGAAGCGTTTTTTATAAAAGGAGAACGTTTTGAAAAAAGGTTATTTCCAATTTTTTGCCAAAATATTGTATTTAAATAATTTTTTTCGTCATGTCCTTAAAACTATTTTATACATGTATTCTAATCTAAGTGACACTAAATATCATGAAAAGTATCCATTTATGCTCTTTTTCAAAATCACGGTCCCGAACGTAGTCGGACACCTTAAATAAATAAGATGTTCCTTTACTTTTTTGTGATTCTATATATACTGTTATAATATAAAAATCACAAATTAATTATTTGTGATATTAGCACTTTCTAATGAAACTGGCAAATAAAACAAAGAAACGCCTGTATTTTCTTTCTTTTCCTAAAATTTCTACTACCAGTATTAAGATCTAAAAAATACCGGATACCGGTATTGAACTTTTGGTCCGATATTGCAATCCCTAATCTCCAGTAACAAATCGTCACCTTAATTATTAAAATTATTAAATACTGAATATCTGCTTTACACTTTAAATTTGATTAATCACTGATCCGCTAATAGTCTACCCTATCTCTCTCTCCCTCTAACTTGAAAGCCTAGACTTTATATAGTAGACTTAATTTACATGTTCACGTTCTCTTCTTCAGAGGGAGCGTTCTTATAAAATAGCTTTTAAGGACCAAAGATTCCCCAAGAGGATTTGTTAGTGAGAAGGTCGCGGATAGAGCCGTCACAAACGTAAGAACTTATTAGTTTAAAAATTATGCATTGATTATACAATATTCAGTAATTTCGTGTAAGAAAATACCATTTAAATCGTTCAATTTACGAAGTATACAAAAAAGAACCCTTAATACATTTAAAAGAAATTCTAAAAAATACATAAAACATAAGAATATAAAATTTCTATGCATTAAAACTATTTTATAAAAATAATTAAGGAGATGTTTCTAGATATTCATTTTTAGTGCTGGTAAATTGAATAAATCCAAAATCATGCGAAAGTCGATATGTCAAATGTAATAGCATACCTTAAGTTCTCTTTAAATTTCATCTTTTTCAATTCCAGCTATTAGTTCACTTTTCAAATTTTCAATCGTTAAAAAAATACTTTCTATTCATCCATTCAAGTTCAAATAAATTTTTTAAAACTTGCAGTGGATGGCATTTGATGTTAATACAGTTTTTTCAAATATTAATTCATTAATTAAATTTTATTTTTAAATTTTAAGTTTATTCTGCGTTATTTCTGTCGTAGTTGCAACAATCTGCAACAGATGGCGCCAGTACGTTTTTCTAACGAAGTAGGAATTGACGTTAAAAAAAATTCCTTGTTTTAATAAATTTGATTATTCCTTAAATTTAGTCACATAAAAAAAAACATTTATCTCTTATCATTTTAATATAAAGTAGATAAAAATTAATAATTAGATGCATTTCATAAAAATAAATGCTTAGCCCATTTAAAAGCTTTTTTGAATTTTGCCCAGTAAAAATTGGGTGTCCGTAAACTGCTTCAGCATCAGTAGAGGAATGATAATTTTCCTGAATAGTCGACAAAATTTCCACTAGGTATCAGAAAGATGTGAAATTACTGAACTTTCAATAGGTATTTAAATTAAAATTAACAAAAACATAATGTGTACAAATATATTTAAATCAGAGAAAAACTGTAATCAAGCACTGTGGATTGCTGTGTAGCGAGAATCGTTTTGTTGTCTGCAAGATAAATATACCAGGTGATGACAAAAAAGATGGCCAACATTTCAATTGGGTGTTAGAGCGTGTATTGAATTCCATCATTTCTTATAAGGCTACACAATACCCTAAAAATTTCATAATTACCATTTTTTTTGTGGCCCATATTATTGAGAAGCGTGCTACCAAATTTCCTATTTGTTAGCAAATTAGTTTTTAGGATATTTGAAGTTTTCCTGAGCCATGGTTTTGGTTTCGGTTTCATTTTAAAGCATTTTTCCACTCTTAAATTGAATTAATTAAAAATATTTTTGAGCACAGTCTTCTCTTTTAGTGTGAAATGTTTATTAATTCCAATCTTAATTACTGAAATCATTTCTGCTTGATTATGTTTTGAGTTTTTTGAGTTCTCATATTTAATTAATTAGGATTAATTTCAAGGCCAACTTTTGCTTTAAAAAATAGTTTATGTAACTTAAAAGCTTTATCATTAATTTTTTCATGTTGAGAAAATACCATGGAGAAAACGTTCTCAGGTTTCTGTGAGAAACAATATTTCGAAGAGATGGAATAATGCTGAAAATGATGTACCTAAAGATCAGTCCTCAACCAATATTGTGATTAGACTTCTGAATACAAGTATTCTGAATTCAAATGTTGCAGCTAAAACTGAATATTCCCTTGATGTACCAAACTACATTATACTACACATATTGTAGTGCAATATTTTAGTATTTTAAAGTCGAACACACACAATAAGAGCACAAAAACTTCCTAAACTGACCCAATTTAAAACTGAAAAAAAAAATTAAATTTTATGAATAAACCTGGTTATATTAAGTTAGTATCATTATTATTTTGTATATAAATGCTTTGTGTTTCAAAACTTTTGTGAAAATATTAAAGTTAAGATTAAGCTGAATAAACTGTCGTCGTAACAAGTGCTATTAATATTATGCAAAAATATATTTTGAGTTAAAAATATTATTTTTAGTCATATTTAATTAAAATAGTGTTTTAATGTAGAACATGCACGTTGGAAAATAACATATTAAAAAATTAGAATTTTAAGGCATTATAAGTTTTCGTTTTCTGCCTTAAGGTATCCGACTACGTTCGGAACCCTGATTTTGCAAAAGCCTGTAAATGGATAATATTTATGATATTTAGTGTCACTTAGATTAGAATACATGTATAAAATTGTTTTAAGGACATTATGACAAAAAAAATTATTTAAATATAATATTTTGGCAAAAAATTAACTTACAAGAACATTTTTTTCCAAATGTTCTCCTTTTGTAAAAAATGCTTCTATTGTATTAATATTTTGCCTTTATATAGCTCAGACCTCTGTACAGAGGCTCAACCAGAATTTTTGAAATGCATAACTTGGAAGTCGGTTTATCGATGTTTTACGAAAACAGAAGGGAGAAATTTTAAGAAAATACGCCGATAATTATTTCAAATGGTTGTAACTCTGAAAATAATTTGAATTTTTCAAAGATCATAGTTGAACCTCTGTACAGAGGTCTGAGCTCTATACAGGCAAAATATTAATACAATAGAAGCATTTTTTACAAAAGGAGAACATTTGGAAAAAAAGGTTGTTCTAAGTTAATTTTTTGCCAAAATATTGTATTTAAATAACTTTTTTTTTGTCATAATGTCCTTAAAACAATTTTATACATGTATTCTAATCTAAGTGACACTAAATATCATAAAAATTATACATTTATGCGCTTTTTTAAAATCATGGTTCTCTGAACGTAGTCAGATACCTTAACAAACTTCAAATGCGTTTTTCTCAGACTTTCAATTTTGAAAAAAGTTATAAGTGTTTTCTAATCCCCAAGGCTTTTTTTTTCTGTTCAAGATAGAGCCTTGAATTTTTTTGTATGTACTCTCAAACGTATGTTCTATAAAATTTAGCATGGATTTAGGGCTGAGATCTCTAGATATTTTTTTAAAAAATGCTAAATTTACTATTTTAAAAATTTTCATGTTTTTTCCAGGTTTTTCTAGAAAAATAATTATTAAAAACCAACAAGGAAATACATACTAACTTTTGTTTGTAATAATCTAAGAAACATGAATAGCTTAAAATAACCAAAAAATTTTAAAAAGTAATTATTGTATAAGAGTTTGTGAAAAAACTTCAAAAATTTTTAATTTTTTTAAAATTGTAAAATAATGGCTCTTCAAACTGATTTTTTACTTTCAGAATCAACTTAATAATATAATCTGAATATAAAACAATAATTATCCGTACTGTTACTGTCTCCAAAAATATTTTTTGAAAAAGTGTACTGTGTAGCCTAAAGTTTTAATAGATGTATGTTATTTATAATTTCGTTGGTCATTTTTTTTATTTGTTAAAAGTTGAAATTTTCATTTGAATTAATGTTTGTCATAAATGGTTGAGTGGAATAAAGCTAGCAAATATTGTTCTTTTTAAACGAGTATTACCTCGCTTCTCTATATTTTTGCTAAAACAACTCACGAACACCTATATATTCATCTTGTACACACACACACACACAAATTCTATCTTACGATTTTTTTTCCCATCTTAATAAATAGCTTTTTAATATATATCAACGATTTAAAACTTGCTGTATTGTTTTTGAAATCATAATTACCTTGCAATGGTTCCGTTTAAAAACATACTCGTTGGAGTAATATTCATAGATTCCGTAGCATATAATTCATAGAATTTCCGAATTTGTTCTTCTGTAGCGCCAATTTCACCAAACATAATAAGGCGGAGAATTGAACTGCATTTGTGAGTTAGAAGTGCTGTCAGGTTCACAGGTTCTCCTTTCTTTGCTTTCAAATCACTGATTATAAATCTTACGGAGTCGTAGATGGACTCGGATGTACTGTTCTTCAAAAATATTGCGATACGTTCTTTTAGAACATGAACGAAAAATTTTCGCATGACTTCCCAGGGCTCATTCTTCAGTAAAGCAAGACCTATTTGAATAAAAATAGTATATTTAGCATGCATGTATAACTCAGTATGTTAAATATATGATGATAAATCACAATACGTAAAAGTTTACGTGCATTTTATTTATTTTTTTTATTTCTTTACATTTAGTAGTAGCTGGTAACTTAATAAATATGCCAAATTTATTTTACAAATTCCACACACTACAATAGAACCTATGCCATTAGTGCACGTGCTCTCCAATATTTTTTCTACAATTGAATGCAGACTAATTAGTGTAGGGCACACGTCCAAATGTCCAGCCAAATATGCCAAATAGTGTCCTGTTTTAACGAATATTCTTAGTTAGTATCTAGTCCTCATATTTTTCTGCCAACCTATGTTAAAAGCTTAAAATTCTAAACAAGCCGAGTTCGTGCGTATCGTAAATTAAATCTGTTGCCACTCTTGTCATAATAACTCTATACTGACAGCGAGTGGCGTATACAGACCTCTCTTTTGAGTGAGAGGACTTCATTCTTAAAAACGCGTAGATGAGGTATTTTCTACGTTAAAAATTACACTGCTGGTCTATTGAAGGGGGCGGATTGGAGCACCCCCTGCGTATGCCTTTGATGGCAATAAGCAGAAACACATTCTAGCGACTAGCCGACTTCTGCACGGGCTAAGTGAGGAATGAACAGAGGCGATCCCCTTGAAAAAACGTCGATGTTCTTTGTCCGTAATTTTTGTAATGAAGTTTGTTGCCCATGTATATAACTTAACCAAAAATAATAATAATTTCTACAACGATGACCTATTTCAATGAACTCAACCCTGAATCTACCTTTGGCTACAAAGTGGCACCTATCCGCGGTAATATCGTTTCGAAAAATGTTTCAATTTGCCTTGGGTGAATCTCGCTTCTTTCTATCTTTATGCAGAAACGTTTTTGTCAATGGACTGCATCCAATGAACACTTGAATTTGTGAACTGAAATTCGTTTTAAGAAATCCTCGCCGTAGGACAATGAATAATTCAGATACAAGTTTCGTATTGTGTTTTTGTATAACTAAAGAGAGAAATACACATTGTGTTTGTGTAAATTATTAATTAGTTGCTTTTTGCTATAAAATAGAATAATTGAGCATGAATTTCTCTCCTGAAAAATATTGAGCATCATGCTTTACAAATGCATTAAATTTGCATTTTATATTGAAAGTGCTAAATAGTTATTATTTAATAGTTCTATTTTCGAAAGTATATATAAGCGCTTTCTTTTCATATGTAATTTAGTTAGAGCTCTTGTAAGAAGTGCGACACGACATTACGTCTAATTTCGCTTCCTTATACTCTGATTTGTCTGGCGTTGAACATATTTTTCTTTTTCTTTTTTTTACGGTCAGATGATTTAAATTGTCAGATATATATTGTTTTTTCTCCTTTATATACTTTAAAAAAAAAGTAAAAGAATTTTGATAGTAATTTTACAAGTGTTTATTTCGCTAAGAGAACAACTTGAATCATTTTCTGTAATTGCGGCTTCTAATAAAAGTTCTTTAATCATGTTTATTTTTCAGTATTATACCAATAAGATATTTTGAATCTTTCTGTACTCGATAAATTTGGTATGGTATTGTCTTTTTGGTGCCTATTTCATTTGAAAACAAAAGTGTATATTCACAGTAAATATTATTTCTTTTTAACACAAAAATAGTTATGGTATTGTTATATATAGTTTAAACGATGAATTATTTCTTAAATATTCATATGATTGAGAATATAGAAATATACATTGTGACGGGGCTTTACGGAATTTTCTATTAATCCTCTTGGGGAATCTTTGGGGCCATCAATTGAGTTATTTCACAGCCATCCCTCTCAAGAAGAAGCCTTGATATGCAGATTAGCTAGTATATTTATAGTGGAAGTGTAGTAATCGAAAAAAAAAAAGGAAAAGAAACTGAGTTGTTGAACGCAGTGCTGTTACGGTAAGGATCGGAATTTATACGCATGATTATAGGACGGGCTTTAGTTATTAAAATTGTGACGGGCTCACGCGTCTTTTCTGTAACATAACCTCTGGGTTCTTTGATGGCCAAGATTAATGGCAAATCTTTTCCAACCCAAATCCAAGAAGTGAAATGCAAGTGTAGATGCAAATAAGATAGCCTTTAAAAGAACAGAAGTTTTAGTAAGCGGGATGGCAATTTAGAGAAAATTCTGTTTGGAAAAGATAGAAGTGTAATTTGACGGCCTACCAAAGACTAACGGATTCCTAGCCATTACTACAAGGTGCATACTATTGCACGCGTGCCTAACAGTCTCTCTGAAAGTGATTGAACCGTTGCGGAATTCAAGGTAGGACAGATTATTTAATATTAGAACTCGTAATATTATTAGAATTGAAAGTAGGCGGATAATATAATTATTTAGATAAGTGATCCAAGTTGCGCGATCCGGTTTAGCTACAGCTACGTGTTTGGTTTATTCTCACTTTATATAAGTTTGTCCAATATATTAGAAATTTAAGTTAAACTCTTAATAAAGTCATATTAAGAATTCTAAAATGTCGATTCATTTTGAGAATCCCACACCTCTAATTCCCGCTGACAACCAAAGATATGGTCGCCATAGATCGACCATATCACAAAATAAATTAAGGAATTTAGGATTCTTAAGATAACTTTGAGTAAAGTTAAGTGATTAGGATTTCATGCGCTTATTCACATAAGATTTTGAGCTACGTTATATCGCTCTAGATTTTTCCTCTATAGTTGGCTTGTCTTTGATTATTATATTTGGTAATAATAAATTGGATTTCTCATGGCTAGCTTGGGTCATCAATCCTTACCTCCTACATATTTAGGTCGAGGAGATGAAGAGATGGCTTCCTCAGGCGGGAGGCCATTACAACGTAAGAATAAAATTTCTTGTAATTCTTAAATATTTTACCTAAGAATAAACCTGAAAAATGTATATATTTTAAGGTACTTTCCATCTGTAGATTTTATGTATATATTCAGATTTAGTGAACTTGAATAGAGTTAAGTAGCTATAAGGAAAAAATAAATTTTTTACGAGAACTTTTTGTCGTTCTTGGGTAAGGAAAGAAATTCTGATCTCCTTAATTGGCTACAGATATGGGAATAGATATGCCTGGTGGCGGTTGCTTAATTGAGCTAAAGATTTAATCTCTAAAACTAATAAACTTGATGAAACTTCTTTGCCTTGATTATTTCAAAACTATAATCGAGGAAAAACATTACAAAGAAAAAGAAGAACATGTATTAGAGTTGGAAAAACTTCATCTGCAAATCGAGGCCCAAAAACTTGTATAAACTGTATATGGGTTCTAAAAAATGCTTTCAACTATCAACTAAATTTTTATATAAATAAATTAATCCCCAAATTTTGATCCTAAAGGAGATAATGCCCTTATTGCTCAATATAAGCGCCAACTCAGAGTTTAAAACATCGAAAAGGAACACTGGATCGCATATGTATTTGAGTGCTGCCTAATGATGTTGCAGAATTCATTGCAAGAGATTCTGAAGACAAAGCTCCAGAATTCAAGCTCAAGCTCTATTTCACTTTGCTAAAATGTTACTACAGAAGTTGAAATTAAGCACTGAGAAATTATGTTGCTTTTTTTCCACGCATAGAAAATTACCTGATGAAATGTTGAAAGATTTTTACTTCGAGCTTCGAAACTATTTAGAAAACTAGCAAGCAGAAATAAATATTCAGGACTTTGATAGAAGAAAAATTTAATTATTCTTGACCAAATGAAAAAAACGGGTCTCTTCAGAAGTCAGTGATCATTTTATGGATGTAAATTGTAACTGGGTTGTTATTCCCCCCTGATGATCTGATAGAAAAAATTAGACAACTATGGCATCTTAATAACAAACACGAAATAAGCACAAATGCTGTTGCTAGATATCAATGAAAGGTTTCACTTGAAACCGAAGGAGCAGTACAGACCCAATAACCAAAAACTTAACTATTCCAAAGGAATTAAGTCCCTTTGAGAACAAACATATGACAGTCAGCTCCTGTTCGTGATTCCAAGTCATAGTACGCGGGACTCTGTTCACGAAACAGTCCATATGAAAAGTATCGATAGACTTGTAGAGGACAGAACCTTTCTGATTTGTTACGGCTGTGGATCCCCTTGAAAAATTAAGTTTAATTACCACGCTTGCTTTGAAATTTTGCAGAAAGGTAATGACTTATCGTCCAAATTCAATATTCTGAATTTTTAGAGTTTTTAGATGTAAGATACCCCACCAAACATAATTGGAACTTCCGTTTGAAACACTCAATCAGCGGCGTGTGCTGATACCTGTGCTACACATTTAGTAGCTAGAGAGGAAGTGTAACATGTAAACTGCAAAAAAAAAACATGGGATAACTAAAAAAAGGGCAAAACTACTGCTATGACACTGGCTAATGGGCCTATTTAACTCTGAGAGTTACACACATCAGTTGTAGACATCAGTATCCAAAGAAATGTTTATTCAATAGAACTGATGGGGCTAAAAATGCCTGAGTAAGCCAAAATCTTTTCGGTATTGACTTTTAGAGCGCAGCAGGGATCGTCCTAGATCTCAAAAGACAGTTATTTTTCTGAATCTTCTCAGTAAAGGCACAATTTCATATAAATGTTGTCTAACATCAATGCTCTTCTTGTAGGGAAAAACTAAATCACATCCTTGTAGACTTTTTGAAAATAGAGGTACACATCTCTCTTTTCAGCAGTAACTAGAGCTAAATTCCAACCTAGAAAAATACAAGAAATGTTTCCAAACGTGGGAGAACTATCACTTTTATGGAACATCGAGTTTAATACAGTAGAACCTGTTTTTGTGCGGTCCTTTTTTTTTTAAAAAAAAAAAAATTTCTGCAGTATTTCGATGAATTTGCTTGCTATATGTAAGAATTCATGAAATTTTCGAATATTTTTTGTGCGGTTATTTTTATGCGGTTCCTATCAACCGCACAAAAACAGGTTCAACTGTCCCAGTAATAGAAACCTGTAATGAAAAAAAATTTTGAAGCAAGAAATTTTTTTCAAAAGGAAGCGCAATTCATCTCGTAAAGGATTCCGCTGTCTAGAAGATTCCACTTTCACTCATTTTAGGAAGTGCGTGCAGTTTGAAAGATATATTCAGAATTCTGCAAAAATATTACTTTCCCTCCGTGAATTAGCAAAGAAAAGAATCCAGAGAGAATGGGGTTTCAACTAACAGATCATTGTCGAAAAGTTTAAATACGTTTTAAAAACATATCAAGTAGTTGTCTGAAGATTCATTTTAAGAGAGAGAGATACATCAATTTTTTAAAAAGAAAAACTGAATTTCTCTGATAGATTTTTGATGACGGTTTGATTCATCCATCTCTTTTTAAAACCGTGGCTGTTCAAAATATACCGGGACCTAAAAAAAACCGTAAGCAAATTCAAAATTTCCTGATTTGATAGGACTTTTCAGAAGATTTGTCTATTTTACAAAATTTTATATATATATATATATATATATATATATATGTTATGAATTGGCCGAGTGGTTTCAAGAAAACATCTTCAGTGGACGTGACGTTCATCGTTTATTATGAGGCACACATCAATAGATTAAAAACACAAATGTGGTACATTTTCACATTGAATAGAGAAACTTGCGACGATTGACAAGCAAAGCAGACAACGACAAGCAGCAGCGGCATGTTGAAGGACACAAAGACAAAGAACTTCAGTTATTTACATTCTTACATGATGAAGGCAAGCAGACAAAGAGAGCGATTACACAAGATTTTTGCTTTTATACCAGCAGTGCAAGCGCGTGATTATTACGTAATAGTAGTTCTGATTGGATAGAGAATGGGCGGGACAGGGATTTCGGACTAGCCGATTACGATTAAGATTACAATGTTGTTTTTAAACCAAAGAATTAAAGTTATTTTAAATATTAGTACAGAGTTAATAAAAAGAAAAATTTCTAAAATTATTTCAATTTATTTAACTAGTTAGAAGGATTTTAATGTATAATATAAGTTGAATAAAATTTGGTATATGTGTGAAATCATAAAATGTCATCAACATCGATTCGATGAGATTACAGAATAATAAGAATCTACTGTTGACAAGTTTTAAGAGAATAAATATATCTCACCATTTTTGAAAATATAATTCATTACACCAAAATATGAAAATCTTTCTCCAAAGCAATCTGACTTGGTGCTGAATGCTTCTCTTGCAATTTTAATACTTCCCATAATGACAAAGAGTCGCCCAGTGCTTGTAAAACAATAGATGTCTCCGTAGTTTTTCTTCAGCTCTTCCAACTTTAGATGACAGTCAGAATCATTTAAAAATGGCCAATACCCAAAGTATGGCAAACCTACAGGCCCTGGAGGAAGGCCTCTTCTTTTAAAAAGAAAATACCATACCGTTATGAGAAGTGTCGCTAATGCTGAAGCAAGCGAAACTGCAGATGATATATGACTACTGTCAAATATCATGCTTATTTGTGTCATGATTTAAAGAACTCTGCGAAAGAATAAAAAATCCTGAATTAGTGCTGTAAGAAAACGTATGCAAATTCTCACGTAAGCCGTATCGATTGGGATATAATTTACAAACATAAAAATAGAAATCAGTTCAATATAAAACGAATGAATTTGAAAATTAAATGAGTCTGTCTAAATAGTTGTACATTTTAAGGTAGCAGCCGCTAACCACTTCATTAACAATTAAACGATGTATAATTTTTTATTTGAGAGACCCTGATAAGAATTAAGAAAGAAAAATTTAAATATTTATATAATTATAATAAAAAAAATGTACTTATTAGTTCAAATCAATTGAAAAGAATAAAAATATGGAACATAGGGAGCATTTTAAAATTCCTATATTTAAAATTTAAAATATATATATAACACGTAATATAAAAAAAAATTTTTTTTTTAAGTCAATTCTTACTTTGTTGGAAAAACGTACTGGCATCACCTGTTGCAGCCAGTTGTAACTTCGACACAAATAACGCAGAATAAATTTAAAAATAAAAAATAAAAATTTAATTAATTAATTAATATTTGAAAAAAAACTGTATTAACATGAAGTGTCATCCACTACAAGTTTTAAAAAATGTATTTTAATTTGAATGGATGAATAGAAAGTATTATATTAACGATTGAAAATTTAAACAATATATATATATATATATTTTTATATATATATAGGGAGAGGAGAGAGAACTAATAGTAGGAATTGAAAAAAGGAAAAAATTTTAATTTTTTTTGTGGCAAATAATATGGTGATAAAATTGGCTATATGCTTACAAAATTTATTTATTCGACATTAATAATTGAAGGGAAAAAAGATCTACTGTGGTCTTAATATGTTTACTAAATAATGCTGATTATACACTATATTAGATATTATATGTAATAACTAAAACAGAGCATTGAAACAGCGCGATATACATATTTCGTCTACATTAAAAGAATTAAATGAAAAGTACAAAAGTCTTACCCTCTCGAGCAAAAACCTTATACGTGTGTTTACCATCTAATATATAGTCAAGTACTTATTAAACTTTATTGTTAGTAAAAGTACACCAACTTTATTACCACTTATTTATGTCTCTACATTTCCATGTCACTAAAAACTAACTTCACGAAAAAAAAAGAACAAACCGGCAACAAAAAGCAATATTAACAATCTGAAATGTTATGCCGCCAATTCTCACGTTCAAATATCGCTAGACACCTGCAAAAGTAGCTAAAAAGTAGCTAAACTCAGAAGGAATTTCGCTAAAAACAGTAGCTAAAATTTTTGATAAGTTTTATCCATATTCCATAATACGTTTTGAAATTTAATTACGTTCTTTTTTTAAATTGAATATTTATAAAAAATATAGATAATGTCACAATTTTTTTGTGGATCATCAAAATTTTTTCACAGACCACCGGTTTGCGACCGCCGCTGGTTTAAAATATACAACGAAGACTCCTCAAAATTAATCTGCAGATATTTTGAATTTCATCAAATAGTTGTTTTAGACTTAAATTTACGATTATCTTTTAATCCAATTTTTCTTAATTTTTAGAGAATTTTCTCATCAAATATAGCTTAGTGTACATAATACGTCTTTTAACAATGGGAACAACTCAAAAATATACCACATATAACAAAATTGAGAATTCTAATAATAAAGAAATACCTAATCTTACTTTGCACTGCTATTTCAAATGAAATTTAAAAGCATTTGACACGGATACATTTTTACTTATATATATAAGCATTACTTAGAATATATAATTTACGTTTTATGCTCTATCACAGAACTTTATTAATGATTAAGTAACCTTGTTTGATAAATAAGGGTATTTATTCAACCACAGTCTGCGTCAGCTTTTTAGTTTTCTTATATGGTTCCTTAAATACATAGATAAAAAACGCAGCCGCAGCACATTTTTAATTTTTTTCAACTCGAATTATCTTTTCAGAACTAAAAAACGGTATGTCATTGTCAAACTTTTTGTAAAAACAGGAAAACAAAACAAATTACCTCAAATATACAAACAACTAAAACGACTCGAATGGGATTTTTTCTTTATAAAATACAGATTTAACGCACGTGTATTTTGCCCGGTATATAAGTAATTCAATTGACTCAAATATATTTGTGAATAAAAATCAAAAAACAGATATTTACTGTTGCTGTCGTTTTTGTAATATCACGCTTTTCGCATATTTCTAGATATGAAAATGAAATGTGAAACTCGTGTCTAAAGTTGTATTTCGGAATGTTTAATTACTAATTGGTGCATTACATGCATCAGCGTTTCACGATTGGAGTCCATAGAAGCATTGAATGTCGACAAAGAAAGACGCATTTTTTGATTTTTATAATTTTAACCTAAGAACTCACGATATTATTATTAAAGCAATTTAAAAAAAATGATAAAATAAAATAATATCACAGGGAGTTCCAAATTTGATTTGATTTTATATTAACCCGTGGCGTAACGGAGAATATTAGGGCTCCCTTTGCAAAGTCATGTTGTAGGTGCCCTAGAATCCTGCACCCCCTCTCCCACCCCGGCGTTGCGAAGATTGTGGGGTTGTACGTTAAGCCACAGACATTAACGTCGCACTCTGAAAATGCCCGAAGGCTATTGGTGACGAACCTCGTGTTTTTTAGTCTCATGAAGGGATGATGACGACACCTGAACTAGCAGCACTCTCTCTAGACTTTTACACCACAACAACGAAAGGATTCTGAACCTCGACAGATTTAACGAACCGGAGCCCTTGTACACTTCTGGTCTTCTGCTGCACTAGAGATGGCGATCTGAGATCCATGAATCGAAAAATCGATTTCTCGGACCAAAAAAATCGATTTTTTTAAATCGATGTGTAGCTCTGAATTGATTCAGTTAATCGATATTTCATCCTAGAAAATCGACATCCGATTTTTTCTGTTTTGGTAAAAACCATAAGATTATTTACAATTATATATATATATATAGTTGAATGTACTATCTTTAAAACCTGTAATATTACGGTGTTGGCGGTTAAAGGGTTAATTTACTGGCAAGAACAAAAAAACTGCATTTATCATCACGTTCTTCAACAGCCATGATGTGTATGCGTATCGTGGGATCATTTGTTCCTTGTGAGCACCTTTTTTCGATTGCAGGCAACATCGTAAGTGATGAACGGAACCGCTTCGATCCCAGTAAACTTGACAGACTGTTGTTTTTAAAAAGCTTATATATTCAGCATTAGAAGCTATAAGCTATATTATCTATTTTCTAAACTTTTAAGTGTAACAAATACATTTAGAAAATAAATGTCTTCTTTTGTACCTGATACTTTGATATAGTAATAAAAACAATTGTAATGGTCGAATTCTCTGAACAAAAAAAATTCGCTGATTTTATTGATAAGAGATCGTTTATTATGGTATTTTTCTTGTTTTTCATAAAATGAATTTATATTTACATTGTAAATGCAAACTTTAAAAAAAAATCAATTTTTTAGAAATCGATCCTTTAGACCTCGATTTTTTTGTAAATCGATTCATCAGGTTACGATTCGAATTCATTTAAAAATTGATCCTTTTCGGAAAGAATTACCATCCCTATGCTGCACATGGCCTCCAACCCTTAACTCCACAAAGGTAGCAGCGAAATCACAACCATGATACCTGAGGGTTGATCGAAAACTTTTTCAGAATTTCAAAGCGTACTTTTGTGGAAGAGATGCTCTCTCTGGTATACATATGGAAGAGTAAATATAAAATAAAAAATTAGCATTTATTTTAAGGGCTACCATACACAAGGGGAAGGAAGTTCAGGTATTTGAGCTCATTAGTGGTAAAAAAATCAAAGTAATTTTTTTTTTTATTAAAGAAAAACAGGTATATTGATAATTTTTAACATTTATTGCGATGAGAGGATACCTCCTAAATAGTTACAAGAGAAAAACATCAGGTACATTAACAGCTTCTTTTGCATTAAATTTTTTTTTGAAAAAAAAAAAACTTGCATTTGAAATTATAGTACACGATAAGGAGGAATACTGAGAAATGCTTGAATCGGACTGATTCGACGTTGCAGAGAAAAGAAAGCTGAAGTTATGTAATGTTGCATTGTAAATCATGCTATTCCCTACTCAGTATTTATTTATCAATAGCCATCGTTTTTGGTTATTTATATTGCAGAAAAATTATTTTATTTTGAATCTAAAATACCTAACCAATGTTAGGTGTTTTTCCATATTTTCGAAAACTCAACCCCTTCGTGGGCAATGTTAAATTTTGAAATTATTTTTCTTCTTGTCTCCATACCAGAGAACATCTTTTCCACATAAGTAGATTCCAATTAATAATATTTTTTCCTTCCATATAACCGCGATCCACCCTATGAACACTCAGCTGCAGTAGCCAAAGAAGACTTGAGATTCTCGGTCAGAAAATAATAAAACTTTTTTTTTAACAGTGGAAATATTCTTTCCCAAAGAAGGATGATTTCAATTTTACGCCGGCTATTTTTTAAGTAAGGTCTGTTGGCGTGTATAGTTCCCTAGTTCACGCGTACGCCGCAACGAGTCTCTGCGTCTCTGACCAGCATCCTTTGCAAACTCACTAGCGTCATTTCCAGCTCTGTAGCAGTCGTGTAAGCATCGCTGTGGGTCTTTAAAATGTTTAAGGTGATTGAATTTCCCGCCAAGGGTGAGATACGGTCTGTTATCCGTACTTTGACTGCGAGAAACATGTCGACTGCAGACATTCAACGCCAGATAACATAAATTTATGGCACTGAAGCAATGAGTGATAGTAAGATTCGAAAACGGGTCAAGAAGTTTAAAGATGGGCGAACAAACGTCCGTGACGAAGAACGCTCAGGCCGGCCCTCTGTAATCACTAATGATTTGATGCAAGCAGTTGAAACAAAAATTCGTGAGAACAAGAGATTCACGCTAACCACTCTTTCATTGGAATTTTCGGTCGGTTGTGTTCAAAATTGTGACTGAAGACCTCAACTTTAAGAAATTGTGTTCTCGGTGGGTACCCAGACTCCCCACAGCGGAACACAAAGAGAAGAGATTTGCCAGTTCATTGGACTTTTTGATTCATTACGAAGAAGGGGATGACATGTTGAGTCGAATCACATTCCTGGAGATGAAGCATGGGTATCCCATATCACCCCGGAATCAAAGCAACAATTGATGGAATGGCGACACACATCCTCTCCCATTAAGGTCAAAGCCAAACAAACGCTGTCAAAGCGCAAGATTATGGCAACAGTATTCTGGGACCAGCGCGGTGTTTTGCTTGTGGACTTAATGCCACAAGGAACAACGATCAATTTAGGTGCCTACTGTGCAACACAACGGAAGCTCCGAAGAGCATTGCAAAACAAACGGCGCGGCATGTTGTCAAACGGTGTTTTGCTCCTCCACGATAACACAAGGCCTCACACTTCTCGAACGACTCGGGACTTAATCGAAACTTTTGGCTGGGAGGTTTTGGACCATGCACCATGCAGCCCCGACCTTACTCCCAGCGATTTCCACCTTTTCCGGTACCTCAACACAGTCTTGGCGGGAAACGCTTCAGTGACAACGAAGAAGTGAAAGCGGCCGTGAACTCTTGGCTGTCCGACCAAGCGGCAGACATCTTTGAAGAGGGTTTTCAAAACTTATTTCGAAAGTATAACAAGTGCATTAATAAACTCGGCAACTATGTAAAAAAAATAGGCAAAAGTATGTACAATCCTAAAATAAAGGTTTTTCGAAACAAAATATTGTCGTTATTTTTTTTAAAAACAAATGGATCTTTCTTAAAAAACAGCCCTCGTATATCCTCAAAATTGAATGTTCATTATGTGGAGTTTCGATTACTTAACTCAGGGACTTACTGACTTACTTATACTTAATTCAGGACTCATAGTCAATATAAAATTTAAAATGTTGGTGTTAATGTATTTTAAGTCTAAAGAATTTTCCGGTCTTAATAAAATACATTTGAGTATTTGAATCAAAACCGTTTTTATTATTGATTCTGAAAAATTAATCTCCATCGTCACTGGTTTTAATTCTAAGAAAAATTTGAATTTCATTTTATATAATGAACGTTTAGTCTTTGAAATAAATAGATGCTTAAATGTGATAGTAATTAAATTTAACTATTAGAACGTTTTAGAATCGTTCCGAGATACTAGGAAAATTGTTGTATAAGGGAAAGGAAGATCAAGGGCGATCAAAAACTAGGAAGAAGCTAAATCATGTTTTATATTTCTAGGTTATCATTTTGGAAGAATTGAGCTACGTTTAAAGTTCATTTTTGGAATTCTTATGAGGAAAGAATTCAAATTTTTAATCCCAAACGATTTTCTAAAGAAAAACAATACTTATTAAGTATGGACTCATTCGAATTCTCCTGAAAATTTTGGAAGAAAAGTAATTCTTAGGAATTCAACTATCACAAAAAATAAATTTGAAAAGAAACTGAGATTCTGTTTACAAACGGATTTTTTTTTTTTTTTATGTAGAAAGAACTTTTACTTAAATAGGCAGAACCAACAGCGGAAAATAGAGTACACATGCAATTTTCTGTCTTCAAACAATTAAATCTCTCCAGTAATGGCATTCATTAATTTACAAAACAGTTGTATATTTATCTGTAGTTATCTTTCGGATTTTTTCGTAATTTCGAAGATGTTTGTCAAGAAAGTCCATAAGAAATTTATCAAATTCCAACCGTTCAAAAATTTTCAAATTTGTAGAGTAGTCCAGAGTGCCACAGAGAATTGTACCACGTGCCACATGTGGCATGCGTTCCCGACCCTATTCTATAAGTTCATCAAATTTTTGTCGAGTAAGGGATTTTGAAATATCATTGATATCGATTCACTGAAGGCGCAGAATCATAAGAATCGTCTGCGGGTAACTTTTTAAAAACAAGTTTAATGTTAAAAAATTAAAAACAATTCTGTGACTATTTTGAAAAATGCAATGAATGTAAAAGAATCACTATTTAAAGTGAAGTGAAACGAGTTCGCAGAGGATGATGATGATGTGTGTGTGATAGCGAAATCTTATAAGATAGTGATCTTTATATTTGTAAAAGCTACTTCGTGGAATATCTTCGTTTCTGCATGACTTACAGTGCAATTATCCTTATATACAGTGCAATTATCCTTACAAATATTTTGATCCAGTGTGCGTCTGGTAGGTTTTTCATCTAATTCAGATAAGTAATATTATTATTAACTAGGGCTAAAACTCACGCATATTTACTGCTTACAACCATATTAGATTTGAAATAACCTTTACAAAATTGTTGATTTCATAATGTGTCTTTCATACTAACACGAACTCAAGTTCTACTTAACGATTGATTTTTAAAAAATACAACGAAGACTCGTTCAAAATCAATCAGTTGATATTTTGAATTTCAAGGTCAAATAGTTTTTTTGGATTTCAATTTACATTGAGGTTTCTTGCTTTTTAAAAAATGTTCTCAATATATAATTTTGTACCATAACACGTCTTTAAACAGTGGTAATAACTTTATGCGGGAAATTTTACCTAATCTTACAATTTTATTTGTAGATTTTAGAAAAAATTGCGCAAAATAAAAAATGGCCAGTTAGAAAAATTTGGTTATTTTAATAAATTTTTTGGGTCACACTTCAACACTTAAGCAGTGGACACAAGAGTACCTAGCACAATAACCAATTTTATGGTTCTATCTTGTCGATAGCTTGCATGACACATCACAATACAGTTTTTTGTGGACTGGTATTTATTTTTTACTCACAACACACTTTTTACATTCACATCAGAATTGCTGGGCATGCGCAGTTCAGGCAGCGCTATTGGGCTTGCGTAAACACAGTGCATACATTCGTTTTTATATATATAGACACAATAACACAACTTAATCCTTCATCGACCGCATTATGATTTATTTCAGTTTTTTTAATGCAATATTTTTTTTTTGAATCACTACATTGAAAACTAAGGGATATACATAAACAAAATACTCAACCTTGAGAAATTTAATTAGTTAGAGCTAATTAATTAATTAAACATATTCAACTGTAAAATTAATTACACACTCTGTCCACTTAAAATAAACAGTCAAATCGTTTTCTAAGGTCTTCATTAACATACCAAAAAAATAAGAGTCTTACCTTTTGACATAAACTATTTTTTCTGAACAAAAATGACAATCTTCGCTATCCGCTGAAAACGCGATTTCTGCTTAAAACTATTCGCCTTCACCGCTAAAATACTCATCATAGAACCCGTGCTGCCATATATCTTGGAAGAGTGGATTTCAAAGAATATTCCTGCCAGGTATCGTCAGAGTATTCGTAAAAACGCGGTTATTCTATGTAATTTAAAGTGAGTGGTACTTATGAGTACCATCGGTCGATAAAGGGTTAACTCTCTTAATTACACAGATGGCGCTTTGCATGCCGTGAACTGGCAAAATTTACAGCTCTTTCTAAATGGCTTTATCATTATTTCATTCTTATTTGCCGTTAAGCATGTAATGGAATAAAGTAATGTTTAATGAAGTTTTAAATTAAGCAATGCCAATCGCCATTTTATAAAAATTACTACGATAAGTAAAATTTTTCTATGTAAAAGGAGAAGGAAAGAGAGAATGATTAATAAACTGAAGGAACAAAATTATATGTAATATAATAAAAATTAACAATAAATTACTGCAGAATAATAAAAATAAATTTAAAGTGGAAAAATACGTTTTTTATAGAAAGGAAAAACATGCCACTTATAACAATACTGAGGATTCTAATAATAAGTACATACTCTTTGAGTTTGCAGTGCTGTCTCATATGAAACTTAAGAATTGATACGCATATATTTTTTGTTGTTTTTACATACCAGGTGTATGCAAATGAAATGAGACGATTATTTTAAAAAAAACACAATAAATTTGCGAAAACTGTTAGTATTTCTTTATTTGAAATAATAGCCATCGCTAGCTACACATTTTCCCATCTCTCGGGCAATTTGTGGATACCACGCCAAAAAAATGATCGGTCTTTTGAGGCCAGCCAGTCATCAAGCCAAGATTTGACGTTTTCGTAAGAAGTGAAGCGCTGGTCAGCCAATGCGTGTCCCAATGATGCAAATAGGTGGTAATCGGAAGGAGCCAAGTCTGGCGAATAAGCCGCATGCGCTAAGGGCTCCCAGCCAAGCACCTTAACGATGTCCTTGGTCGGCTTAGCACGGTGGCTAGGTGCTTTGTCATCAAGGAAAATCATTTTTTGCTACCGTTTCTTGTATTGCTAGCGTTTTTTGAGTATTGTTCCTTGTAGCAATCAGTATTAATGGTTTCGCGGGTTTGAGAAGCTCATAATAGATTGGTTCCTCCTGATCCCAGAAAATACACAGCATTGTCTTGCGGCCGAAGCGATTCCGTCTTGCGGTCAATTTGGACGGCTGTCCCGGGTCAACATGTGATCGATTACGCTGGGAATTCTCAAAATAAATCCATTTTTCATCGCCAGTCACAATACGATGGAGATATGACTTGCGTTTGTAGCGGGCAAGCAACATTTCGCACACGATTTTTCGGTTTTCCTGTTGACGGTCCGTTAGCTAGTGTGGTACCCATCTACCAACCTTTATTATCTTGCCCATTGCTTTGAGACGACGGGAAACAGGGCTCTGGTTAACATTCAATTGTTCTGCAAGATGTTCTTGCGCGCGCGCGTTTGGCCATCATCTTCATCGAGTAATGCTTGCAATTCAGCATCTTCAAATTTTTTTGCTGGTCTGCCACGCTCCTCGTTTCTCACATCGAAATCACCATTTTGAAACTTTTCAAACCACCTGTAGCACGGCTCAGAGCATTGCCACCATATGCTTCTACAAGCATTTGATGCGATTCGGCAGCATTTTTCTTCAGATGGTAACAAAAAATTAATGCTGTCCTCAAATCGTGGTCGGAAGGCATAAAATTCGACATTTTCAACACAGTAAAAAAAATTCAAAGCACGCTGAAACTCGTCCAAATGTAAACTAAACATGAGTATCAAAGATCAAACTATAAAAAAAATCACGTGTCACGGTTTCGTATTGTTTGCATATATGCGTGGCGACATCTGTTATCAATCGTCTCATTTGATATGCATACACCTGATATATATATACTTTAATTAACACACATATATATTAGGGGGACCGAAAAGTAATGCCGTTTTTGTGCATGTCATTGCTGCAAATGTTTATGAGTTCATTGCGTAGTTGAAAGTCGTGCCAGAGAAATTTCATAGTTAAAGTGAGTTGTTTAGTTGTGAAAACCTAAACCTTATAAATTTTCTTCCCCCATTTTGAGTGAAATGGATAGCCAAATACCAGAAGAGATTCATATCCGCCATTGCATGCTTTTGGAGTTTCACAAGGGTAGTAATGCAACAGTTGCTACCCCAAAAACATTTGCGATGCTTACCCAAGTGCCTTAGATGTTTGTAAATGCCAAAGGTGGTTTTCAAAGTTCAGATCCGATAATTTCGATCTTTCTAACTCACATCGATCAGGAAGACCAACAACTTTAGACAATGACGTTATTAAGGGCGCAAGTGGAAGCAAATCCGTGTCAAACAATCGAGGAACTGTCAAATGTTCTTAACCAGCCTTGGTCGACCATCCAAGAACATTTGCAACAGATTGGTAAAACAAACAGAGCAGGTGTTTGGGCTCCGCATAATCTGTTTGAAGAAAACAGAGCTAACCGATCTACGACATGCAACTTATTGCTTCAACGGTACAATACAGAACCGTTTTTTGATCGCTTGATCACTGCAGATGAAAAATGGGTCCTGTATGATAATCCAAAATGCAAAAGACAATGGCTCTCTCCGAAAGAACCGTCACGTAGGACTGCTAAGCTAGGTTTACATCCAAAAAAGGCGCTTTTGTGTGTTTGGTGGGGTATTCGTGGAATCGTCCATTTTGAAGTGCTTAAACCTGGAGAAACTGTTAATGCAGACCTTTATTGTGAACAATTAGATCAACTAAATCAATCAGTAATTGAAAAGTATCCAGTGATTATCAATAGAAAAGGCGTTGTTTTGCAACACGATAATATGCAAGACCGCACTGAGCAAGAAAAAAAAATGGAAAAAATTAATGGATTGGGGTGAGAGGTATTGTCTCACCCATCATACTCGCCTGACATTGCACCAACGGATTTCCATTTATTCCGTTCAATGCAACACTTCTTAACAAACAAAAAATTTCAAAATTTGGATGATATGAAATATGCCATCTCCAGATATTTTACTGAAAAACCAATTGATTTTTATCGATCCGGCATTGAAAATTTGCACACTAGATGGCAAAAGGTTGTTGCCAGCGAGGGTGATTACATCATTGACTAAAAAGAAAAACTTGTAAGAAATTTATTTATTCGAATTTACTGTAAAAAAAGTGTGTGTGTACTTATGTACGCACGTAAGAAGTTATATTTCTTTGGCGTAACAAGATTAAAATCTTTCTAAAAGTCTTTAGCAGGGCAAGCTGGGCCAAAGACGAAACGCGGTCACGAGCAGAGTTGAACGATACCAGCCTTCAGTCATTCGGACCAGCCAAACCCGAGATAATCACGATTAAATAAATTTAAACCCCGTACAGTGACAATAGGACCAATAATATGGGGAGGGGGTCGAAGGCGGGAATGATCTGTCCCGTTCTGCATATTTCTAGACAAAGCATTTTCGTATACGTTCCTAAGGAACACAAAGCAAAGGTTCACTGTCGCAGGTGTATACTCAGTGGTAGAGCATTCGGCTGCAGATCGAGAGGTCTCCGGTTCGAACCCGGGTGTCCCCTTCTTCAGGGAAGTAAAGAGGAACATTTTTCTGGGAATTTTTCGAAGTCGGGAAGGATTTGTCCCGTTCTGTATATTTCTAGACAAAGGATTTTCTCATCCGTGACGGTGTGCGCACGCATTTTAAAAATTTACCCTCATCCTATTTCTCTAACGCCCGAAAAGAAGTATAACTTCAAAAACGACATAATTTTCCGGTCCCCCTAATATTAAGTGTTACGCTCTATCACAGAATCAGGTCGAGCAACCTTGGTTGATAAATATCTGTATTTATCCAACCACAGTTTGCGGCATCATTTCTGTTTTCTTATTAGGTTCATCAGACACACAGTTAAAAGATGTCATTATATTCATACAATTTTGAATTCATATTACTTACTACGTATCTTCTCAAAGCTAAAAAAATGGAATGTCATTGTCGTTTCTTTTGAAAAACAGGAAAAAATGAAACATCTTATCTCGGAAATGGTAAGAATGATTCGAATAGGATTTGTTTATTAATGCAAATGTATTTTAACCGAGTTTTTTTTTATTTTAACTTGGATGTGTCTGTGAAAACAAATCAAAAGACAAATATTTGTTTTTTTTTCTTTTGCTATAACAAGCTTTTCACAAATAAATGTATTTTGTTTACAGATCCACTAAAAACGGGTTTTGTGGAAATCGACCCCAAAACGGATGGGGGTGGGGCTTTATAAATAAAAAAAACTATCTTCTTTGAACTATTAGACCTACAGACTTGAAATTTGGCAAACACATTTCTTTTGTAGAGTAAATATCCGCAAAGAACGGGTTTTGCCTAATCGACTTACAGCGGAAACGGGGGCTTAAAAAATAAATATACTTCCAGTGTGGAAAATCTAGTCATTTCCTTTTAAAATCAAAAAGCGATGGCTATAAGAGTGTTTTTGAATGCAATGGGAAATTTAATGCTAGGACTTGGATACTTAGTAACTTTAAAACTATACGCAGTTATACATCATCAGGTAAATACCAAGCGAAACGGATGAGTAATGGCTAGTATTGATATAATACAATTAAAAGTTATGTCTGCTCTTTCTTTCTGATGATATCGAATGAAAAATGAATCACACACAGGTTGTAAATATTATTTTATTTGTAAATTGATTATGTATTCTCTTATCCTTACGGCAGTGCTTCTCAAACTTTCAATACTGGCGACCCAATTTTCAATCATAATTTTTATTGCCCCCCCCCTTATACAATAATAATGTATTGAATGCAATAATGTTGCACTTTGACGCTAAAGTTATAATGCGATCTTAATTATAAACCGTAAAAATTAACAAGATAAGTATTAAATTTTATATTTGTTACTTCTAAGTAATATATATTTTAAGTACCGTAAAATATCCGGCGTATAACGCGCACTTTGAACACAAAAAATGAGATTGAAATATAAGGGTGCGCGTTATACGCCGGGTATAAAAATGATAGGTTTAAAAATGACAAAAGAGATGAGCATAAAAATTTTTTTACTTTTACACATATAGAAATACTGTTTATTTAAAATAAATTATATACTTTATGAACTAAAAGAGTTCTGGTTCTAGAAATATACTATTATTTCAAAAATCTAGCATAAAATCTCAATAAATGACTTCAAAACATAAGAAAGTTGTATACTAAAATTTCAGATTTCTTCTTAAAAAGCGGGGTGCGCGTTATACGGCGAACATACCTGAAAATTAAAAAATGCATCTTGAAAGTATGGGTGCGCGTTATACGCCGGATTTTACGGTAAATTACTTTTTAGTAATATATAAAAAAATTTAAGTAAATTACTTTTTCTAGTAATATATATATTTTCAATAAATTACTTTTTTTGTAATATATGTATATTTTAAGTAAATTACTCTTTTTAAGTTATAGGATCATTATTATGTTATTTTTCTTTCTCCAATTTTTAAATTGGAACAGATTGCAAAATGACATTTCGTTAAAGATTTATTTCCTTCATCATCCATTTTTAGAAGTACAAATGTCAATAGAAAATTAGTCTAGTCTATGTTGCTCTCTGTCATATCCATCACATCTGGCATTCTCGCGAACGTTTGCGAGAGTCTGGGCAACCTATCGGACGTCTGCGCAAAACATGTAAAAATGCTGTACCTCGTACAATTCCAGTCAGTTTTGGTCGAGTCGATACTTCTATAGCTACCGAATCTATCTTGAATGTACATTTTATAATTTGCACGCTAGTTGTAATTCACGGTATTAAGTATTTACGGCAGTAGAGATTAAAACAAAATCATAGATACATTTTTAAGTCGTAAGCGAACATTCAAAGGTAATATAAAGTATCAACACAAGTACACACACAGACGAGCATGGTTCCAAAAATTAAATCAAAGAAATATTCTCAAGAATACTTAAATTTGGGATTTACCATTACGGAAATAAACCTAGAAAAAAGTCCCTGTGTGTTATGTGTTAAAACTTACAAATCTGAGGAACAACATTTGGAAATTGTTTTTAAAACCACTGAAAATCATTTAGCCATGTTGGCAAAGAATTTTAAAGTTAATATTCACTACTTTTTGAGTTAGTGAATATTAACGTCGCACTATTCAGCTACACTAGGGCTGTTGGAGACGGACCATGTAGCTTTTAACCATGATCAAGTGACGAGGTCAACACATCTCCCCCCCCTCTCCTAACTACCACACCACACCAACGGCAGGACGTTTGAGCTCTCGACAGATTTAACGTGCATCACGCCCCTACAAGGCGGGTCTTTAATGGTACTGGGTTCGAACTCGTGATATACCAGTCACAATCCGATACTTTGACCACTAGGCTACCGCAGCCTCATTTTCTTGCTGAAGACAACTTGATAGAAAGTTACGAATGAATTAGGGATCCATTTCAAAATGCTTCAGAAGTGCTCTCAACTGCCGAAGAAGAAATCCAATGGCGAAATTAAAAGGCAATTTTGTAATGAATCGCTCTTTGAGTTTTGGGCAGATTTGGATGGTGAATTTTCTGCACTGAAAACAAAAGCATTTCGTTATACTATTGCCATTTTCAACATCCTACCTTTGTGAAACCGGATTTTCTGCGGTGACTGCTTTGACAACAAAATATAAATTTCAACTAAATACAGAAAAATAACCCACAGAATGTCAATTTCTAATATTAAGCTCTGCTCTTAAGCTAACTTACTTAAAAACTTAGCTCTGCAAGACAAGCCCATGGAAGTTACTAATGAGTATTAAACTTGTTCTGAATTTAGTATCAGGATTATTAGTTATACAATACCTTGTGCAGTACCGATACATTAAAAGTGTACTGGCGGAAATACCCGCTCTTCGCACGAGTTCATTTTTAAAAAATTAAAACATTATTCTTGATGCAATTGTTGAATGGCAAGGAGAGTAAAACCATGTGCACGACAATGCATACAAAATGTAAAATTCTTTTTTAAAGGGATACTCATATTGTAAATAGTTTTAAATAAACTATAATTTTAAGCCTCACAGAATTAGCATTTAGAATTAATGTTAAATAATGAAAAAGGATATAAAATTCCAATGAAGAATAATTGTGTTATTTTTAATATTTAAATCGAGAAGACTTCAAAATGTCTTTATCTGAGAGCAGGCGCGCACTCGATATTAACGTTAATGGTCGCTCGGGGTGACTCAGTAACCCCAATCCTTTTTTTATAATTATTTTTATTGTACACAATAAAAATCGTAATTCCAGTCAATAATTTAACTGAGAGAAAGTATACTCACCTACTTTCAAGGATTTTTCAATTTTTCTTTGATAATTTGAGAAAAAAATCCATTAAAACTTAACTAAACTGATTCGGATGTCATGACCTTAGTAAAGGACACAAAAATAAAAGAAATCTTTCGGTAACATTTCAGGAATGTTATTTGTTGGCAAAACTTTACCAATTTGTTCAAGTTATTGTAGTTTTACTGTCCTTTGATGATCGACAAATTACATGTTGAACTTTTTCTTGCTAGTATATTTTAAACAGGGCAAAATGTGTCTTGTGGTACACTTATGGCTTCATATTTTAGTTGATGGAGTTCTTTAGGAAACATTTGAAAATTTTCTTTCGTTTCATGTTCTCATCGCTTTTCTCTAATTAAATTTCGCTATCATGATTAATATGCATTATTTCAGCAGGTTCTTCCCTTGCTTGATCAGTTTCAAACTTTTTCAATAGAGATCACAGATGCCCCGCACGACCACTTCCGCTTTAATAATGTATTCAGTATAAAAATATGGATGTTCTAAAAAGAATTATGTAAAACTTTTTTCGTTATGCTTTATAAATTTGAGAATACTCATAAAAATAAATCTTGACCATAATAATCCTTCAAAGTGCTCTCTGTGTTTTTCCAAATATCATAAAACTCTTTTGCATGGAAAAAAAAGCACAACCGAAATACATTATTTTCAATTTCCCTAAATGAAAAACAAACACATAAGAGAGGGGAAGTAAATAACCATTCCACTAAGTTCGAAGGTCAAACAGATGATATGCTGCCTGGGTGAAAAATGAATTAAATCCTCCTTTTCTTCCTTCAGCTAATCTACAGAGTAATAACAGTGTTCAATAATAACAGTGATGAATTTTTTATCTTCCTCAAATATTTTTGATTCTGGATCTGGGTTTTGTTTTTTCTCAGGAAGACTAGTATTTTAGGCATGAAAAGAAAACGTAATAAAAAAAATCCTCTTATCGTGGAGTTACAGCAAATCAAACAAAATGTTTTCTTATTTGGCTACAGGATGAAAGATGAGCTAATGAGCGTTTTGAATTTGAAGCTTTTATTTTTGATAACGGAATATCACAGATGATTTTATATAAATTATATCAGAGTAAATGTGGTTTTTTTTATTATGTCAGAAAGTATTTTGTTTTACTTCATTCCAGCTAATTTTTTTAAATCTTTTATTTTTGTTATGCTCGCTCCCACCTTGTAGGGTTATCACGCCCCCCAGGGGGGCGCGCCCCACAATTTGAGAAACACTGCCTTACGGCCAATCTACAGCATGTACAGAGGATCAGCCAGTATGGTGGATATAACCTTCGGCTTGTAACCGAGGGGATTCGGGTTCGAATCCCGAGTAAGGCATGGTTGTATCTTCGGGAAAAGAAGTCAGACTTTCGCCTATAATGGATTCCCGTCTCGAATGGAAAGCAGCGCACCCTTTCTGTTGTATGCTGGGATCATCATTTGTAATAAATGTCTATATTCTTCCGTTTGTATTGTATGTTTCTGTTCTTCCACTTGTATTTCATATGTGTATCCCAGGATAAAAACACACGACAACAACTACAAAGGATCAAAATAAATAAGTCCGAAGAGTTAAATTTGATATATGTCCGAATTATGTGAAGAATACGATAACATATTTTGGTTAATTTTGCATTTAAGAATCTGATTATTTATCTTTAGAAATTTTTTTTTATTCATTTTTCAATAATGTATTATCTATTAGATATGTGTTACGCAGTAAATAATTTTGAAATATTATCTTTATACATTTATAATTTTAATTTAAAATTGTGAATGAGTATTTATTAACGTCACATACTATAAAGCAGGGGTATCAAACTCGCTGTCTTCAACGTACATTTTTGCTTCCCGTCCACTATATTGGCGCACAATAATATATACTAGCTAGAAAAAGTCTGCGTTCACCCATAAGAACTCATGGAGCAAAGGTAAAATTTAATAGAAATATAATTTTTTTTCTAACAAAATTATATGAATTTGTTTACTATTATTTAAATGTTGAGCATGCAAGAATTAATTAGTTTTGAATTAAAACTACGTAAGGTAGAGGGTTTTTTGTAGCAAAGCACGCAAATAGTAGGCATAAAAGTCTACGTTCACTATTTGAATATTCATGATTCTTGGAATTTTTATCAACAGGCGTTATAGGTTAACGGAGTTTTTGCATTCAGTTATCAAGTAAAATAGCTTAAGAAAGTTGTTACGCAATAATTTTTATATTTTTGTGAAGCACGAAGCAATTTAATGACATGGAAAATAAAAAGGAAATTGGTATCAGTGAGCTTAAAATCATTATGAAAAATGTGAAAAGATGGAAAAAGTCATCGGGATATAACCATATCCGTTGGATGGCAGTATTCTCTCTCTCTCTCTCTCATCTATCTAACATGTTATTAATAATTTTAAAACTGCAGGAATTTACACTTCGAAACCTCGTTCAGGTCGTCCATCTAAACTCACAATCAGAGAAAAACGAAGTAGGCTATGCGCGGTGAAAAAAAATCCGCGTTTGACTGGAACTCAAATAGCACCAGACATTCATGAGAAGTTTAACAAAAACATTTGAGCGAATACTGCAAGAAAAATCTTGAAAAAGGCCGGGTACTGTAGTCGAGTGGCTCGTAGAAAGCCTTATATTTCAAAGACCAATGGATAGCTTTTGCAAAAGAGCATATACATATGCTTTCGGAGTTCTGGAGGACTGTAATATTCTCCAATGAAACAAATTTTACATCTTTGGTATAAAAGGTCATAAATTGGTATGCAGATAACCTTGTACACCTCTTCAAAAAGAGCACTTAGTACCAACGGTGAAGCACGGCGGCGGTGGAGTTATGGTGTGGGGGTGCATGACAAGCAATGGTGTTGGCAAGTCGGACTATATCGAATCAATTATGATCACATATGATTACCTTGATGCCCTTAAAAAATTTTAAAGGAAAGTGCCACCAAACTCGGCCTTGGATCGCCATTTCGCTTCCAACACGACAACGATCCTAAGCATACCGATGAGATTGTGAAGCTTTGGCTATTGTTTAATGTCCCAAATCAACTGTACACGCCCCCACCGTCAACTGATCTGAATCCTGTAGAACACCTATGGGATTTGCTGGAGCGTAAGATTCGTCAGCACAATATATCTAGCAAGGATATGCTGAAGAGTGTTCATAAGGACGAATGGGAGAAGATAAGCGCTGAAGAAACTACTAAACTTGTTAATTCAATGCCGAAACGACTTCTGGGGGTTCTCGAAAGACGGGGTTATCCAACCAGCCATTAAATAGCTCATTATCCTTTTTAAATTTTTTTTATAGCTTCTACTAAAACAGTGAACGCAGACTTTTTGTAATTGATTTTTGTAGGTATCGCTATAAATTTGTTTTTATTTTAAAAGCTATGAAAGCAAACCAAATTTACTTTTGTTATTCTTAATACTTGAAATAAACTTAATAAAGTATATTTTTTAAAAAAATTTCAGATTCCATTTTTTAAAATTTTTTTCGTTGTTTTTGTAAGCAATAGTACGTGAACGCAGACTTTTCTAGCTAGTGTATAACAAAATAAAGAAATTTCTCCCGAAATAGGAAAGATAGTAGCGATACACTTGATAGTGTCAAGTGTCAGGACGCAAACATTAAATTTTTCTTGTTCTTTTATATATGTATATAATAATTTATTATTCGAAATAAACCTACGCTTCAATGAATATTGATTATTTTTGCGGCCCACCTTGTTTGTTTGGCCCAGGTTAGCCTTTGAATTCAACATCTTGCTCTAAAGCTACCCGAGGATTATTGGCGACGCATTAAAGTACTGGCAATGCGTACTAGAGGAGTGCGAGAGTGATATCCAATACCGCCCCATACCATAATACCCGGTGCAGGACCAGTGTAGCGGTGCATAACGTAGCTGTTCAGCATCCTTTCTTCACGGTGCCTCCAGACTCGAATCCGACCATCGTAGTATTGCAGACAGATGCGTGACTCGTCAGTAAAGACAGCTTCATTCCATTCTGCCACCCACATCCTTCTTTCATCGCACCATTGGTGGCGGAGACGTCTGTGGTTCTGCGTCAAGGGTAGACCAAGCAATGGACGTCTTGCGGACAGACCACTCTGCTGTAAACGGCGTCGAATGGTACGCGCAGACACTGAATGATGCGTTACAGACTCAATGTGCTGTGCTATGATTCGTGATGTGACTGAGCAATCCGTCACTGCCATGCGCACAATTTGCCTGTCCTCACGTGAAGTGGTGCACTGAGGTGGATGCGATTGAACACGTCGGTCCGTCGTACCCTCCTGCATCCAACGGTCACAAATCCGCATTACAGTTGTTTGGTTTCGTCCAACACGACTACCGATTTCCTTGAAAGGTAATCCACAATCTCGGTAGGCCACTATACTTCCTCTGTCGAACTGTGATACTTGATCAATAGCTGATTGCTGTTTTCTACGAGACATAACTGGTCGTTTTTTTTTTTTTTTTGAAAAAAAACACAAGTAAAACACAATTGCCGAAGTTGAAATTGTCGAAATCTTCAAGCCTTAAATAGCGCTTTGAGGTGGCACCACAGGCGCGCGTAATGCGTGTCTGCGCTGAAATTCTAATCATTTGCATATCTCACCTCCGCTAATGCATGTTGTAAATTTCATGTTATTTGAATGCTTTCTTCAGGGTGTTACATTTACGGTGGCCAGCAGTGTATTTTCATGGAATTATGCAGGAAGAAAGGCGCGATGAAGAATTAAATGTGAAATAGTTTTCATTGTTTAATGTTAAATACGCGCTGGAGATGTGATGATGTGTGTAGCATGGCTAATTTAGATTCTATCCAAAAAGAGATAACCTTCAGTAAAATGAATTCGAAAATAATAGATATTTAGATTCTGTTTAACCACTGCGACGATTTGGAAAAATTGATGAATAACGTGAGAAGAAAATTATTGATTATATTACGTTGTTCGGTTTAGAATTAAATTCTTAATTGCCGATTAAAAATTACGCGATTGTATTGGGCTGGAGGAAGGAATAAAGAAGCAAATAGTCTGAAATAAGTAAATCCTTCGCAAACATTGTCACGGTACTTTTATTGCATTCCAAAGCTTTCGGAATAATTATATGGATATCAGTGCACAGAAAAGACCATACTTCGAAAAGACGTATATATACGTGCCGGGAAATTAACGCTTTGGCTGAGCGAGACGTTTATTTACGTTGGTGGCACTTAAGAGGTTAAAGTCGTATCGTAGTTTTAGCATCAAAGTATAGTATTACTGAGTTCAATACATTGTTATTGTATCAGGGGGGCGCGATGAAAATTATGATTGAATATTGGGTCGCGAATATTGAAACTTTGAGAAGCACTGAATTAACATATTTACCTTTAGATACAAGTTATTCAAATTATTGTGTATTTCAACACACAAGAGAATATGTTACTAATGATGGAGGAGGCAAACAAATGGAAAAAAAAAAATTTGAATTGAAATATGCTTATGATATATTTAAACCATCCGCAAAACTGCCTGCAAAATTTTGGGACGATACGATGACAAATATGAATTTGTATAAATTACAAATTAACATACACTAACATTCAAATTTAGGAAAAAATAAATAGATAAATACATAATTTGAAATCAGGAAGTACAAAGTCAATAATAAAAATTATTTTTAACAAAGATGTTTGATACAAAAAAAAAAAAAATCAGATTTATTAAATTTTCAAATAAAAATGTATAACAAATGATAAGCAAAAGAGAGAAATTTACACATGTTTTCGAAAAATTATCAATTTACGGTACAAACCAATATATATACACATATTATACAATATTAGTAAAAATCAGCATTTAATATGCATATTCAATCACATGTATAATGCATATCTCTCACGGATATTATTTCTGGTCCCTTGGATGCGCACATACTTGGAGCTTTCCAGTCATGAACAGTTCGTGGGTCGATGTTGTAACACCTTCTGGCAGCGTCAGACGGAAATTTTGGATTATGGTAGCCAGAAACAAGAAAAGTTGCATCATAACATAACCTTCTCCTAAGCATGCACGTTTACCTGAAAGGTTTATGGGAAAAGGTATGAAAATCATTCCTAAAATATATAATTACTAGCCTTTCCCAGCTCTTTTGCTGGGTGTTTCATGATGTTGTATGAATTTTGTTTAAGTTATTGACATTTAATCCTAGCACTAATCTTTCGATTGTATTGAAAAACATCCTAATGGGCCTTGCTTCATTATTTAAAAAGGACGGGAATTTTTAAACCGGAAGTATATTTATCTTTCACACCCCCGTAACACCCATCTCTCGAAGTAGATTTGAGCAAAATTCGTTTTTAGTAGATCTCTGTTTGCCAAAAGAAATATGCTTGCCAAATTCCAAGTGTCTAGGTCTAATAGTTAAAAAACGGTATTTATTTTATCTATAACACCCCTGAGAATCGCCGTTCTAATCGTATTTCTACCCAAACCACAAATATATATATATAAAAGGGTTCACTTATATTATGCAATTAGTTGTTTTAGAATTTTAATATATCTTTCAGAATGTGATGGCGAAAATAGTTTAATTTTTCAAGTTTAATGGTTTAATTTTAATTTTTAAATTTTTGAGAATTGGATATTTTCCGATTAACTTACCAAGTTTCAATAGGGCGCCATCAAACTAATTTAACCCCACTTATCGGTCCTAAGTCCGAGGTTGCACTTGGATATTTTATAAATTTTTATTTTATAATTTTTTAATTTTGTTTGAAAACGTTGGAATTTTATCTTCTATATTCGCCATTGATATTTTGAAATGGGATTTAATGTTATAAGATTCATATGGTTTCAATTTTTTAATTGATTATTGGGTTGTGATTGAATTATATATATTTAAATATATATATAGTTGCCAAATTCTAAATCTATAGCTCTAATAATTAAAAAGCGGAAATTTTTTATATAGAATCTCCCTCCATAACGCCCCCCCCCCCCCGGGAGTCCATTTCCTCGAAACCATTTCTTAGCATATCTCTATTTAATTAAAGAATCATGCTTACTAAATTTCTAATAAGTTGGTCTAATAAATCA
>BMAV01002595.1:130687-142372 GCA_019973955.1 Trichonephila inaurata madagascariensis | reverse complement strand
TTCTTTTCCGTCCACTGTTGTGCTTGCCAGACGCCACATTCCCGCACTTCTTGTATGCTGTCATAACGGCAGATACAGTACTTCTTGCACGCCCCAAATAATTAGCTGTTTCCGTCACCGAGCAACCAGCGCACCTCATTCCAACAATCATACCTTTTTCGAACTCTGACAGGTCCGTCATTATTGCGTTTTTCAGAAATTACAATAGACGCGTGCAACACCTATTGCAGCTGTTGAGCGACTGATACATTACCTTTCGAATCCGCTAGGCGGCGGACTGCAACGCAAAATGAAATACGCGCTGTGCGTCTTTGAAATGGGCCATGCCATTTTCGCGGTGTTCGTATTATTTTGTCACCCATCTGTATATATAGTTGCCAAATTCTAAATCTATAGTTCTAATAATTAAAAAGCGGGAATTTTTTATATAGAATCTCCCTCCATAACTCCCCCCTTGGGAGTCCATTTCCTCGAAACCATTTCTTAGCATATCTCTATTTAATTAAAGAATCATGCTTACTAAATTTCTAATAAGTTGGTCTAATAAATCACAAACAGGAATTTTGTACCACTTTACTTACAAGGGAAGGGCACGACTAAGGAAATTCATCTGGGGTCACGAGACTTGGTGTAATAGTAGTACTCCTTTAGGGTGTTCAACCTGAAAATCTGTGCCGCAATAGAGCTTTTGGTACTTGTTCCGACGCTTATTTCTCAAAATAAAATTGTTCCGTATTAAAATCAAGAGCTTTATAGTCCTATGTCGACTAAATTGAAATCTGGATTATATGTATGAAAAATCTGACGAGAATAGAAACAAAATTTTATATTAGGGGTCCGATGAGACAAGCCATACGAACTTTATTTTGCTACTCATTTTATTCCAAGTTAATCTATGTTTGAACGATATATACATAGAACAATTTATTTATGAAACTGATGGTTTCAAACAAACTAGAATACTTAGGTGAAATCTACTTGACGTAAGTCCTGTAATGTTTTAATTTTAATAAAATGATCAATAAAACAATTTAATAATTTTCAATTTAAAAATATTTAATGGATTCTTTGAAAATTTCTCCTTGCAAAATAAATTTTATATCCAATTTATTCGACTGTTTTATTATTATTATTATTATTAAATGAATTTAAGCTTTAATTATTTAGCAAATATTTTGAAAACTTTAATAAAATACTAAAAATAAAAAATTTAACTCGTTAATTATATGTGTTAAGTTGAACTATATTATTTGTACAAAATATTTCTTATTTACTTATTTTAAATTTAATTATTTTTTAGTGTTTAAACTCTATGAATGACAGCAAATTTTTAAAAAAATAAAACCACCATGCAGTCCCCTCTTTTAAATGCATTAATTACTACACTCACCAATTCCAAACGTGACAGGAAGTTCTGGCCTTCGTTTTCCATCTGTCTGGATGTACCTCGAAGGATTGAATTTCAAAGGATCCTCAAACACATCAGGATCCTTATGAGCGCTATAGAAATTCATGAGAGTTACAGCTCCCTTTGGAATTTTGTACCCATTTAACGTTGTCTCTTCTAAAAAGAAAGGCGAGACTTTGAATATGATTGAATAAAAATGTAATACATCTGCAAATAGAATAATGTGATATATAGATTTTTAAGATATTAAAAATATGTGTGGATGTCTGACTATTTTATTCTGATTTAAATTATCTTTTATTTCATCTCTTATCGTTTAAGTAAATTCTAACTATCAGAGAAACGCATGGTCATATTATTTTATATATTATGCTATTTTGATTTTATAACTATGCCTCTCTCTCTCTATTTGATTTTAATAATTGTAAAACAAATCCATATTAGTGTACATTTGAGACTAATCTAACTTTAGATATCTCCTGCTGATTAAGTATCTTTCTAAGAAGCACTGTCTATTGTTATAACTTTATTTTAAAATAAATTTGCTTATTATAATTAAAACAAGCTAAGGCAGTAAACTATACTAGTTATATATATTAGAAATTCAAAACTTGAAGACAGAGCTGATGAATTAACGTACGGGGGAAACAAGCAAGTTAAACCAAAAAACCAGTCAGGAGATTATTGTCAGATAACTACGGCAGTGGTCTCCTACCCCTGGGCTACAGACTAAAACTGGTCCGTGGATCAAATGATACTGGGCCTCCCAAGGAACATAAAATAATTTCTATTTTATTTACTGAGGTGTGTTGTGTAGTACTTTAGTGAGTTAAAATCTTATATAATTTTACATTCATTTTTGTGGTGTAACTGTATTTTAATTTAAAGGCCTATTTAAATACAATTAAATTAAAATTATTATATCAAAGCAATCAAAAATATATGCAATCAACATCCCACCCTCAGTGGATCAATTATCAAACGTTGACCTGTCAGCGGCGATAAAAAGTTTGGGGAATACTGCACTTATATAGGGCATTCATTAAGCGAAACAATATATTTTCCCTTATAAATTAATATAAAATACGACAATCCGTTCGAAACCCAAAAAAATATTCAAAAAAAAAAGGAGTGTAAATCATGTTCATCTTTTCTTATGTGATACAAATCAACCTGGAATACGAATTAGAATTTCAGAAAATAAAAATTCTAAAAAGTAATAATGAAATCTCGAAATAGCTAGCGCATTATTTATGACGCATGTCTTATTCTTTTTATTGTAAAGTTTTCTAAAGACATTTGTTTACGCCGTCTCTACAAAATTTGATGAAAATACACGACATAGTATTATCATTAAATAAACTTGTAACGCCCTTAGCCACTGCCTTATCAGAATAATGCTTTTCAATGTACAATGCAACACTTTTTCCATGCTTTAAGCATTTCTCTCATTGATTTAGAAGACAATGACACTTTGCGGTTGCCTCCTATCCAGACAAACTCTCCTCCACAACTTCTTGCTGTGAAACACAATACGGACTCTTAAGTTCTTCGGTGGTCAACTCTTAAACTGCGTTCTTCCACAAACTCATCGATATCATTGTTATCCACTTCCAGTCTCAAGACCTTGGCCCAATACGCAATTTCGTTGAAGTCAAGTTCCAACAGTACTGTCTTAAATTCCTAAAATCACATTCGACAACGTTCTACGGCCAAAGCTTCTTCCAAGTAGAAGTGAAAGTTCAAACTCCTTGTGACGCATTTTGAGGCAGAAAAAGACATGAAAATATTATTTCTAAAACTCTCTGATTTTTCCCTTCAGTCATCTCAATATTAAGTCCGAAGAGTGCTTTGGTAAACAGTTTCTTAAAGGTTTTTTTTAAATACCGCTGGTCTCTTTGGCTGAATTAACGAAGTGGTGTCGGGAGGTAGAAACTGGATCTTGATGAATTTTAATTCTTCAAGGAGGTCAGTTTGCAGATCTGGAGAATGAGCAGAAGCAATGGCCGTAAAAAGCAAACGGTAGAGTGAAATATTTCTTCAGTGTTTGCATATACTTACTAAACACTTGCAACTATTCAAAAAGTAAAAAAGTCCCACGTCCCAAAGCCTTGTTAGATTACCACATAGCTTTTAGCTTACTTTTCTGTACTTAACATTTCTAGAAGTCTCGTCAAGTTTCTGGATGGTAAATAAGCAGAGGTTTAGTTTCCAAATCCGTGAGACTTATCTTTCATTGGCTTGTGCCAGGGCATTGAAATCTCCTACACAGTGATATAGGTTCCTTCCATATCTTTATCATCTATATACTTTCGAATTACCGTAAAAATCTCTAAACTTTCATTTATAAATCATGAACCTCTTAAACTCTGTGAATGCTTTAATCTCTTTATTCTTTACAGTGGCGTAACGGTAAGGTCCCCTGAAAACTCAGGTTTTGGGACCCTAGCCCAAATACGTACTTAGTGTCTATCAAGCTTTGGGCCCCCTAGAGTCCCAGGGCTCCCCTGCAATGTGGGGGTGTACGTACCCCACTGTGATTCTTTATATGAATACTCTCTCTTACATGAACCTATTTAATTTATATGAATGTGAGCACTTATATAGATATTTTTTAAATTTTATAAATATTACTATAAGAAAAATATCGAAAATTCAATTTTTTTTCTATAGAAGCTGAAGAATCTTTAAATTTAAAAAAGAAACTTGTAAAAACGATATTTAAACTGAATATGCAATCCTTTGAAAACTTAATTAGAATACACACAATAATATATTATATCATAATTATATATATAATTAAATAAAGGTAAAAACAAGAAATGTAACAATATTAAAGATATATTTAAGATTAAAACGTATTCAATAAGATTAATAATATATGAAATTACTAAAATAAAAATTATATTACGATATAAGCGAAATGTACACGAAATGAATATGTAGAACAAATAATATACAAAAGTGCTTATTTTAAGAAGCGAAAGATTCAAATTCAGGTCAAACACGGAGGAGACTTATTCAGAAAAGGGGAAAGGGATATATTATTGGAAATTAGAGGAGATACATTAGACCCGGGGTGAGTATTACGTCGATCGCGATCGACCTGTAGACCGCCAAGACATTTTGGGGTGAGCGCTTGAAGATTTTAGCAGTTAATAATTATATACGGAAATATTCAAGATTGGCTGAAGTATGTGCAGACTAAATCTTCTACTCATTTTAACAAAGAAAACCAACTTTAGATGAAAACGTTTTATTTTTTACGCACCGTAAAATCCGGCGTATAACGCGCACTTTTAACACAAAAAATAAGATCGAAATTTACGGGTGCGCGTTATACGCCGGGTATAAAAATGATAACTTCAAAAATAAAAAGAGAGATGTACATAAAAAAAACTTAGACTTCTACAAAGATCGGAATATTGTTTATTTTATAAAGAAATGTCACACTTTATGAACTTAAAGAATTGCTTTTCTAGAAATCTACTATTTTTTTCAAATTTTTTGGATAATACCACGAACAAATGGCTTTAAAGCATAATAGCATTGCTAATGTACAGTGCAGGCTCCTTCGTAAAAAAGGGGGTGCGCGTTATACGGCGAATATACCCCAAAATTAAAAAAATGCAGCTTGAAAGTCTAGGTGCGCGTGATACGGCGAATTTTACGGTATTTTGAATTGTTTGACAGTAAATGCATCATTTGAGATTATTATATTTGTGGCTATTATTATTGTGTTTGTACTTTGCATTTTACTTTAAACGCGGTTTTAAAAGTGTTCGTTTTTTTTTTTAATTCTGCAAGAACATATTCCATATGTATTATTAATTTAATATAAATATTGCAGACCTTTTCCAACCTCACCACACCTACGACAGTGGGCATTAGCGCACACAAGAATTTTTCAAGGGAGGAGACGGGGTCGAAAGTTTACCATTCTCGTATCATAGCTAATACGCAGTCAAAGATATTTTCTTTTAATTTTGTAGATTGTCAGGAACAAAAAACAGCAAAAAAATAAATTACTAAATAAAAAAATTAGAATTAAATAATAAAAAAAATTACTAATAACAAATACTTCATTAAATTTTACGTACTATATACATAGGATTATAATCAATCGGAAAAAAAGGGCTATGAGGGAGGGTCTGGACCAGTGGACCACTTCCTTGTGAGCGCCACTGATATTGGGTGCACCGCAACAGCTAGAAAAAATTAGAAGTAGCCCGCACCCTGGAAAAGTCTGCCCACCTCTGCATTAGAATATTAACTACATTTAAAGGTTAATCCTCTCTAAATGAGACTACTCCTTTGTATCTCCTCTAAGATGAAAAAAAGTTTAAGAAATAACTTTAACACTAAAATAAAGATATAACCTCCGGTCTCCAAAAAAAGATTAAAAACGAAAAATATATTATAATATTAATTATAGACAGGAATTTTCAAAATTCAATAAAAATTTTCTTAAGGGCTCACAGGACTCTTAACAGATATCCGCGTGCACTCGAAAAGGACATCCTTCTTCAAACCAATATAACTTAGCAATAAAACGAAACAATAATTTGAAATTTTTACCACAAGATAATCATATATATATATATATACATTATTTAGCAAAATTTCGGAGAATTCGGGAAGAAATTTAAAAAGTTATAAAGAAATAAAAATTGGACAATTTCTCAAAAATATAAAGATTAGTATTTTACACCGCGCAGGATTCTGAAGTACAAAATTGATCAAAATCTACAAAATTAATTTTACTTGGTATAAAAATGTTCACTTTGAAGTTATACACACTTTTAAGAAAAAAGTTTAGAGAAAAAAAATATTTTTAAATACAATTATAACGAAAATTTTAAAATTTTTAGAAAAAAATTAATTAAAATTAAAATAAAGAAAATTCTATTAATTTTTTTTTGAAAATTGATGTATAAGTTATGAAGAGCCTTATTTTGAACACGTGTATAAAATTTCAAATTGATACCATAAATAGTTTCCGAGAAATCCTGCGCTGAAGCTAAAAATTTTTGTTTTGCGAAAAATGAAGTTAAAAATAAGAAAGACATAGGGTTTTCGTTTAAGTTTCACTGCTTATTTCTCAATAACTTCGGAAGTGTTCATAGTATCAACACAATTGTGATACCAAAATGCTCAGAAATATTGAGGCTGTAACATATATTTTTTTCAAAAAATTGAAAAATTTTCAATTTAAGAGTCCTATGAGCTCTGAAAAATGCGAAAAAGCACACAACTTTTTTCCAATTGCTAACATTACTCACTCGTACATTCCAGACTCGGGAAAACAGGAAACATGTCTGATACCCTGTTTCCTTCCAATATCACTGCATTCAAATAGGTAAGCTTACTCTTGTCATCCATAGACGGTTGTCTTTCTAGGCCAACCACTTCAACGATTTCTTTGTATACTTTTTCTTGTTCCTCAGGATAGTCGATCAAAACTCTTATAATCACACTAATGAAAGCGGCCAAAGACAAAACACCATCTCCCATGAATTGAATCAAGGAATTCGTTAAAGATACATCTGTAAAAGAAATAAAATGACATGAGAAATTTAATACTTCCTCCGTCCTGAATTAGTTGCTACGTTTAAGCATCAAGCCTCATTTGGCAGTGGGAGATTCCAGTATCACAGAAAATTCCTTAAAAGATGAATGGAATTGGGAACTACAATTTCAACCGCCAAACAGTCCAGTTTTAAATGTATTTATTCTCGGATTTTTTTAAACGTAAATACAGTCGTTGTAACATCAGATGCCCACAAAGAATATTGGCAATTTAATGGTTGCTGTCAAAGTCACTTTTCAAAATATAATTGCAGAAAAGCTTGGCATTAAGATGTCCATCGAAGCAATGGCGTAACGAAGAATATTAGGGTCCTCCTGCAAAGTCAGGTTTAAAGCCCCGAGAGCCGGATCTTACAAAGGATTGCAAAACCATACGTACTCGGCGTCAATCAGGCTTTGGACCCCCTAGAATCTTGCCCCTCCCCACGATGTGGGAGTTGCGGGGATGTGCGTTACGCTGCTGCGTCGAAAGCAACTCATACAAAACAACCCACTCCGTAAGGAAAAACTTCGTCGTCAAAATCTTCCGAGAAATCTGGCTTGTGTGTAATCCCGGGTACCAAAAATTCATTAAATATCAACTAAAATTGTTTATTTGCGATTAAAATGATCTTAACTTGGTATTTCCAATCTCATTTTTTACTTTCCACAAAGGTAGCACTTATTTTGGTACAGATGTTTCAAAGCAAATTTAAAGGGTTCGCTCGCTCTTGAACCACGCTCCATTCTGTACAACCAGTATACCAGATAGATTAGTTCTACTTAATGAAATCACGAATCATTAGTTAGAAGACAGTTTTGTGCGATAACTGGTGTAAGAGTCCTTATAAAATGGGGCTTAGCTTAAGAATGTGCGAACCCTAGATTTTTTTTAAAACTAATTTGGTACTGATTTTAGGAGGGAAGGAGAGAATACTTGTGTGTGTGTGTGATATAGCATTCTGATAGCATAGCATCCTGAAATATCTAAAAAAAGTTTTAACAAAACCATCAATATCAATAACCGTACCAAAATATTCAAATGTAGCAACTAATTTGGAACAGAGGGAGTACAAAAAAAAAGACAAGCCGTCTCTCCAAAGACTAGCGCCGCTCGTCAGACAGAGAGGTTTACAGTTACAAATAAATTTGTAGCTATCACATTGTATCATTTTCGAATACAGTTTAGTTTTAAAGACAAAATAAGATAAATTTTCTTCCAAAATTTGAAGCCCCAAAATTAAAAAAATAATACCAGTAAAATACTCAGCAGTGGGATCTCCTTTGCTTCGTCTTTTGTTTCTTTCCTTGATGTAATCATCTATGATGTCTCGGGCATGCCCTTCGTCGTAAGTTGCTTTATGCTCATTTACGATGTCTAACAAAATTTTTTCCGCCTTTCTATGACTACTTCTTGCTTTACGGTATTCAGGTTTCAGAGGAAAGATTATATATCTGCAATAAAAGATAGTCATTATTGAAAAATATAAACAATCATTGATTTCTAAAATAAATATTATGCATGATATTATAACTCATTATTCGAAACTATATTGATTTAAAGTTATTGTAAAAATAGTATATTTTTAGTATTAAGGCCTCTAGGGCCACGTTCTGATGAAAAATTTTATTAACGGATACTTTTTTTATATATTTAGTGTCAGTTGAATTAGAATATGCGTATAAAATGTTTTCAAGAATACTATTACAAGAAAAAATTATTTGTATGTAAATTTTTTTGGGGAAAAAGAAAGAATAAATGACATATTTTCAAAACATTCTCCTTTTATGAAAAATGTTTCGATAATAATATTTTGCTTGTGTATGCTTAAAACTTCTGTAGAGGGCTTGAACTAGGAATTTTGTATATATTGTAGAAGTGGATTTATTCATACTTTAATGTATCAGAGAAATTTTAACAAAAAAACACGTTATTATTTCAATTGATAATAGTTCTGAAAATAATGTGATTTTTTTAAAAATAATCTAAGTTCAAGCTCTGTAAGAAACTGTATATAAGCAAAATATTATTATTATAGAAGCATTTTTCATAAAAGGAGAAATTGAAGATTCTTTCTACATTTTTTGCGAGAAATTGCAACGATATTTTTAAAAACAATTTTATATTTATATTCTAATTCAAGTGACACGAATTTCAAAAAAAAATTATTCATTTATACGCTTTTACAAAATCGCGATTCTGCACGATGTCAAATACCTTAAAGACCCACAACAAAAAGAAGATAAAAATGAATTACAGTAATATGAAATAAAACCTGAATAAGTAGTCTTTGTTCTCATCGTCTTTAGAGAGTTGCAAACACAATTCTAAGATCGATATAAAAAAAAGACGTACATACTCTTTATTTTCAAAAGAAATTCAGCAAAAACGATAATTAGAAAAATGGCGTGTAGTATACAACCTCTGAAAATAAAGTTCGGTGAATAGTCCTGTAACATTAACATAGATTAAATATTAACGAAAGTTACCTTACTGTCCTTTAAAATAGTCTCCCCCCATAACTATGCACCGCTGAGATCTGCTATACATGCCCTGGAAACTTTGCAAGAAGTCTTCTTTTGGGATGAAGTTCAAAAGCCTTGTCACGTTTCGTTGAATGTTAGCATAATGGTCAACATAGATAACACGTTTTTTCTCATCCCTAAATTCTGGGTAACGATTTGTCGCACGGATTAACGGTTAATCTGCAGTTCATCAGCTATCATGCGCACAGTTAACGATCTTAAGTGGCTAATTTCCTCACTGAGATGTCGCCAGTCTTCCACTACGGGGGTTGTCAGAAACTCTTTGTTTATCGAAAATAGGCGAACCACTCGTACACACGCTTCATGGACAGTGCTCGAACTTCATAAACACGCACTAGCATCGCATAAGTTTCTTTTGGTGTCTTGTCAAGCTTAAAACAAAAAATTAATTAATCTTTTGTTCGTTCATTTTTCTGTTCTCACAGTTAAGAACCAACGTACTAAACAAGCACTTTGTAAAAACAAGTCTTACACGGAACACAAATGAGTCTCAACTGAACAAAGATGGGACAGATGGTCAACATCGGTCACTACGCATGTACAGTGCTTTGTTTCGCCACTGTTGCCAGATTGGCTCTATTCTGACTTCATTCACCGAACTTTATTGTCAGAGGTTGTAGTTACAGATAAATCCCATATAAAAAATACGAAGTTTTCAATACTATTTCCCTATTTCGAAATTCATGAATTTAGTAAAATCATGATGCGAATTCAAGTGAAATGATATGAAATGTTAAAAATACAACCTTTCGTTACAATTATAAATAAAATGATTCGTTGTGAGATAAAGAAAATAAACAACTGTAATCACTATAAGTAATATTTATAATAATGACTTAGCAAACCATTATACAACATTAATTAAAATATTTCAACACAAATTTCAATAAACATATTTTTTCTTAGTTATAAAATAAAAAGTTGTACACATTTCACAAACTCATGTTTACTGTGCACAACATTAAAAATAATTTTCTATCAAAAATTGGATAACATGAAAACAAAGTTTTTCCATTGCTTACTTCGCAAACTTTCCCGCAAGAAGTACATTCATTGGTGTCATGCAAGCTATTTCATCAGCGAATAAAATATTTATCTCTCGAATTTGTTCTTCCGAAATCCCAACATCGCCAAACAACGAGAGGCGCATGACGGCATTGCATTTGTCAGTCAGAAGTTCTATCAGATTCAATGGTTCGCCATTTCTAGACTTGAGATCTTTGACGGTAGACTTTAAAGATTCATATAAAGAATCAGACATTGTGTTCTTGATGGAGACTGAACCACGCTCTTTCAAAACTTGGAGAAAAAACTTACGAATAGCTTTCCAAGCCTCTCCTCTAACAAAAACAACAGCTGTTTGGAAAAATTAAATAACAGTTTAGATAAAGGGTATGGTTAAAAAAAATTTTACCATAAAAAACTTTAAATTTCTAGTATTAAGTTACCACATAAAATAATAAATATTTATAGTATAAGTAAATGCTGCAATAATTAGGTAAAAGTTTGAGTATAAATTAAGTATAAAAGAGCCGTGTGCATCTACCAAACAGTTTAATTTAGTTTTATTTTGTGCAGGATCCCGAGAAATGAAATGAAGGCGACAAATTTTCCTTCGATTTGACCAGATAGTGTTATTTCTTGTATTGTAACTAAGATAAAGTATGTTGTGTAGATATTTAATGTACAAATATCTTCTTAAAGGTATCCGACTACGTTCGGAACCAGTGGTTTTAAAAAAGCGCATAAATGGATAATTTTCATGATATTTAGTGTCACTTAGATTAGAATACATGTATAAAATTGTTTTAAGAACACTTTGACAAAAAAATTTATTTAAATACAATATTTTGGCAAATATATAATTAACTTTGAATAATCTTTTTTTCAAAATGTTCTCTTTTTGTGAAAAATGTTTGTATTATAATAATATTTTGCCTGTATATAGCTCAGACCTCTCTAAAGAGGCTCAACTAGAATTTTTGAAAAATTCACATTATTCTCAGAGTTACCACCATTTCAAATAATTATCGGCGTTTTTTTCTTAAAATTGCTCGCCTCTGTTGTCGTAAAATACGGATAAACCAACTTATAAGTTATATATTTCAAAAATTCTAGTTGAGCCTCTGCAGAGAGGTCTGAGCTGTAGACAGGCAAAATAC
>BMAV01002595.1:76067-130287 GCA_019973955.1 Trichonephila inaurata madagascariensis | reverse complement strand
AAGTGAGTAAGAGTAAGTGAACATGGGAAATAGAGAACAATAAGTTTAGGAACTACTTATTTCGAAAGTGTCAGATTTCATTTTCAGTTACATGTCCTTAAGACTTAAAATAAACAGTGATGCATGCAAACATATATGTTCCTTCCAAAGTGTTTATTATGTGAATAGACAGCAGTAGGACAAAAAGTTTATCATTATAATTTTAATTTCTTAAATTTTCATTAAACTTTTTTATTAGTTTTTTTCCTCTGATAGAACAGAGAGAGAAGAGTCATTATTTCCTCTCACTCTAACTGTAGGAATTAACTTTTATGTAATTTATATTTAGTAACTTTAATCACTTGATATTAAAATAATATTTAGCAGCAATAAATTCTCATGTACATGTACTATATTTGCTTCAAATAATAACGTACCTCAAGTATTTTATATTAGGTTGGGGACAAAGAAATCCATTATTTTTGCATGAAAATCAAGACTTTATTTAACATGCTTCCGATTGTCCGATTTGGGTCAAATATGCACCATTTTGCTGTATAATTTGTTGCCATTTTAAAGGTTGCTTCATAATGTCTCTCTCATAGAAGTATTGGTCCTTATTGGCGAAAAACTCTAGTAATCGATTTTCACAATCTTCTCTTCATCTCAATTTCTTATCACTCAGGAAGTTTTGCAATGCGATAAAAAGGTGGTAATTGCTTGGTGCCAGGTCCGGACTATATGGTGGATGTACTAAAACTTCCCAACTAAGCTCCCAGAGTTTCTGGCGAGTCACTACAGAAGTGTGTGACCTGGCGTTGTCCTGAAGGAACAAAACACCTCTTCTGTTGGCCATTTCTGGTCAATCGCTAGCTTCAAACGGTCTAGGTGTTAACAGTAGAGATCTGACTTTAGTGTTTGGCCATACGGAAGCAACTCCTAATAAATGATTTTTTTCCAGTCCCACCAAATACACAGTAGAACCTTCCTGGCCGTTAGTCCTGGTTAGACCACCGTTTGAGCTGCTTCACCGTGCTTTGACCAGGATCGTTTTCTCACAATATTGTCGTATGTAACCCATTTCTCATCCCCCTTTACCATCCGCTTAAAAAATGGGTCGATTTCTTTCCGTTTGGCCAAGACTTCGCAAATGGAAATTTGATCCATCATGTTCTTTGGTGTTTTGGTGTGGCACCCAAACATGGAGCTTCTTTTTGAATTCAACTTTGCGCAAATGGTTTAAAAATGTTTTATGGTCCGTCTTTAGCTCCTGGGTGATGCTACGACTACTAACATGCCGGTCAACTTCGATTATTTCTGTGATTTTATAGACATTTTCGACGACGGGCCTGCCTGTGCGAGGTGCATCTTTAACATCAAAAATACCTGAACGGAATCGATGAAATCAAAATTGCACGTAATTAGCTGTTACAGTATCGGCACCAAAAACACCATTCACAATTTCAGCCACCTGGCTTGCATTTTCGCCTTTATCAAAAAAAAACTGTAAAATGTACTGAATTTTCTCTTTCGTGTGCCTTCCATTTTTAACACCCTGTAACTCGCATCTGAATTGACCAAACAAAAAAAGAAGCAAAACAATTTTTTTAATGTGAAATGTCATCTTGACAAGGAGCATAAATTTGGAATTGTTTGATCGATACTTCACGACATATCGACACTACAGCCGAAAAAATAATTGATTTCTTTTTCCCCAACCTAATATATTATTTCTGCACTATTTAAAAAAAACATAACATAGTTAATTTTTCAAAAAATTCTGTTTCGATTCTTTGTCATTTGTGTAATCATTGCACACAGCATATTAAATTTTTCTTAATAAATAAATCTTCAGACATTTTTTACTGTCATTCAGTTTTCTTTAACAAGGTCCCGAGTTTACATTATATTGCTTTATTACAAATATCAGGGCTGCAGCCACAGGCCATGGTAGCCTAGTGGTCATGGTCACGGACTCATTACGGCTCACGGGGGCAGTTTTCCCGATCTGGAGCACGGAAAGCCAAAAATAAAAATGCGTGAAATGTGAAACAACAACCCACAATTTATGGTCCTCTTGAGTTCCTTAGCCATGTGGTAAACAGTTTTTGTCAGTACGCGAATGGAAATCGTCAACAATTTTCGGTTTAGATCGGGTTTGTTCTTGTTGTAAGAAACACTTGGGATCCCCTCATTTTACAGTCGCAAGTTCTATCGTTTCGTCTGAAAAGGATTTTGCAGATTTTAGCGGGATGTTTTTGAAAATAGATCCCATGGTTAAGTAATTTCTTGATTTAACTTTCAAATTAGGTTCAAGTTCGATTAAAAATTGTAAAAACATAACATTTAGCACAGCATGTAACTCATAACTAACGTATGGCAGTTTTTTTGTTTAATGGACTAAAACTTTTAGGATTGACACGGATTGTGTGTGTGTGTGTGATCACAGTAACACTTAAGTCACATAGATTAGATATAGACCTTTAATTTAATACCACACACACACAAATTTACCTGCTTTTTCCCCTGCTACTCCCAAAACTATGATTTTTTTTTTTCAGTGTTGGCCGATGGTATTACTCGGCGTGCCTTATTCATTGTGTGGAAGGAAGAGCAAGATACTAGCTCAAAACTAATGTTGTTTTGAGTTTGATTAGCACTACAGCGGACTTTGATAAATATGAGGACCAGCAGCAATTAAAATTTAGAAAAATTATTAAAAATTGCTGCTCGTTTGTAGAGGAAAAATGGATGAGGTGCCATAGAAATGAAAAGTTCTTCTCCAAGTCAAATGATGCGTGGTTGTCGGGTAAGATTTATACTATATTTTATTATTTTTAAGAAAAATATACAGCTAATATTTTAGGGTGGTATTTTATGTTTATTTAAGCTTATGATAATTATTTTTTCAGAATTATAAATTTTAAAATAGTTTCTCAGTTTGTGTTTTTTCGCATTCAAAATACTACTTCTTCCACAATTATTTACCAATCACTTCCATTTTTTCCCTTGCCAATGTAATGGATGTAACAAAATTAGGGATCGTTTTTGCTATAAATTGAATACTTCTTTTTTTATAAAATTGAAATGTGGGAAGTATTAGGCTTTTGGTTGAATTTTAGCATATATATATATATATATATCAACATTTTATTTTTTTTCTCCAAAACGAATTAAGGTATTGTAAAATCAATCCCTAAAGGTGTTTAAAACATCCACAGAAATATTACAATAATTTCATGTGAAGAAATTAATTAACACAAAAAGAGTAAAATTTTAAAAAATTTCAAATTTTTTAAAAGAAATTAAATTTGTAAAATTGTGTGAACTCGAATCATTTCCTTAAATAAACATTATATGAAATGCTAAAATGTAATTTTTTTATACATAAATAAAAAAAAAATGCTCAAAGGGTGCCGAATTCTTTTAAACACTACCTATTATCCTTTGTTGTACATGTACAATGTTATGTTTGACTCTATTTGTGTGTAATCTTTAACAATTATTAAATTAGATTTTCTTAACTTGCTACACTATTTCTTGTATATATTCTCCCACGTGTAAATTACTGCTTCCGTTAATATCCTTAGATCCTTGTTCAAAAACTAGTTCCACTTAGCAATCATTTATTCTTGATCAAATTCAGACTTGACATAAATTAGTAAAGACCTTATTAACCTTATTTGTTAGTAAAAAACAGAAAAGAATACCCAGTTTGCATTAATTATTATAATTTTCGATCATTAGGTATAATTATGAAGACTTTAAAGCCATAAAATAATTTCCGTGCGCCAGATTGGGAAAACTGCCCACTATGCGGCGTGTCATAAGTCCAAGTCCCAATGTCGCTGAAGGCTCTTAGTGTAGAGAGGTTGAGGCACATTAAATCTGTTGAGGCGAAATCCTCCCGTTGACGTGTTATGGTAATTTGGAGAGGGAATTCCAGCTCAGGTATCGTCCTCTTCACTTGAATGCGGTTCAAATATACGAGGTCCATCGCCAACAGCCATTGTGTTGCTTTATAGAGCGACGTTAAGGTATCCGACTACGTTCAGAATCGTGATTTTGCAAAAGCGTATAAATGGATAATATTTATGATATTTAGTGTCATTTAGATTATAAAATGTATATAAAATTGTTTTATAAGAATAGTATTACAATAAAAAATTATTTAAGTACAATATTTTGATGAAAAATGAACATAGAATGGCCCATTTTCAAAATATTCTCCCTTTGTGAAAAATGCTTCTATTATAATAATATTTTGCCTGTATATAGTTTAGACCTCTGTACAGAGGCTCAACTAGAATTTTTGAAATGTATAACTTAGAAGTGGGTTTATCCATGTTTTGCGACACACACACAACACAGGGGAGACATTTTAAGAAAAAAAACGCGATAATTATTTCAATGGGTTGTAACTCTGAAAATAAATAATGTGAATTTTTCAAAAATCCTAGTTCAGACTCTCTGGAGAAGTCTTTACTTTATATAAGCACACACACAAAATATTATTATTTTAGAAGCATTTTTTTTTATAAAAGGAGAACATTTTGAAAAAAGGTTATTCTAAGTTAATTTTTTGCCAAAATATTGTATTTAAATAATTTTTTTTTTGTCAAAATGTCCTTAAAACTATTTTATACATGTATTCTAATCTTAGTGACACTAAATATCATGAAAATTATCCATTTATGCGCTTTTTTAAAATCATGGTTCCGCGAAGGTATAGTCGCATACCTTAATACACACTCACTCATTTAAAGCAATAGCTATGAAGAAACCATGTAGAAGTATTAACAACAACGGGGGGAAACTCTAAATTGGCTTTATAGGAAGTCACGAAATATATGGCAGTATTTATTTTACAATATTATAAAAGATGAAAAAATATCGAATAATAATTCACTAAACAACACAAATTACTAATTCCAATTCTAAAAAAAATCTTACCATCTCTAAAAAAGTATCCTAACATGCTGAAGTCCTCCAACCTTTCCCCAAAACATTCCGATTTAGTGATATGTGCTTCTTTAAGGGCCTTGATGCTTCCCAGGTTGATGTACAGGCGTCCGGTGCTCGTGAAACTGAAGACATCGCCGTATTTTTCCTTCATTTTATGCAGTTTGAGATGCATGTTCTCATTGTTCATGAATGGCCATATACCCAAATAGGGCAGACCTGTAGGACCTGGAGGTACACCTTTTCTCGAAATTATGTATATTAATGTAATGAGAATAACCACTAGAGCTGCAGTGATCGCCGCTGGAGGTAATGCGGAATAGTAATCCAAAATTTCATCTAGTATTTCCATTCTGAAAATAATACAGATGCAGACCTACACAAATAAAAGAAGTAACATAAAAAAAAAATTTAAGTCAATTCCTGTTCAGCTCAACAAAGAAAAATTTTATCTCTTAGCTACTTTTTATTAAACAGTAATAAATTAATATAAATATGTATAGTACACACACACATATGACAGAATCACAATATTAAGTGGCAAAACAGAAAGCGATTTTCCTTTCTATATATTGGGTTGGACTATTATTTTTTTTTTGTTCGTTACTATATTTTCATTCATAAAACACATTCTCAGAAACTAGGCCATTCCAGGTAGGATACGAACCCACGACCTTTGGATTGGAAGTCCAACGCGCTATCTATTGCGGTAAAGAGACACAACGAGTGAGTTTCCTTTTTATGTATGGTGTTGGACTATTAGTTTTGTTCGTTACTTTTTATGCATAGAATTTAATTAATGAATTGATATTTGAAAAAGCTGTATTAACATCAAATGTCATCCACTACAAGATTAAAAAAATGTATTTGACTTGAGTAGATGAATATATATATATATATATATATATATATATAATATACATTGGAAGAATGTGAACTAATAGTAGGTATTGAATTATTTCGTTAACTAATGCAAATTAATAATGGAAAACAAACGCTCGAATCTTTTTATTATTTATTTATTCATTACGAAAATTCAATAAGTTTGTAAGATATAAGATTTTGTCAATATTATATTTATTTTGTTTCAATCATTTACATGAATTATTATTGACATAATTAAATAAATTAGCTACTTGTGATATCTATGGTTGAAGCCCTTCAGTCACTGAGAACAATGCATTGTACGCTGTACTTTGTTTGAGACACACCATCTGGGTCAATAATAATTCTTGTAGCTGCGAGTGTTATCAGCCATTGTAGCCATTTAGTTAAGACAAATAATAGGTAACATTCTCTTTCTCTTCTAAAATCAATGTGTCGTGGCTGACAAACCGCTAGCCGATGTCTTGTTATTTCCCCCATTTATACATCCCTTTCGATAAGAACTGACATCGGTTGCACATGAGCAGTCCACCAAATGTAGCGTTTCTAAACAAGCGCCGAGCCCAAATGACTTTGACCTTTGTTTAAATCTAATAAATCAGCTGTTTTCCTACTATGTCGCTAAACATTCTACGTGTGGAAAAACAGTGCATGTGCGCCTTATACACTTCAGTATCAGCCATGTGTACGTCATGGTTTCGTCTTCAGGCGAGCACATTGTTCTATGTGAGGGGTAATCATATATATATATATATATATATAGCTGTTCCCTAAGTCAGCAATGTTTATAATACTACAGCATCCATGTTATAATTTTTAATCTCGGTTACTCATATGTCCTTCATTGTGTGATTTTCCTACTGTCTATGTGTTTTTCGAATGTGATTGTTGGATGTTATCTCTTGTTTGTATAGAATAAGCCCATATATATATATATAATTTTCTCTCTCTTTTTTTTACTCTATTACAAATCATCGGATTATTTAAACGTGTGTAATTACATCATATACACAAATGATGCATGATTATATTTCCTTTTATAAATTATTAATTAAAATGGACAACTCAGTTTATAACAGATCACTTAAATCAGAGTTTTTAGACTAGGTGAAAGATTTAAAATCTTTTGTTGCATAGAATTAATTCCATTACAATTTGAAAAATAATGTTTCTCAATTTGATCCAAGCTTTCCTAAGAAATTATTTCGTCAAGAAGAATTTATTTTTGACTTTAAATTACGATCATTTTAGGATACAGAGGAAAATTAGATATGTAAATGTGAAAAATGTACTAGAGCAGTGTTCCCCGACTTTTTTATCGCCGCGGACCGGTCAGCGTTGGATAATTTTACCGCGGCCCTCTGAGGAGGAGGAGGACGTTGACTGTTTATATTTTAAACTGTTTTGTTTTAATAATTTTATTTTAATTGTGCATTTAAACGTGCCTTCAGAATAAAATATAGCTACACCAAAAATGAAAAAAAGTGATTTAACAAGGAATATAAAGTGATTTTCATAAAAAGTAGCCCAAACCCAAGAAAAATATACCACAGTAAATAAAAGGGAAATAATTTTATGTTCCTTGTGCGGACCAGTAGTATTTGATCGGTCCGTGGACCAGGAGGGTTGGAGATCACTGTACTAGAGGAATAGGAAATCTAACCGAGAAATGGGTATCATGATTATTCCCTTTTTATGTCATCAGGGAGAATACTAAATTGAAGACTGAAGAGAAGAACCTACATAATGGCAAAAAGAAACCGAAACGGCGCTTAACTACTGATCTATTTTTAACTGAAATCATCATTTTAGGGCTGCGGCAGTCTGATTTTTATGAGTAAGTGATGAATGAAGAGTTCAAGATTCATACTTCCGCCAAAAACAGTCATGCAGTGGAGCGAAGTTGAGAGAGCGAGAGAGAGAGAGAGAACAGAGAGAGAGAGAGATGGATGTTGATTTGCTAGGGCTCCGAATCTGCTTGTTGATGATACCCAGGTGTGGAGAGAATGTCAGATGGTTTTTTTTTCGCTGCGATATGAGTTCATCATCAGATAGTTTTTTTTTAAGTTACCATGTACATCAGGGGTGTCCGACCCAAATTACTTTGCGGGCCACTTCGGAAAAACATTATAGTCTCGCGGGCCGCACATAAAAATATGTACCTTTATATCAGATTTGGAAACAAAAAAAACATTTATTGGAGTGAAAATTTTAAACAGAATGAATTATTATTATTGTTTTCATTATTTTTCATGTATACAGACATAGATAATATAATAATGTGTATATATATATATAATACAATAATGCAATGATCAAATAATATTTAAAATATTTCAGTTGCCATTTTCTAGAAAATTAAGGTGTTCCTTTTGAATTGATCTTTCGTTACTCATTGTTGAAATTTGATTGTTCTGTCATTCGCAAACGATTAAGTATACATTGCCTTTACCTTAACCGACCTGAATATTTCTTTTAAACTTTATAAAATATCTCTGACTGCCTCTTGCTTTTTGGGCACTCCAAACAGAAAAGGAGAAAAGAAAGTCGCACACACAAAGAATCATGTACCTCCCATAGTGAAAGATATGCACAATGCAATTCGGAATTTATTAAAAAAGTAATTTATTATAGTAAAATCAAATGTAACTGCTTAATAAAATATAAATCTATTTTAATCTAAAGGACATTTCTATTATCAAAAAGGATTTATTTTAAAACAAGAACAGGTAACAAGCAAATACATTGTAGATTTATATATATATAAATTTTCCCTCAAATAAATTTCAAAATGAAAAAAAAAATTTTAAAAACCTGATATTTAAATTTTTTTTAAAAAATTTTTGGAGAGCCGCATCTTACGTACTGGTGGGCCACATGCGGCCCGCGTGTTGGACACCCCTGATATAGGTTAACAAAAAAAGGAAAATTGTATAGAAATGAGCAACTGGAAATGTTTCCACAATCCATAATTATATTATCAAAAGTTATATTTGTAGCAAAAAAAAGATTATTTATTTTTCATATTAGCTCTTACCCGTCCGTTGTGAATTTCATGATGTTCTAAGATAGGGGTCCTCAACTTGTGGCCCGCGGTCCACAAATGGCATGCTGGAGGCATATTAGTGGCCCTTCATTTGAATTTGAGGTAATTTCAGAAAAAATTGCCGTGCCTTCTTTTTTGTTGTAAGAAATGCCATATTTTTTCTGTTATTCTTGATATTTAAAACATTTTATTGATAGCGCTTGTTATCCTTTTGAGATAAATTTTTTCTTAAAATGAAGAATTTTTCAAAAATTTCAATGTATCTTAAATAATTTTAAACATAAATAATCTGACTATGCATAAAATCTCAGAAGTTTTCTGAGGAAAAGGTGAATAACACACGCGAAGTATTTTAATTCGACTTCCATTTAACATTTTTGAAGCCTATAAATATATACAAATATGTAACGCTATATCCCCCCGCTTAGAATCACTTCCCTTAGAATCAGTTGTAGTTTCATCAACAAACCTTCCTTTCTCACTTAAATTTCCTGACTACATTATTTTTTGACAGTCATGCAGCCCGCGGGTCATTGTGGATTTATTGATATGGCCCTCGTGCCTTAATAGTTGAAGACCCTATTCTAAGACTATGTATTGTTTTTAAATTATTGGTATCTAAGTCTTGGCGTTAAACTTTTGACTGCATTGCTTATCATTTTTCTTGTCCTTACCTTTTAATTTAAAAAGGACAGGAGTTTAGCTTCTGAAACGGAGATATATATATCTTTTACTCCCCCGTAATTCCTACCCTATCTCGGAATAGATTTTTGCAAAAAAACCGTTCTTAGTGGATCTCTTTTCAACAAAAGAAACATGCTTACAAATTTCGAGTCCGAAAGAGTCTAATAAAGAAGCCCGGTGGTCGAGTGGTAGCGCGTCACACTTCTACGGCACAGGTTCAGGATTCAAACTCCGGACTGGGCAAGGTCGATTTAGCCTTTCATCCCTTCAGTGGGTCGATAAAATGAGTACCCAGCTTGCTCGGGAACTAAACAAAGAAGGATTAGCGTCAAACTGACCACTTAACCGAAACATCTGCTCATGCACCTCAGCAACTAAGGTCACGAAAACTGAGATATGCACAGTAGGCCTTGACTCTTATGACCTGTTGCGCCACTGAATTTAGTTTAAGAGTCTAATAATTCAAAAACAGGATTTTTTTAAAATCTAAAACGCCCAAGTAACTCTCTTTAGGAGTCGCTTTCCGTAAAAAACATTCCTAGTGTTTCTCTACTTAACAAAAGAGGTACTCTTGTCAAATTTCAAGTCTCTAATACAGGGGTTCTCAACCTTTTTTACTGCTGGGCCGCATACATATGTCAGCCGTTTCACACGGGCCGCAACATGAGGATAAATGGGGCAGTGGGGAGGGGGGCGGCCCCAGAAATGCTTAAAAATCAAAATAACATTGGAAATTTTTTAATTATTATTTTTTTGTATTTTTTATTTTTGTTATTAACACTAAATTTGAAGCATTTAAGAAACACTCCTTCACAATTTATGCATCAGCAAACGATTTCATATGATTAACAATAGTATAACAAACTTCATGGGATGTCTTTGTTACCGATGTGAAATTTATTACCACTGACAAAGCACTTTGTTGCTGTTGTAAGGATTATTCAAGAAAAAGCCTATTTATCACCTCTTGAAAGAGATCTTGAAGGAAAAGTGTCATTAAATGATTCCTGTTTATTGGTATTTTTTAAATACAGCACTTTCGTGACAAATCATACAATTAATGAACCATTTTTGTTTTTCGCTACAAAATAATCAACTTCCCAATCGTCTTGAAACGATATATTTTCTTCGAACATTTATCGCTTGCAAGATACGAAAGATAGTTAAAAATTAATTCCACCCACTGTTCATTCCACTGCTGTCTGTTATCACTAACCGTAACTGTTTCAAATAGAAAAAGAATATCAATTCGTACCCGTACGATACCGACAACAAAAAGCAAAATTGATATATATTTCTTGACAAAGAATATCCCAACAAATTTTTTATACAATGTTCTTGAATAAGTGAATTTCTCAGAGCAATGAGCCATGACCGGGTCACTTATAAAGGCTCGGCGGGCCGCAGGTTGAGTATCGCTGCTCTAATAGATCTAAACTAATAATTTTTGAATTCAGTCCCCCCCCTCCCCTTCAGCCCCTTTTGGTGTTGATTTTCGCAAAACCCGCTCTTAGTAGATCTCTACAAAACAAAAGAAATTTGCCTACTAAGTAGCAAGATCGTTGGTCTTACAGTTCCGAACATCTTCTCTTGATGAATGATTGCGAGTCGCTTTTCACTTTTATTTATAGATTGCATATAAAGAAAATCTAAATCTCCGAGGGAAGAAAAGAAAAAATATCACACAGAATTAATAATCTTTTCGAGTAGACTTTTAAGAGATACCTAAATTAATGAGTCTAAAATTGATATTGATAAAATCTAAAATTGATAAATTACAATTTATACATCGAAACTTGAAAAAATATCACTGTGTGTAGAGAGAGAGAGAATGCAACATTTTTCATTCAAGATAATATTTACCAAAAATTTTAAAAAACATCATTGTATTTAAAGAGCCAAGTAGTCAGAATTTAGTCTTAAAAATTTCTAAAAGGGTTTTATGAATTTAATTAATTATAAAACAATATGCAAAATTTATTTCACAAGATGTAGCATTCCTATTTAATACATGAGGATAGTTTTATCTTCACAGTGTGCAGTCTTTTTCTGTATTTTTAAATATATTTTTGTGCAGCAATTTTATACTTTTACAGAAAATAACAAATACAATTATCAGTTATCCACATTAATATGATTAGACTGTGGATGTTTTTCTGATTCTCAAAACATAAATGTAAATTGTGTGTCTTCGGGAGGATAATAAAGGCATTTTTACAATTCATTGATATTAAAAGAAATTTTTGCTAATTATTTTAATAAATGTCGTGTGTTATATGAAAGACTCAGTTTCGTAATACATTCATAATTTCTAGCTTTTTTCTTTCTTTTTCGATATAGTAGCAGCATAAAGTTTTCAAGATTAATACGATCACAGACGACACATTTTATTTTAATGCGTGCATAATATTTTAAAATTAAGATAAAGTAGTTTTGAAAAGTACATGCCAAACGAATATTTATTATTATAAGCAAGAAAAAAAATGACAAATATTGTTTTATTAGAATATGTATAATACAAATGTGTATTTTTCAAAAACAAATATTTTTATAGCAGGAAAATCGACTATATTCACATATTTTTACACACACAAAGAAAAAATTAGTCCAATTATGAATTCTTGTCCTTAATTTTTCAAAATTCTTTTTAATTGAAACTTTTTAAACTTGATACAGACATTCCAATTATACTTTAAAATTTTTATTATTTGTGGTGCTGCTAAATGATTAAATATTCTGAAATTTGAACGTTTGCCTTATCCGTTTCGAAAAAAAAAAATAACTCCCTTATTACAAATAAATCTCGCGCCAAAACGAAACCATCTTCAAAAACTTTTAATTTTCGATATCGCCAATTCGGGAGGAACAGAAAACGACAACAGATGCAACATGAAAAAGTAATGCAAACGTACACTTGAGTAAGGAAATTCATATACTTACTCTTTCAACAGTTGCTCTCTAATTGGATGAGTGCTTGTCCCGCTGTTGGCTGTAACACAATAGAGATAGCCTCTTCTTTCGCAACTGCGCAGTAACTCTTTCTTTAAAAAATGATAAGCGTACAGTTTCGCTTTCGTCAAAAGATGTCGCTACAATCGTACAGTTTCGTTCTTTCCGTCGTTTTTTTTTTAAACTTCGTTTGATTATTTTTTCCCTATGTTTACTTTTGTTACTGTTGGTGGCGTGGTTACCTTCAATGCCAAGCTCCTAAACGTCCACCTACACAAGCGCGTGTAAATCGGTGATGGATCATGCCTTTTTTACACAGATACTCTATTGAAATATCCGAAACTCTCATACGCTCAATTTCGTTGTTCATGATTTGAATTTAAAAAAAATCCGATTCTTATGGAAGCTGCACATTTCCTTTCGATCTCTCTTTTTTTTTCCTTCTATGTTTCTGAGCTTTTTAAAATACAGTTAAAAATCGTTCAACATGAAACTGAATATTTTTTCGTGTTAAAGGATATTTCAAAAGAAACATATATGCAACAAAAAATTATGTGTGTTACAATACATTTTAATTACATAGATACATGGTATATATGCATGTATTAAATAAAAATCAATAAAACAAAGCATTCACAAGAACTGAATGAAATTTAATAATAAACCATTGAGTTCTGTTTTTGCTCAACAGTCTTAAGAAGCACCCTCTTCATTTTAAACGAAATAGAAGCATGCTTTCCTCCTGAGCTCCTGGCCATTGTACTTGTAAAAAATTTCTTCCAAAATAGAAGAAAAAAAACGCGAGCGAAACGCACTGATTTTTATTCCCATTGCAAGCAATGTACTTGTCACCGAATTCCAAAGCCAACTGATGTGAAATGAGATGTTTTTGTGTGGTGGAGGGTGAAAGTAGCTTTGATAAACAAAATTTGCTTGTCACAGGCTATTCTGAGAGTATTTCAAATCCAAATCACAGCCTCCTTCTCCGAAACATGTGAAACCACCTCTCTTTCATTTCACACCCCTTTTAAATCTCGCCTGCGCGACATCAACAAAAGGGAAATTTTTTCGTGTTAACCCGCGATCACTCGCACGGGGTGTTCTGTACACCCCAGCAACAAGAAAATCCTCCGAGGATTCCCAAAAGAATGCGCAGAACCATGATTTTTTCTGTAGCTACACATTTTAGGTCATTGAACCTTCAGCCCTGATGCAATCAATCACTGTACTCAGACGATTGGAACGTAACGACCTTTAAAAGTTTATCTGGGGGGCTGAGAACTCCCGCGAAAAGTTGATCATATGTATACAGTCTGCTCTGAATGTCAGGAAAATGATTAAAATATTATTTTTCTACTTTCTACTATCATTATCTCATTAATTATAAAGTATATTTATTACTGGTATATACGTTCTATATATATTTACTGGTTTATGAAAAAATATAAAATTATGTGTTTTAAAACGAAAATTTTGTTTTTTTAAATATATATCAAATATTAATTTTTTTTTTATAAAAAATACAGGAAAATTTGGGTGTTCTTACACTCCGCGGTAACGAAGGCACAAAAAACAGGCGCAGGACCCCGGGTTAAGCTTTCTTTTGTGTTAAAGAAAAAATATGCATGAAAAAGAAAAGGCGGCGGTTTTTTTGGTTAAAAGTATATTTCTTTTATTTTCTTCAAACCACAGGACGTATCTAAATTAATATTTATATATCTTATTTAATTTTTAAATTTCAAATTTTTAAAAAAAATTTTTTGGTCCCAAAAAATTGTTTTTCCGAGAACCCAACTACATTTTGGATTATTGTGAATTTTTAGTGCAAATTTTACGATATCCTTCAATCTGAGGTGAGGAACTATCGATCCGCAAAGGGATTTTTTGTCCTTAGACCTGAAAAACAATAGACAAAAAATTTCTTAAATTTGGGCGATATATATTTGTGTGAGCAAAGTTTATCCTGCATGAAAATCAACAAGGTTAAACATGGTTTTTTTAACAAACGCAGGTGTTTCCCCAAAAAATCTCTCATTCTGATTTAAAAAAAAAAAAAATTTTGAAAAATGTGATAGGGTACATCTGTACCTAAATCAAAATTAAAAAGGCCATTAGGGGAGGGAAAATTAAAAAAAAATAAAAATTAAATAAATCTGCCTTTTTTTTTTAACAATTTATTGATTCTTATACGGTTTGTTTTCCGGGAGGTTAACGTGCTTTTTAAAAAAATTTTTGGGTCTTCCCTCCAAGATTGTGACCTTCGAATAAAAACAATTGCCCACACTGACTTAAGGATAAAAATAAATAATCATCTTTGATCAGAGTGCAGGCCGATACTAATGCATCATCTGTTAATATACCCGCTGATTTAAAAAAAAAGAGGGAATCGGGGGGGTTTTCGGAGGTGTAGAGGTGGAGAGTGTGATACTGCATATTTAAAGCCCCCTTTCCTTTTCTATTAAACGACAACAAGATGGCGCTACTACTTCTCTTAATGGGAAATTCATTCCATCCCAAGAGGTAGTTCGAGTAGGATTACTCGTGCATTTAGTAGAAACTGCCTTTTCCCATAGTAAGATGATGTAGTGTGTTCTGAAATGAGTGTTTTATGCATGTATTGTGTCCTCTTGTGTTGTAGAACTTAACGATTATTAAATAATGTTTGTTCCTGCATCAGTGGCGCACACAAGGGGGGGAGGGGTCCCCAAGTCCGGACCCCCCAGAGCTCTTCATTTTTTGTTCTATTGATTACAATCCTATGTATATAGCACGTAAAATTTAATTATTTGTTATTAATAATTAATATTATTAATTAATGCTAATTATTTATTCAATGATTAATTTTTTACTGTTTTTTTGTTCCGGGAAACCGACAAAATCAAAAGAATATGTTGGGTGGCGTATTGGAGTAAGATCGAGAATGGTGGACTTCTGACCCTGGACCCCTCCCGCCTTGAAAAATTCATGTGTGCGCCACTGTCCTGCATAAATCACAAGTCTATTATTTTACCTAAAAATAATAACAAAAATAGAGGATCCAATGGCGTAACGGAGAATATTAGCGTCCTCCTCCCTGCAAATAAGTTTTGGGCCCCAAGAAGAATCTTACAAAGGATTGCGTATTTGGCATCTGTCAATCTTTTGCCCCATGCGAGGGTTACGTTACGCCACTTTGAGGATCACCTGTTTCGATTATCTTTAGAAAAGGATTTTTCGATGCTCCATTCATATAACCAATTATCAACTATTATTGTTTATTGATCCACCTATCTCACTGTATCCATAAGTTGGAAAATATCACGAATAATCTTGTTTACATATCAACAAACTGTATTCATTTTTTTAAACTCCTTACGCTGCAATAAAAAAAATATGACAGTAAAAATTATTTACAGTAAAAAGGGATAAATTGTTATTTAGCAATTCGTCAAAAACTCGGAACCAGAAAAACTGAAAAATTCACCCCTCCTCTTTTTAATCTCAGATATCTTTTAGAAGCAATACCTAATCACATGTATGACACTTCCTTCGTAAGATAATGATCTCAAATCAAGAAACGATAAGAAACCTCAGAGTTTAACCACATGGAAAATTGCGTGAAAACCTGCTTCATGATTAGCAGGGGTGTAGCCACCGCCGTATTAATAATGCGGGGCCCCACAAAATGTAACATTCTAGCCCTTTAAAATACGTTTTATTGATGCGCGATCATTTTTATTTATTTTCCGAAAAAAGGCATCTAAGAATTTTGATACAGGGCCCACTCAGATTTAGTTACGCTAGTGATCTTTAGCAATATCTCTCTAATGTGGTCGAATTTGGAATATATATTCCATAATTCTGCAATAAAATAAAACAACGTAACGAGAAAATTCTTTCAGAAATTGCCAAACAATATTAAGTAAGAAAATTAAGCACATATTATTATTTAGTTCCCTTTGAATGAATAGAACTTTTTCAAATAGAAAGAACAAATGTGTACTGCAGTAGCGCACACAGGAATTTTTCAGGGGGTCTGTTGAAAGTTGTTTCCATGAAACTTGTATCATGCTATTTTTGATTTTGTCGATTTCAGGAACAAAACACAGTAAAAAAACTAATTATTGAATAAATAATTAGCATTAATTAAAAAAATTAATCATTAGTAACAAATATTTAATTAAATTTTACGTATTATATACTTAGAATTATAACCAACCGGAAAAAAATCAAGGGCTTTGGGGGATCCGGACCCCCTTGTGTGCGCCACTGGTGTACTGTTTTGAAATCTAAAACACATTGACCAACGTATCTGTTTGCTAAGTTAATAAATAAAATCTGTAACCGAATAAATGCGATTTGAGTAATTTTTATATACACAACATCTCTAAATAGATAGTTATAAATCAAAATATTTCAGTTGCGGTTGGACATCAAATTACATTGTTTTTCAAACGAACGACAGAAAATAAAACACACACAAAGAAACTAAGTATACAACAAAAATTCATATGAAAAAAAAAAGAATGATTCGTGTGTCACGAACTCTACCCCTACAAATTTTAAATTAGTGGTGATCCTTTCCTTAAAAAATCCTATCGCATATAAAAATCTTTTTATGGCGGGAGAAAAACGAAAAAGCTTAGTATTGTGAACCACGTTTCTGTTTATGATACCTCATTGATTATGAAATTTTTAAAATTTTATCTTTAAAATGTGAAACTTTGTTAAAAAGGATCCGCAACGTTGAAATGATTTGGGATAAATGGATAATTTTCATGATATTTTTTTTGTAATAAGGTATAAATTTTTTAAAGGACATTAAAAAATTATTTTAAATTTTTGGAAATGAACTTAGAATTTTTCCAAATGTTCTTTTTTGAAAAATGTTTATTTTATTTCCCAGGCCGTTTTTTCTCGAGGTCAACTATGTTTTTTAAAAAATTCAAATTATTGTCAGGTTCAACCATTTGAAATAATTATCGGCGTATTTTCTTAAAATTTCCCCTTTTTGTAAAACATGGATAAACCGACTTGAGTTATCATTTCAAAAATTTTTGGGTTTTTTGGGGGTCGAGCTGTAAGGCAAAAAAAAATTTATAAAAAAATTTTTACAAAAAAAGAACATTTTAAAAAAAATTTTAATTTAATTTTTCAAAAAATTTGTAAATAATTTTTTATAATTTCCCCAAAAAAATTTATAAAGTATTCTAAACTAATGACACTAAATATCATAAAATTTTCCATTTACGCGCTTTTTAAAAAAACCCCCAACGTGTCGGGTAAACAAATCACCATACAAAAAATTTGAACAAAGACAAAAATTTAATTAAAAGCTCCTTTCCCGGAAAAGGGAAAGTGCAAATAACCCGGCAAAAAAATGTGTTAATTTTGCAATACAATCACCCCAAAAATACCAAAAAATTAAAACCGTGTTTTTGGGTTTTAATCCCAGGAACCGTTTTTTTTACCCCGGACGGGTCACTGGACCCGGGGGGGAAATGGATGGCAAACAAAACGAAACTCAAGCGGGGGTGTCCGCTCCACCCCCCCTGCAGCAGTTTCTCCTTCCGCCAACTAACTCTGCGGTTTTGCATCATGGGTTGCGAACGTTACAAGCGTGATTTCAATTACATTTGCCTCTGTAATAATGGGGATGTAGGGGGATTTTTTTTCAATCGAATGCGGACGTTGTTGTTTGTTTTGTCCATAAAAGGCAAAACGGTAAACGCAGAGCATCTTTTTAAGTGCTACGCATAGTGTCAGTTATATTAGTGTTTCCATATTTATTTCAAATTTTAAAAAACTTTTACTTTTGGGTTTTAGAAATTTGAAAAATTTTAGACAAAGTCAAAAACTTTTGATTAGGTTTGGGTATCGGAAAATTTTCCCAAAAAATTTCTATATTTTTTTTTTAAAAAAAATGAGTTCAAAAAAAATTGGTGTTTATTATACAGGTGAAGTCAAAGGACGAAAATAATTTTGGAATATTTTTTTTTTGGGGAAAAGGAACGGCAAATTATTATTATATCAAATATTATTACTCAATCCAAATAACACTTTTAATATACGAAAATATTTTAAAAAGGCATTAGCACATTTTAGATTTTGAAAGAGTGTAAATATAGTTATCAAAAAAATATTATTGCAGTAACAGCGAGAAATAAACTTTTTAAAGTGAAGACCCTTTTAAAAACGATTCTTTAAAAAACATAAAAATAAAATATAAATTTTTAAATAAAGCACGGTTGCAAAAAATTTTTTTTTTTTTACTATGAATGATAAATCTTTAGAACAATTTTTTACGGACTTTTTTTAAAATTAATAGAAATTTTAAAAAAAATTTAATTTTTTTCAGATTTGTCTTTCGATATTTACCAAGTATTTTCAATCATTTTATCCAGCCTAATTCCGAAAAATCATTTCGAAATCAAGTGTATGCCTTTTGGGTTAATTTTTTAAAGCTTAAAACTGATAACTAGTTCTGTAATTTTTTAAGTAAATTTATTAAAAGCAACACAGAATATATTTTAAAAAGTGGTTTTCAAAATTTTTAGTTTCCTTTTTTTGAAATATTTAAAAAAGCTTTCATGGTAAAATGAGGCCAAAATAAAATATGTATGGGTTCTTATAAGTATTTTCCTTTAACTGACCTCAGGGTTTCTTTATGCCTTTAATTGTTTTAAGAACCTAGTCTTTTGAAGGACCATGATATATGAAAAACGCATTAAGTGTTTAATTAATTTTGAAGATAAAATAAAGAGGAATTATCTAAGTTAAAAAAAATTTTTAGATAAAAATGATATGGGGGAAAATTGTTACTAATTTTAAAAAATAGGTTAAGAAAAGGTTTGAGAACCCCTTGAAGTAGCTAAAAAGTCCGGATGCGCGCAAAGATTTAAAAGGAGGATATACCAACAAATTTTTTTTTTTTAAGGTTCGATTAAGGATTCTCCTCAGTATGTTTTCTTGATGTTTGGATTAAGTAGAAATAAATATATGCTGAAAAATATTCTACATTGTCAGAATTTTATTATGATCCTACGATTTTTCTCAACCATTTTCTACCACAACGAAAAAGACTGCATCGGTGATGATTGTAAACTCTACGATGTAACAGATTAATGGTAAACAAAATTATTGGATGAGTTTGACAGTCAATTTTTTTATATATTTCTTGTAAAAATTCCTAAATTGTTGTTACACATCATTTAAAATAAATACGTATTAGAAATATATAATCTTTATTTAGACAAACAATATATATACAAAGCACCAAAAATCAACAGTTTAATAAAACTATCGAAAGCATAAATTATCAAATAACGGATACAAAAATAAATTTCTTCAAAATTTTAATTTGATGTTACTTGATAAGATAAGTAAAGAATTTATATAATATCTAAGCCCTTCTTAGTAAAACTATACAAAGTAAATTGTAATGACTACATTTAAATAACTTTTGACTTAAAAATGCTGACAGACAACTTCGTCGCATAGGCTACATTCAGGGCATAGCAGAATAATGATGGATTATCAGTTCATATTTTATACTTCTAATTTTACAAGAAAATTAAAATAGCATTTATTTTTTAATAAAAGCTTTTATACCTATCATCCACATTTTTTTTAAAAAATCTATAGACATATTCCAATGTTTGTAAAAAAAAAATTTTTTTTTTTGTTTTTTTTTGGTAGTTTGAGTTTTTTTTTGCTCTTGGGATGTGCAACAATCCCAAATTTTTCCGTAAAAGTCTTCTAAGTATTTTTTGGGCGTTTTCTGGCGGACTAAGTTGAAAGTTTTAGATTCGCTTAAAACAAGAAAATGCATATGAAAGGCCCAATACAAGATCGCTTTCCTGAAAATTAAATGTAAAAGGGTTAATATTGATTGAAAATCTCAAAAATTAAAAAATATAGAGACAATAAAAAAGTCATGTGTTAACCATTATTTTTAAAAAAAACAAAATTTTTTTTTAAACAAAAAAGCTAGTCATTTCTTTTGCTTTGTTCTTTGTAAACTGCATATAATTCCTTGTTGAGTTTAGAATCATCGCACACAGTTTCAAATTTTTTCCCCCAGGGGGGGGTGCCAAACCCGCCTTAGGGCCCTTGGGAAAAAAACATTTTCCTGGGGGCCCAAAAAAATATTTTTATCCAGATTAAAACAAAAAAAACATTTATAGGGGAAAAAATTTAAAACAAAATGAATTATTATTAATTGTTTTCATTTTTTTTCATGTAGCCATAGAAAAAAATACAAAATAATGAAAAATTGTTTAAAATATTACAGTTGCCATTTTCTTGAAAATTACGGTGTTTCTTTTAATTGTCCCTTTTTGCAAAATTTATGGGGTTTTATTCCAAAACGATTAAGAAGTGTTTTCCTTTAACCGCCCCTAATTTTTTTTTTAAAAAAACACTTACCTCTTTCAAAAACCCAAAAAAAAAAGGGGAAAGTCCACAAAAAAACATTCCTTTTAAATAAAAAGGGGAATAACAATTCAATTTTAAAAAAAGTAATTTTATTATAGTAAAAATCAAATGTTTTGATAAAATATAATTTTTTTTTAACAAAGGACGTTTTATTATAAAAAAGGATTTATTTAAAAAAAAAAAAAAAATATTTATTTTAAAAAGAACAGTTAACAGGAAAATAAAAGTAGTTTAAATATATATAACCCCAAATAAACCCAAAATGAAAACTATAAAACATAATTTTTAAAAAAAAAATTTGAGTGGCGGCTCGCGTTTTGGGACCCCCCTGCACTAGAGCATTATAATGAGCTGTTATATAGAAAAATATAAATCGGAATTAAGAGTGGTTATCCAGTGGAATTTTAGAACAGAGATATTCTTAGATAACATTTTTAAAACAATTTTTTGGAGATTTCCAAAGATACTGAAAAATATATTTATTTAAAAATTGGAAGTTTTTTTATTCCCTTTTAAATTTTTTTTAAAATTAAAAATTTGCAATATTTAATTTTAACCACGGATAAAAAATTAAATACTTTTATGAGGTTTTCATGTTCCAAACCAAAATTTTAAAGCATATATTTGTAAAATTTCCCCACAGAAAATTTTTTGAAAAGCATATATTCATATAACACTCCCCATATTTAAAAGGTTTTTTGAGTTTTCCGGGGTTCTAAAAACCCTTTTTTTGAAGAGGAGCAATGCCTTAAATCCCGGGGTTTTAAAAAAGCTGACGCGAATAACGAAATTTGGAGATTTGGGGGCAAAAAATGTCCCCTGCCCCTTTAGTTTTGGGAAAAGGGGTTGTTTGTTTTTTTTCCGTAAATGATAAATTTTTTTCAACTAAAAAAAGTTTAACATATTTTATAATTATACATACCGTAAAAAACCGGCGTTACGCCTTTTTCAAAAAATAAGATCGAAAATTTTTGGGTTTCGTTATACACCGGGGATGAAAGTGCTTTAAAAAAAAAAAAGACAGGGCCTTAAAAAAAAAAATTTTTAAAATATCGAAATACTGTTTTTTGAAATGACTTTCCCTTTTGAACCTAAAAGGGGTGTTGTTCAGAAATATCATTTTTTAAAAATTGGGATGATACTTGTGACCAAAACATAAGAAAATTTTCATACGTACATTTCAGGTACCTTCATAAGAAAGGGGGTGCCGGGAAGACGAAATATACCTAAAAATTTAAAAAATGGCTGGAAAAAATGGGTACCGGTTTTTGCCGGATTTTTTCGGTATTGTATTTCATCGATCATACAAATTTTCGGAAGATCTGCATATTTTAAGTGTGAATTAAAATTGATACAATTGCATTATCTGGCGCTAACCTTTTTTAAGTTTAACAACGGGTTTTTTTTTTTTTTTTACGCAAAGCTTTTAAAAATTTTTTTGGCATAATATTACAAAATATTCAACATGATCAAAATGCAAATGCTTTGAAAGCATGCATCAATATCAACAAAATTGTTTTTTAAAAAAAAAAAATATGTATAAAATTAATATTAAATTGAAACAAAGATTGTTTCCCCTTTTCCCCTTTTTTCCCTTTCAAATGCCTTCAAAGGCAAGAACTTACCCAAACCCGAATGGTAGGGTTCGGGTCTTTTTCCTTCTTTTCAATAATTAGATTCGAATTTTTTTGGGTTTCCCCTAAACGTCTTCGTCAAAATGAGATGTGTATGGTTCCCGTTTTCTCCCGGGGTTTTTTTTATCCTTTAAATTTTTTCTGATTATTTAAAAAAAAAACAATAATAATTAATGGAATTCACTTATTTTTGTAATAACAAACATAAAAAGATACAAATTATAGAAATTCAAACTTTGTTGTTGTTTTTTAAAGTGTAATGAGTTTTTTTTAATAAGCTATAACCCAAAAATTTTTTTAAAAACATTTACCTTTTTTTGAAAAAAAAAAATTTTTTAAACAAAGGATAAATCGAAAAAGGGTTTTAAATTAAAAATTATAAGTTTTATATATTAATAAGGACAAAATGTGAACATAGATGTTCCACAATAAGTTATGTTTGAAACGTAGTAACACCTTGCAATGTTTTACTCCCTTAGTTTTAAGCATGGTTCGAGAAAACACCTTTTCAACATGAGATGTAAAAATATTATCGTGAACTTTATCTAATTTAAATTGGGGGAAATCCCCATACAACAGTTTGATGAACATGATAAAGCTTTGAAGTGCGAAAAATACCCCACTTGACCTTTTCATTCGAGCGAGTGCGTATGTACTAAACCTTTTTTTTAAGAAATAAAAAATATATGTTTATATTTTAACGAATTAATCTGTAGTTCTGAGCTATATGTGGTGTATGAAAAAAAATATCCCTTAAAAAATAAACAGTGACGGTTAATAATGCTTAGTGATGGCGAAGTAAACATTGTTTCATTTATATTAACAAGTACGACTTCCGAAGAAAAGTTTAATAAGCATATTTATCTTAATTACAAAAATATAATATATAGCATGGTTTTTTTTTTAAATTTTATAACCGAATCACTGGCGTAGCTAGTCCTGAGTGGGGTTTTTCGAAAATTCTTTGGGGCCCTTTTTAAGCCCTTTTTAAAATTTTTCGATTTTTTGCTACACATTTGGAGCCTATATAGCTTGGGGCCCAGACTTGATACAGCCCTTTAATCTAACCCCACTTTTTGTACTAGTTCGGTTGATATAATTGGTTACGGCATTTTTTTAAATATCTTTATCCCGGGGGAGGGGGAAACCCGTATTCACTTTATACACGAAAAAAAAAATTTTAAAATCTTAAGCAAAAATTTGTTTATGTAATTTAAACTATTATGAAAAATAAATAATTATAATCTGGGGGCTAGATATTATAAAAACATTTTTTTCTAGAAATTCAAGTTTAGAGTCCGTCTAATTTATATTAAACGGCATATTAAGACAATGACTTACAAGAATACACATTCGTCAAATATGAAAGTGATACACACACACACATTATAGACCTGGTTCCAGTGGAGTAACGGAGAACATTAGGACCACCCTGGAAAGTCAAGTTTTGAGCTCCAAACTCAAATGCATATTTGACGTCATGGCTTTGGGACCCCTTTTCCCTGCCCGCCCGCGAATCGGCAGTTGCGGGGGGTGTACATTACGCCACTGCCTGGTTCCACCTTTCCCCGGAAAACCCCAAATTTAACTAAATTTAGTAATTTAATTAAGTTATATTAACGTCTTTTAACAATTTATGGCCGCTGTAGCCTTGGGGGGTAACTGGGCTCGTGGCTGGCGTGTCGGTTCCAGATACCACTGAAGACCCGCCGTGGGCGTCCTCCGTTGGTGGGTGTGGAGTTGGGGGGGGTGCTAGCTCGGTGTCGTCCCTCATTTTACCTGGGTTTAAAATTACGAGGTCCGTCGACAAAGCCCCCGTTAACTGAACAGTGCGACGTTAATATTTACTCACCCCCGAAAAATTTTAAAAAAAACGTCCCTTTAATTTAAAACTAATTGAAAGCATAATTTTCACAAGAGTTGCAGGAATCTATTCTGATATAAGAAAGGCAAACCATCGAAAACAACATAGTAAAGTACATTTTCATCAGAGATAATATATAATTTAAAAAAATGTTTTACATAGTAAAAAAAAAAAAATTTTCCAAAACCACTAATTTCCACGTCTTTTTAAAATTTGTAACGAAACAGTTCCCGATAGAAATTTAAACACAGATACAGATGTTATCTGCATTATTGTTGTCAATTGATCTAAAAAAAGAAAATTGATCCCGTTTTTTCCCGATCACTTTTTAAAAAATGAACGATTTCATATCTTTTTCCATACTAAATAAATAAAAAAAAAAATCGTCAAGTCATCAATATCAGAAAGCGAAATGATGTAAGAACAGAATAATTCTTTTTGTCATTCTTTAAAAGTTTCAGATAAAAAACATGTAAAACCCAAGAAAAAACAATACAAATCTATCGAAATTCACGTATTAAAATGAAGATTTTTTTTATTAAATATTTCGCCGTTTTTAAAATTTTAAATTCAATCTTGGGTGTGCTCCCCTTTTTTAAATAATTACAATTGTTTTTCCTCAGACTTAACTGTTTAAGGCAATCCAAAATTAAATTAGCGGTTAATTGTTGAATTTAGTTATCCTTTTAAAGAAAAATAAGCGGTCTTACATCGTGTTAAAGTAAATTAGACGTAAGATGTGTTTAGTATATTAGAAGACATGACATTGTTTGTGAGATTTCAAAACCAAGTAAAAAAAAAAGATATCCCTCTCAGTGCGTATGTACGAAATACATAGCGCAACTGAATACATATTTCAAATATAAAATTGATGTATTAATTTAAGAAAATATTTATTTTGAATTTACAAAGACAGCTTAAAAAGAACTTCACAATTCCTTGAGAAATTTTAAACTTAGCCTTGTTGCTTCGGTGAACAAATTAATAAAATAAGTTCCGACTTGTCATTAACCCTAAGCCAGCGGTCGCCAAACTTTTTGCCCTCACGGACCAGTAAATTCATAATTTAAATCTCGCGGACCATTAATAAGATTTTCTAAGTGATAAATATATTTATAAAAAAATTGTGATCTAAGAACACACATAATCAATGCATTTTAAAACATAACGTGATGAGTGAGTACATTCCACATTTTTCTGGGGACCAGCAAAATTTTCTCGCGGACCAACACTTTGGTGATCTCTGCCCTAAACAACTTAAAAACTAACTTATTACGAAGACAATAGCATCTTAGCAAGAAATTCCTTTAAGGTATCCGACTACGTTCGGAACCGTGATTTTCCAAAAGCGTATAAATGGATAACAGTTAGGATATTTAGTGTCACTTAGATTAGAAAATGCATATAAAATTGTTTTAAGAATAATATCACAATAAAAAATTATTTAAGTACAATATTTTGACAAAAAATGAACATAGGATGGCCTCTTTTCAAAATATTCTCCCTTTGTGAAAAATGCTTCTATTATAATAATATTTTGCCTGTATATAGCTCAGACCCTGTACAGAGGCCCAACTAGAATTTTTGAAGTATATAACTTAGAAGTGGGTTTATCCATGTTTTACGACAACAGAGGGGAGAAATTTTAAGAAAAAAACGCCGATAATTATTTCAATGTGTTGTAACTCTAAAAATAATGTTAATTTTTCAAAAATCACAGTTGAGCCTCTGTACAGAGGTCTGAGCTATATACAGGCAAAATATTATAATAATATACGCATTTTTCACAAAAGGAAAACATTTTGAAAAAAGGTTATTCTAAGTTAATTTTTTGCCAAAATATTGTATTTAAATAATTTTATTTTGTCAAAATGTCCTTAAAGCAATTTTATACATGTATTCTAATCTAAGTGACACTAAATATCATGAAAATTATCCATTTATGCGCTTTTTTAAAATCACGGTTCCGAACGTAGTCGAATACCTTACTTATTATTCCTTTTAAATTTATTTATATTAACAAATATACATATACTTACTAGTGCATTCTAATGATGGAACAAATCCAAAAAATCTGACGTTCTCAAAGATTCCAATATGAATGCGTTCGTGTAGGTCAGTTTATTCTTGTCTTCAATGGTGGGTTGCCTGTCAGCTCCAATTTTCTCTATTACTTCATCGTACACTTTTTTCTGTTCTTCAGGATGATCCAATAAGGTTTTAAGAATCAAACAAACAAATGAAGCTACAGCGAGAACTCCATCCCCTACAATCTGCTTCAGTGTATACATTAGGGCTCTATCTAGTTAAACAGAATAAGAGGAATTTACATTAAAATGTTTACAAATGGAGAATAAAGGGCATTTGTAAATTTTTAAAAATAAACAATGTGAGTAAAAATATTTTTTTCCATTAAAAAGTTAATAAAGCATAATAAACAAAGAGTTCTTACAGTGTTGCTCACTGAATTAAAATCTTTGTTCGTATTTTCTTAAGACTGTCAGCATTATTTTGTAAGTGCTCTATAATTAGATTATTTTAACAATAAACGTTATGCACTAAATCAGCGCTTCTCAAACTGTATCGCACCTAGGGGGCGGACAACTCTAGAAGGGGGCGCGAACATATTGAAAAGTCGAAAACAAAAGATTATTTCAAAAAATTATTAATTTTTTGAAAGTAAAACAAACAAAATACATTCTGTCATGATGAAAAAAAAAACATTTACATTAATATAATACACTTATAAATTTATCAGTACTGCACAATGAACTTTATAATTATCTGAACAGTACTAAGTTAAGAACAAGTTTAATAATTACCAGTGACCACACCGGTTGGTCATATGTAAAATTATATGAAAATTTAACACTTATCTGGATTATTTTTGTAGGGCTTATAATTAATCCCTTAACTGCAGATTAAAGGTTACGCGATTCACTCCCCAGTGCCACCCTTTTGCGTGTATGCATGCATATATGGTGTATCTGGGGGGGAGGGAGAAAAGGAAAATAAGAAAATCCTCTGTGAAATAAGTAAATCCTTCTTAAACAATGTTAAGGTGATTGTATTGCATTCCAAAGTCTTTGGAACAATTTTATGCGTAGTAGTGAGCATTTTCGGATAGACGTATATATACGTCCGGTGCAATTTTCGCACTGTCTGAGTCGAAGAGGTTAAAGTCGTATTGTAGCTTTAGCGTCAAAGTATCGTATTATCGTATTCAGTGCCTCGTTATTGTATGGAGGGGGCGCGATAAAAATGGTGATTGAATATTGGGTCGCCAGTGTTGAAAGTTTGAGGAGCACTGCACTAAATGCTTAGTAAGTAAAGTTTAAGTATGAATGAATATTGCTGGCCACTAAAAACGTGCCGTTGAATCCATTGTTTCGGTGGCGTAATGGAGAATATTAGGGCTCCATGAAAAGTCAGGTTTTATGCCCCCGTGAGATGCGGGGTGTAAGTTACACCACTGCATTGTTTCCATATTTGGATTGTAGGACTTAATCGATTATTCTAAAAGTTATTATCTGTTTGGGTAGTATACCATACAACACATGCTCCACAGATCAATACATTCCATTCGGGGGGGGAGCTCAGAAAATGTTTTCAGTATTTTTCGCTAATATCGATGATCGATATGATCGATTTCTGTGGGAAGATTTTCTTTTTTTTTAATTTAAGTCGTAATTTAAAAACAATATGGGGGCTGTTGGTGACGTCCCTCGAAATTGTGAACCTCGGGCACGAGACAAGACGACACTTGAGCTCCAAACTTCCAAACCACGTCAACGTGAGGACTCTGAGACTCAACAGATTTAACGTGCAACTTAAACGCTCTACTAGGAGAGTCTTCGATAGCACCAGCATTCGAATTGCGACAGCAACTTCTTGGCAACCGAGGTCATTTTGTGGAAAGTATGTGAGTTGTGTGTAATAATTTAAAGTCTCAGAGAGATATTGTAAGTTTCCTCATAGCGATAATGTAAGCCATACGCGGTAATGTAAATTTTTCTCGTAGGGGAAGTGTAATTTATTTGGGATGTTGTAAGTTCTCTGTTAGGGATATCGTAAACTCCCATAAAGATAATGTAAATCGTGAGATAATGTAAGTTTTCATAAGAGTGTGATTCACCTATTTTTTTAAAAATTTGAATTAGTTTTCAATTCTATCTTATGCGTAACACAAACTATAATTTCTGGAAAATGTAATTTCTGAATAAAGAACCAACTTTTCTCCATTTTTTAATTTATTTTATTTTATTTATTCATTTATTTATTTAGCTTTTTCAAAATATCTAGAAGTTATTTGTTCACACAATATTGGTTATTAATATTACCAATAATAAGTTACCAATGATTTACCAATATATTGCATAAATAATCAATTATTAAATGTATCATGCCTTAACATAACTGCTGAATTTCTGTCACGTTCCATCTTTATGTAGGGATTTTAAAGTTCATGTCACGAATGGGAATAGGCAAGAGAAAAATACAAAAAAAAAAAAAAAAAAAAATTCACAAAATAAAGGGGATTTCTATACATTGTAAAAACAATTTATTTTTACTGGATGGGTAATCGCAGCACATTATAATGAAGTCAGAAAGAAATTTGCATCGCAGCTTAATCATCTCATAAGCATTAACTACCAATTTAGTATAATTCTGAAGCAAAAAAAAAATCTTTTTCGGAAACTGAATGAAGTAAAAAGATATTTTTGAGACAGACTCTTTAACTCACATCCGCCTCATGAAGAATGAAAACGAAACACACCTACGCTGAAACCTTGAGTGCTTTCAATGAGTTAGAATAATACAAACGTAAATTCCGAGTGGAAGAACCGAGTTTCCCATCCAAATATATGATGTTATAAATTTTACATGCAAACAAAAAACACGATATAATTCCCTTGTGCGCGACCATCAGAGAAAATAAATATTTTGACTTATTTGACAGAGAAGCAACAAAATATGCTCGCTATAGTACAATATTCATCTCTGCAATAAGTAGTCAATACAAGGTCTGTTCAAAAAGTATCCAACCTTGAATTTCCTCGCGCACAGTAGTGATTCTAAAACAGTGGAAGATGACAGCTCTTGATTTTTTTCCCCTTCGCTCCAATATACCAGTCTTTTCCTGCAGGCAATCGAGTTAGGTGCTGTTACACGTGTTTGTTGGATTTATATTTCGTTAAACAAAGGGCAATAGTCAATCAAATAAAGTCACTCAAATACCTACTGATATGAGGTTGTAGGTAGAAAGAGCTGGGTACTCAAGCCATCCACCCAACGATGTTATATTTCTCTCAAGATGACTGAACGACAGAAGGTAGCTACCACCGTATCAGCCGTATCAATGATACGCCCCTAAGCTACAGGGGCCCCAATAAGTGGAAGCAAAAAATCAAAATAGTCCCTTTAGTCTCATCAATAAAGTCCATTTCCAAAAAAGGGCCTTCAAGGAATCTTGATACAGGGCCCACTCAGGAATAGCTACGCCAGTGCTGAACGACTTGAGCAGAAGTACTGCATTTATTATTTCGTCAAAAGTTTGGTGATATTTTAAGAAAAAAAAATTCGTAAGATTCAGTAAATGTTTGGAGGCGATGTTATTTAGGATCACACAAATTAAAACGGCTTTAATCGATTAAAATGTGGCCGCACGTCGGCAGAGGGTGATCAATGAGGCCCCAAACCGCTAGAAATTCAGCTGCTGTTGAAAAGGTGGAAAATCTGATAGTAAAAGATCGTCGTTTAACTGTACGAGAGACTGCTGAACAAGATGAGACCGTACAGGTTTTTCACATGCAGTTTTGTGTGATCATGCGCAGGACGGCTTCAAAACTTTTCCCCAGCTTCTGTCGATGGAACAGAAAAACTACCGTCTTGCAATTGCACAGGACCTATTGGACACCATCAACGTTGATAGTGTCCAGTAAGTCCAACGTTGATAGTGTCCAAAAGTCACAACGCTTCTTCTGACTTTTTGGCTGTTCCTGAAAAAAAAATGCCATTGAAAGAATTCCGTTTTCAGAGTTGAAAGATAAAGAAAAATGCGACGGCAGAGTTGAAAACCATTCCAAAAGAAGCCTTCCAGAAGTGTTTTCGGCATTGGTAGGAATGCTGAGCTAAGTGTGTGAAGACGCAAGGGGCCTACTTTGAATTTGATTAGGATCCTAATCCTGCATAGTAACTAATATTTATTTTCTGGCCAAAGGTCGAATACTTTTTGAACAGACCTTTTTTCATGATATAACTTCTCTTACGCCCAGAAATGAATAGTAATAATTAATTTGTAAATTAGTAACTCGAATATTAATAATCAATGAAATCCCTAATGTTCGAATGTGCTTTAACGCCTTAAAAAAATTATGTTATTAAAATATATATGTGAAAGTATACTGGTATTCAAAATTAAGAGGGTTTTCATTCTTCGATATATTATTATAACATTTAAGAGGTTTTAATACCTAAATTTACTGGGTTTTTTTATTCATTATCATTATTTTATTCCAAAGCATTCTATAAAAAAAGTATGGTTAAGAATTTAGAACTGAGTGGTATTACTACAGTTATTGTACTCGTCACATGACGGTAATTCTCAATAACATCTGCGCTACCAGTACTCCTCTAGAAGTTATGAACGACGTTAAATCGAATCAGTTTATTGAAATCGTTTTTAACTTACGATAAATTTAAGAAATACTACACATAAAAATCCATATATATAAACCGCTAAGCCTGACAATATGAGCAGTGAATTAAAAACTAAAAGTACTTTTTAATCAATAGAATAGAATCTAGAACAAATAGTTTTTGTTTATGATATATCTCCCAAATTCTTAATTACCTGTGAAATATTGGGCTGTAGGGTCCCCTTTGCTTCGTCTATTATCTCTCTCTTTGAAGTAATCATCGATGATATCGCGCATGTGATCTTCATTATACGTTGATTTGTGCACATCAATGACATTATATAGGACTTTTTCCACATTTTTGTTGTTGTTCATAGCTGTTTTAAAACCTTTCATAAAAGGGAAGATACAATACCTGGAAAAAAATCAATATAATATGGTCAGGTATTTATAATCCAAAAACTATCCTTTTTTTCCCCAATGAAGAATAATATGGTAGCAATATACGATCAAAAAGTACAGAAATATTCCGAAAAATAACTAGGTATCTTAAGAAAGAAATTTTAAATTTGTTCGTTATAAAGAAAATGAAAAAGATATTTCAAAACAGCAGTATCTTTTTCTACATGATTGCATTAAGGTATCCGACTACGTTCGGAACCGTGATTTTGCGAAAGAGCATAAATGGATAATTTTCATGATATTTAGTGTCACTCAGATTAGAATACATGCATAAAATTGTTATAAAATTTTTTGACAAAATTTTTTTATTTAAATACAATATTTTGGCAAAAAATTTACTTAGAATAATCTTTTTTCAAATTGTTCTCCTTTTGTGAAAAATGCGTCTATTATAATAATATGTTGCCTGTATATAACTCAGTCTACTCTACAGAGGCTCAATAAATTTTTGAAATATATAAACTTAAAGGGGGTTTTTCCATATTTTCGACAACAGGGGAGGAGCAATTTTAAGAAAAAAACCCCGATAATTATTTAAATTTTTGTAATTTAAAATATTGTAATTTTTAAAAATTTCCCTAGTTGACCTCTATACGGTCTGAGCTATATACAGGCAAAATATTTTTTAGAAGCATTTTCAAAAAAAGGAGAACATTTTAATAAAGGTTATTCTAAGTTAAATTTTTCCAAAATTATTTAAATAATTTTTTTCAAAATGCCCTTTAAAAAACAATTGTATACATGTATTCAAATCAAAGGGTGACATTAAATATCAAAAAATTATCCATTTTATCATTTTTTAAAATCACGGTTCCGAAGGGTTTCGGTCTAAAACCTGTAAGGAAATAGAATACGATTGTTAGGATACCATTTTTATGAAATATGATGAGGGAATAAGAATGTAATAGATTGTGAAGTTGATTTATGGAAAAGAGAAATACTTTTAAAAAAAAAAGCATTAAATTTCAACACATTCCATTTGTCACACACAGTGCCTGAAAGAGAACACCGTATGTTTTTCAAAACAATCAACAGAACAGTGCTATTGTCAGTGTTGTTTTTCATATAAATTATTCAAGCTTTTGACTCACATATTTTGGTTTGGATGACGGTGCAGAAGAAATGAATAGAAGCCTCACTGACAAAGGGAATCCTCATTATTTCGTCACTGTTCAATTCTGAAATGATGTTGCTGGATTTCTTTTGGAGTTACAGTACACATCTCATGTATCGGAAAATTTAGTTTTTCAACACTAGAGAATCATAGGGAGAGAAAAGAATTCCCAAGCGATTGGTGATATACTGTTCTGATATCAAACTTGCTATGTGAATTAAAATTCTGTTCTAAAACTTCCTCAAAACATCTTACCCATGCATTTGTTTTTCTGTATGATAAAAAAATTATTATTCTTAATTTTGGGAATCTTTTCCAAAACAAAATGCGGTTGTGCAAATGGCTGAACAAAGTAATTTAAACTATTATAATTTTTATTTACATACAAAACAATAATTTTTGAACCTAACTGTATTTCGAACGTCGATATGTAGTTAACGCTTTTTAATTTAGTTATTAAGCTATTAATTTTAACAGTTAATCTTGAAAATTATTAACGTTGTTGAAAATGCTTATTTATTTATTTATTCTTGGGATGGCAACGTTAGCTATAAAATTATAATTATTTATCTTTTCTATGAGTGGCAACATAAACGTAACAATGTTATTATTTGAGAATGGTAAAAAAGAATGTTCGATTGCTTTTAAAAAGAGATGAATTAAAAATTTGGTGATCTTAAAAAGATTTTTTTGTCTCTCACCGAAGTTATATATGAGTTTTAAAAAAACTATTTCTACTAACAGGAGTGTGAAAAGAAAATAATTTGGCGTACATACTATTATTATTTTGGAAAGCTTTAACAAACGTAATCAACACAAAATACGAACCTGTTTTTATTAAATTTTATTCTCCTGCAGATATGTTGAATAAAATAAATTATTTTACATTGTTACCAAACTTTTAGTAATAAAAAAAATCATAAAGGTATTCATATTTTGTAACTATACGCTATTCTGCTTTCATCAAATTGTCTCAATTCTCTTTCAAAGATATCCACTTAAATAAATTATTTTTTTAAAATTGACTTTCTACAACAATAAATATTTAGAGATCGTATAATTTTTTTTCTTTCTTTTCTCTTACTTTAAAAATAGAATAAACCATCTTTGACGAGGAAATTCATTTTAAAAAATTTCAAAATTAATAAACGTAAAATCACATTACATTTTAAATAGTTTTTCCCCCGACTTATAACATATCATGTAAGTTGAAATGTGCAATTGTTTACCACTTTGTTGCGTCATTTCAAAATACATGTTCTACTTACTGTACAAAGCGAATAGCTTTGTACCTCAGCTTATTTTATTGGATGTTTTACGTAATTCGAACTTCCATTAATCTAGACGACCTCGAGCTCCAATTAACCGGTTCTACTGCACATGTGTTTCGCCATGTTTTTTGTATAATTTTATTTAAGTGAGTGGCAATTCACTGGAGGTTTGTAAACAAATCGAAAAGAGATGTAACGATCCGAAGAAAAAGGAAAGAACCAGGAGAGCAATTTTGTAATAAACAGTTAAGTGATACATATAAATAATATTAAATACTTAGGAAAGAAAACTTCTCGCTGTCAATTCATGAGAGCCTCTCATTTAATCAAAAAGCACACGGTTCGAAGAAACAGACATAATGTATAGGTTGGCAATTTTTAAAAAAAGTAGAGAGCATAAATCAAATTTGTTCCAAAAATTTAACTGAAACTGAATTCAGTGAATGAAATTACAGTCGGGCTTCTATTTTACGAACCCTTACTTTGCGAATTTCTCTATTTTGCGAACTTTCTCTGGGAGCCAAGAATTTTTTACGATTTTCCTCGTAAAAAATCCTTTCTATAGCGAAGTGCCTTTTCTATTTAAGGAACTTTTTCTCTTGTGATTCAATTTTGTTCTTCCTATTTTTAAAATATTTCCGAACCTTCGTATAATGAAATGATTAAATCATTTGAAACAATTACACACGGATTACAGTGTAGAGAAAATATGCTTAAAAGGGTTTTTTGGTTAATTACAAAGATACGAGGAACTTTATAAAAAATACATTATTTCAAACACACACACACACAAAAAAAAAAAACCGAATAAAATTAACAAACTTTACCAGTAATTATATATTCACATGTGGTAATATAGGCTTAAAATTACCGATTATAAAAAAAAATTATGCTTTTAATTACTTGTAGACTTAAAATTAGAAATTGTTCTTAATATTCATTAATTTTAACATAAAACTATTTTTTAAAGTTGAAAATACAGTGTATTCCTGGACAATGCTTTTTTCCCCCTTGTTTTCTTAGATTTCTTTTTGATGGGTAATATATATAAAATAAATAGATATTAATTTTTAAAAAAGGCGTGAATCATTACTATTTTTTATAATACATAGTGTTTATGTATTTAAAATGTGTTTTATGTGGTTTATAAAGTACTATATTGAAAAACGAATCTCTATTTACCGAATTTTCTACACAACAAACTTTGTTCCGGGATTTCGTTAAACAGAGGTCCGATTGTAATTTAAAATATTTCTTCAACATATGGTTTTCTTTAACTAAAATAAATGAACCTAGATTTACCTTGCAAAATCTCCAGTCAGTAACAAATTGGTCGTAGTCATACACTCCATCACAGAACTGTAATTTTCATTGACTTCTCGAATTTGCTCTTCCGACATCCCGTTTTCACTAAAAAGCATGTTTCGCAAGATGGCATTACATTTGTTCGTGACAAGCTCAACCATATTTATTGGCTCATCTTTCATCGCCTTGATTTCATCGATGGTTGACTTAATGGCATCATACATCGATCCGGACATGCTGTCTTTGACAGATATAACACCTCGCTCTTTCAGAACTTGCAAAAGAATTTCCGAAGTTCTTTCCACGGCTCACCGTTAAGAAAACCAACTCCTGTTCGGGAAAAATGAAGATTTTCAAAGAATTTTGTAATTATAAAGAGGTGAAAAGATTTGTAGCGTGTTACTAAACCTTTTTAAAAACAACAAAATTACATTAAAATATTATTCAATTCACAAATTATAATAGCTTAATTTCAAAAAAAATAATTAAACTCACACACATTAAAGTAAAAGCAGTAACAATGAATTACATTATATTTTAATGAATCATCTTAAGATCCTTCGATGCAGTGACGTAACGTACACCCCCGCATTGCAGGAGGGCCCAAAGCCTGAGGTTATGGTTTCGCAATCCTCTGTAAGATCCGGCTAGGGGCCCAAGATCTGACTTTGCAAGGGGGCCCTAATATTCTCCGTAACTCCACTGCTTCTAACATTCATTAATAATTCTATACTTAGGCACATAATATATAATTTAAATGGATAGATGAAGACTTTTCAGCAAATGTGTGTGAGGATCTTCAATGTGAATCATGGAAAGCAAATAATATAATGGGAAAAGTTTCCTTTTTTAAATAAACTAAATAATTTATCTACTAATAAATCATTTCCAAAACTTAACACTTTTCATCAAATCAAATCTATGAACTTAAGATTTACCTGGAGTCTAACTTGTAAATTTACTATTTTTTCGGAGCATTTTGATAACCTCATATAATAAAGCGACTATTCAATATTTTTTATTTGCAATGCAGAACTTTAAAAATATTTATTACGGAATTTTAACTATCTTCTTAATTTACAGGTCTTTGTTGTTGTTGTTGTTGTTGTTTAATGAGAATTTTTCAGTTATTTCTGGGTAGCTGCTTTAAGAGAAGGGGAAATCATTTAACCACTTTTTAAAATTTAAAAAAAATTATAACCATTAACATCAGTTTCATCCAGTTTTTTTCTTAACGATTGACCGCAAATAAATAATATTTATCGTATACTTATCGATTTTTTACAGCTGAAATTAATCTATTACTTAAAAGTGTTGAATAAAATTTAAAAGGTATAGAATTGTGACATATAAAATACGTTTTTTTTAAAAATCTAATGGGGCTGCGGATTGGTGTTTTACCATTGCAGAGAGACCTAGTACATTCCCCGCGTAAGCTGGTATCTCTTTTTAGTGCGGCAACTAATAGGCAGATACCAATCGCCGCAGGTAATTTTGACGCCCAGTTTCCTTCCCAGAGGAAGGCACCTGAGCTCTGGCGATGCGAAACCGTACTTAGGATTTTACTTTTACCGAGAGCACCCAAGCTAAACAGATATTCAAGGAACCTTTCATATGCCGCATAATCATGTAACATGGCCGCTGTCGATGTTCTGCCTCATGAAAATCCACCGACTTGGGCCGGGGTCGATTGATTGATTGATTGAATATTAACGTCGCACTGTTCAGCTACACGAGGGCTTTTGGCGACGGACCACGTAATTTTGAACCATGGTCAAGTGACGTGGACGACACCTGAGCTGGCACCCCCTCTCCTAACTACCACACCAACGGGAGGACGTTTCAGCTCTCGACAGATTTAACGTGCATCGCTGCCCTACACGGCGGGTCTTTAGTGGTACTGGGCTCGAACTCGTGACAAGGCAAGCCACGATCTGATATCTATACCACTCGGCTACCGTGGCCACAGGGCCGGGGTCGAATCCGCAACCTTAGGCGTACAAGGCAAGCGACAAACCAAATGCGCCACACCCAGCCGGCTCTATTCAATATAATATCACTATGATTTTAATGTTAGTAAGATTCAACATTAAGGAATGTATGCAAATGAAGCTTTTGTTCGCTGTTCATAAAGAAATTCATTCAAAGAATGCACAATCAAAATTGCGAGTACAATTCACAACTGAATGAAAAGGAATAATACCTCAATGAAGGCGCTGTTACAAAAACAAGCCCAGTTTTAAATAAAGAAATAATAACACTTAAAGAGCCAATTCTTTTCACTATAAAAAACACAACTGCATCATAAATCTGCTTTGTTTCTTTATGGATTACAACTACTTCTTAAGTAACCGGTTTAATTCAACTTTTTTCCCAAATAAAATATATTGTAAATTTTTCGTTGTATTACAAAAATGTAGAATTGAAGTAAAAAAACATTGAATTAATAAGAGTTTATAACTATATCCTTTATTCGGTGGGTGTGGGAGGGATCCCGAATCTCTCAAGTCTTAGAATTAAAACCAAAGAATTACTTCAAAGAAACATTTGTGAGTTCCAAATCTGCGATCGTCGCTTGTTCCAAACTGAATGCCACTTGAGCCACGCCGTGTAGAGGACTGATGCACGTTAAATCTGACCTCTCGAGTGGAATGGTAGTTTGTAGAGGGGGTACCAGCTGAGGTGTCGTCTCGTCCTCGTGGCTTGAAATTATGAAGTCCACCTCCAATATAGCCCTCGTGTTAATTCAGAGAAGACGTAAATCAAAATAAAATATCCACCACAGTGTTTTTCAAATGTGATTCACAGAATTCTTGAGGATTCCGAAAGAAAAAACTATAATTCACAAATCCATAATATGTGTGGTGAGAGTGATATAATGAATAAAATGATTAAACATACTAATAAAATAAATTAATAACATAAAATACTTCTTTTCTTTTTTCTTAAAAAAAAAGGAACCTTTAAAAGTTAACGGGAAAAAATTTCTTGGTTCACCAAAAATTCTTACAAGAAGAAATATATATGATTAATTCTACTCCAATTAACCTAAAAAAAAAGGTCCTTCAATCATAGGTAGTCATTTCATTCTATAGTCATTAATATCGTTATAGTAAAAATATTTTTAAAAAGTTTTTGAACGTATCGGCTGGGTGGCGTGGTTGGTTTGCCGCCGGTCTTCTGTATCCAAGGTTGTGGGTCCGGCCCCGGCCCAAGTCGATGGATTTTCATGATGCAGAAAATCGACAGCAGCCATGCCGTTTAATTATACGGCATGTAAAAGATCCCTAGGGGTTGCTCTCGGCAAAATTAAATCCTAGTACAGGTTCGCATCGGCAGAGCTCAGGAGCCTCTCTTAGGAGGAAACTGGACGTCAACATTGCCTGAAGCGATTGGTGCCGGCCAATATGGCGCCGCATTAAAAAGAGATACTAGCTTTCGGCGATGTAGGTAGATTGATGAAATCTGTAATATACTTATTCATAATCTGCCATTAGAAATAAAAACAGTGGTGCCCCTTTTCCCCCAAAAAATTCTAAAATAAATTTTCACCCCTTTTTTTAGTTTTTTTAAACCTTTTCTTAAAAAATTTTTTTAGAAACATTTTGGCTTCCAAAGTAAAGCTTTTAAAGGGCCCTAACTTAAAATGGCTAAGGGGTTTCGAAAAACCCCTTTTAAATTTTCTCCAAAAATTAAAAATTTTTAAATTACAATTCAACCCCCTTTTTAAAAAACCATCCCCAAATTTTTTTTAATAAACCAAAATTTAAAATTTCGAAAAATTTTTTATTAATGAAATTTTAAAAAACTATTTAAAATTTTTTAAGACACCCTTTTTTTTAAATTCACCACCCCTAATTTTAGCTTCTTTCCAAATTTTAATTAAAATTTTTTTTTGTAAATTTTTTTAAAATAAAAATGTATTTTTATAATTATAAAAAATTTTTTTTAAAAAGAACGGCACGAAACCCCCATTAGGAAAAATAATTACGTGGTTAAATCGTGCGCTGAACGCGTTGTTTTGATTATTCGCTTTTCTAAATTTAAAAAAATTTTTTTTAAAAAAAAATTTAATTTCCCAAAATTTGTACTTTTTGTAATAAGTAAAATAATTTTTCCCAAAAATTAAAAAAGGACGTTTTTTTTTTTTTGTCACACGATAAAAATAAACAGTTTTCCAGCAATCAGTTCACGCTCCGGGTTGCCAATTTTGCTCTTTGCAGAAACTTTTCTTAAAAAGTTCGTATAAAAAGCATTTATTTAAAAAAATAAAAATAAAAAAAGATTTTTTTAATTAAAAAAAACTTTTTTAAAATTTTTTTCCTAACTTTAAAAAATCTTTTCCCAAATATGAAATTTTATCGAGTTTCAAAAAGAACAGTACAATCAGTTTAAGTTTGTTTTTAATTAAAGAAAACAGTGTTTTGTTTTTCATTACCATGTTTAGCCTTTAGAAGGTCACATGATAAAGCAAACCGTGTTATTTATTAATTCAAAAAAAGACATCAAACTAAATGTAAACTTGTTCTATTTGCGTATTTGTATTGCGATATTTGTATCTAATCTTATAAAACCGCGTAAGATGTTTAAATGTTACAAAAAAAGTTTCTTTAAAAATATTTTAAAATTAAAACTTTTTTTTTATTTTTTGCATGCATTTTTTTTTTAAAAAAAAAACCTGTATATACATACGTACTTTTTAAGAAAAAGCTCCAAAAAAAAAAGTTGGAAAAAGGGATGAACCGTTTGGAACCCAAATTGGTTTTTTTTGTTTGACGTGACGTCACATGAGTTTTGAACGTACAGAAACACGTGATCCATATGTGACTATGATGTCACAAATTACCCAATTTTTGGTCGTTATTCAAACATCTGATTTCCTTTCAAAAATCGTTAGTTGTAAAAAATGGAATAAAAATTGGCAATAAGGAAATTAATAAGAAAATGCTGTGACACAAAGCGTAAATTTTGTAAATGGGGAGTCGTATAAAAAAAAGATATTATAAACGGATTATACTAACATAAAAAAATTATCATTTAAATATGCATAGTGTAAATGCTTTATTTGTTACGATTAAAATGGAATATGTCAACTCAGATAAGTTCATTGTAAAAAATGCTCATGGTAAATTTAATTACTAAACGATATTTGAATGGTATACCACAAACATTTTATATCAAAATTTTAGCGATAATCTGATCAAACTGGTATCTTAGGAAATACTACAGCTTCATGTAGTCAAAGCATTCAATTTTTTTACGGGCTCCTGTGTTTTTATGAGTGTTGGTTCCTTATCAGAAGGTCCACTTCTTGGCGTGTATACAGCGAATGCCCCACATGCAGGCGGCAAAGTTTAGGGGGCCAAATTCGTTTTTGTATCCTGTAAAGTGGAAGAGTATCTCTGTGGATGGACAAATACAACATCCAATGATTTATTGCTTAACATATTGCTCCATATTTTTAGACAAACATACTATCATTTTTATAATAAAAATTTTCAAATAACTACAATATAGTGACTCATTCCTAAAATTATATACGAGGTGCACATACACACACATTCTTATAATTATATAATGCTCGACAATCCAGGAACGGCCCTGCTTATTAGAACTGTTTATTCAATTCACAGGATGTCATATCAAGCTTCAACGTTAGCAAGAGCTGGCAGACCGTAACAGAATGTATTAGGTACCCTGATTACTATAAATTTTATGAGTAGTTCAATCCATTTTTAAGTTTAAAATAAACAGATTAAGTTTTCTAAAACTCGACGGTAAGATATTTTTTGCTCCAGAAAATTTAATTTATAAGTAGAAATACAAAAAAGAGGATAGGTACTTACCATCTTCAAAAACGTAAGATAACAGATTGAAATCTTTGTACCTTCCACCAAAGCAGTCTGCCTTATTTATATGCGCTTCCCGTATAGCTTTGAAGCTTCCCAAATTAACATACAAGCGTCCAGCACTGGTAAAACAAAGCACATCGCCATATTTCTTTTCAAATTCATCATATGTTGATTGCATGTCTGATTGCTCAAGAATGGCCAATATCCAATGTACGGTAAGCCTACTGGACCTGGCGGAAGCTCCTTATTTTTCAGATTGTAGTACACAACAGCAAGCAATATGAAGACCAAAGCTATAGCGAGTGAAACAGGTGAAATACTAGCAATACTTTCAGTGATCATTATTCCTTTTGATTTGTAGTGACAGCTCTCGTTGTAAAATTCTGCAAAGAAAGTTTTAAAATTTGTGAGAAATGTATACACAGATGCAAGGACTTTAATTTTTAATAAATATTTAATTGGCGAATTTTGAAGAATAAGGGGGAGGGGGATGCTTGTGGAATTAAAAAGATTTTGTTAATATAGTGAAACACTGCTAATAATGCCCGTTTTTTAAGTGTGTGGGCGGTGAAGGGGGATAAGACTGGCATTCACGCTCAGGGATGTGTCTTAAGACTTCTTGAGGTCCTGGACCCCAACGAAAAAGTAAACCCTGGGTCCCTACGAAAAAGTAGGCCCTGGGCCCCTACACAAACGTAGGCCCCACCCCTAAGACCCTTAAAAGTAGACAGTACGTAGCATGTACGTTGTCAAATACTCGTACGAACAATACCCTGAAACAAATAAATCTGCATGGCTGACTTACAATCGCACAAACCGGCTCGACCGACTGGATAAGTAATGATGGTGTATCGAGGTTGACCTTGTCACGGCTCACGCGTCCTTTCTCTAACATAACCACTGTGTTCTTTGACGGCCAAGATTAATGGCAAATCTTTTCCAACCCAAATCCAAGAAGTGAAACGAAGATGTAGATGCAAATAAGAGAGCCTTTAAAAGGACAGAAGTTTTAGTAAGCTCGATGGCAATTTAGAGAAAGTTCAGTGTAGAAAAGGTAGAAGTGTAATTTGACGGCCTACCCAAGAATCACGGACATTTCGCCATTTACTACAAGGTGCATACCATTGCACTCGAGCATAACTGAATATCTGAAGTTGATTGGACCGTTGCTTGGAATTCAATGATAGGAAGATTATTTTCCGAATTCGAAATATTATTATGATTGAGAGTAGGCGGATAATATAATTATTTAGATAAGTGATCCAATTGCGCGATCTGTGTTAACTACGGCTACGTGTTTTGGTTTATTCTCACTTAATATAAGTTTGTTCGATATATAAGTAATTTAAGTTAAACTCTTAATAAAAATCATATTAAGAATTCTAAAATGTCTCTTCATTTCGAGAATCCCACACCTCTAACTTACGCTGAAACCCCACGATATGGTCGACAAAGGTCTACATGGACGACGGTCGTCACATGTAGCCAGTTGACATATCGTCCAAAATTCCCAGTTTTTCGGTGAATGCATTTGACCGTTAAAATTATTTGTATCATGATCTTATTAAGGTTGCCCCTCAGGGGGCTCACCTTCTTTAAGTGGGTACGGGTGTCACAATCTCGAGATACCCTACTGATCTTTTCCTTTTCCCAAGGGGTTTACTATCTTTGGTAAACACGGGTGTCACGACCCCGGGGTACCCCAGTGATCCTTCTCTATTTTCGACCCTCCATCTTGTCATCCTATTTCTCCTTTTCTTCTTTTCCCGTCCAGACCACAGACCTATAAATGTTTGGCGCAGTATAGCCAAAACTGGCTCTTGCGCCATAAAACACCAAACTCAACTCAACTTATTAAGGTTGAGTCCAGAACGAGACTAGGTCGCCATTGTGACCGAGACCCGAGCCTAGTGGGCCCATGCCTAAAGACGTCACTGTTCACGCTACCATTTGGAGAAGTCATTGATTTATTTTCAATATTAAACAAACAGAATAAGCCAACAAACAAATAAAAAATACCTAGCTCATAGGTAGTAGTAAGAATTCATTTAAGAAAATTCTAAAAGAGACCGAAAATTTAGTCATAAAATTACAAAAATTATTTCGAACTTTAAGAGCAAGCTATGAGAAAGTTTGTGAGGTTCGCCGTTATTTTTATTGCTCCATTTGACATGATTTTTTCTGCTCAGACGATTCTCTTTTTAGCAAGACACCTCTGATTACATTAATTACATTTATGAGAAATAAATAAAGAAATGAAGTGAATTGCATCTTCTAGTACAGGTGTGGCCAAATAACGGCCCGCCCAGAGAGCCAGGAAATCGGCCTTGAAAACCGAGATTAACTGCCTTAAGGCAGTGTTCCGCAACCCCCGGTCCACGGACCGGCACCGGTCCGTGGATCAAATACTACCGGTCCGCACAAGAAATATTAAATTATTTCGCTTTTATTTACTGTGGTATATTTTTCTTAGATTTGGGCTACTTTTTATGAAAATCACTTAATATTCCTTGTGAGAGAGAGAGAAATCACTTTATATTCATTTTTTGGTGCAGCTATATTTTATTCAGAAGTAAAGATTAAATACAATTAAATTAAAATTATTAAATCAAAACAGTCTAAAATATAAACAATCAACATCCTCACCCTCAGCGGGCCGCGGTAAAATTAACAAACGTTGACCGGTCCGCGGCGATAAAAAGGTTGCGGTGCACTGCCTTAAGGTATCCGACTACGTTCGAAACCGTGATTTTGCAAAAGCGTGTAAATGGATAATATTTATGATATTTAGTGTCACTTAGATTAGAATACATGTATAAAATTATTTTAAGGACAATATTTGATAAAAATATTTAAATACAATATTTTGGCAAAATTAACTTAGAATAACCTTTTTTCCAAATGTTCTCTTTTGTAAAATGCTTCTATTGTATTAATGTTTGCTTGTATAGAAGCTCAGACCTCTGTACAGAGCTCAACTATGATTTTTGAAAATTCACATTATTTTCAGTTACAACCATTTGAAATAATGATCGGCGTATTTTCTTAAAATTTCTCCCTTCTGTTTCGTAAAACATGGATAAAACTCACTTCTAAGTTATATATTTCAAAATTTAGTTGAGCTCCTGTACAGAGGTTCGAGCTATATACAGGCAAAATATTATTATAACAGAAGTATTTTTCACAAAGGAGAACATTTGGAAAAATTATTCTAAGTTAATTTTTTGCCGAAACATTGTATTTAAATAAATTTTTTGTCAAAATGTCCTTAAAACAATTTTATACATGTATTTTAATCTAAGTGACACTAAATATCATGAAAATTATCCTTGTATGCGCTTTTTTAAAATCACGGTTCCGAACGCAGTCGTATACCTTAAGGTATCCGACTACGTTCGAAACCGTGATTTTGCAAAAGCGTGTAAATGGATAATATCTATGATATTTAGTGTGACTTAGATTAGAATACATGTATAAAATTTTAAGGACACACAACACACATTATGACAAAAAAATTATCTAAATACATATTTTTGGCAAAAATTAATTAGAATAACCTTTTTCCAAATGTTCTCCTTTTGTAAAATGCTTCTATTGTATTAATATTTTGCCTGTATTCAGCTTAGACCTCTGTACAGAGGCTCAACTAGAATTTTTGAAATGCATAACTTGAAAGTCGGTTTATCCATGTTTTACGACAACAGAAGGGGGAAATTTTAAGAAAATACGCCGATAATTATTTCAAATGGTTGTAACTCTGAAAATAATGTGAATTTTTCAAAAATCATAGTTGAGCCTCTGTACAGAGGTCTGCGCTGAATACAGGCAAAATATAAATACAATAGAAGCATTTTTTTACAAAAGGAGAACATTTGGAAAAAATTATTTAAGTTAATTTTTTGCCAAAATATTGTATTTAAATAATTTTTTTGTCATAATGTCCTTAAAACAATTTTATACATGTATTCTAATCTAAGTGACACTAAATATCATGAAAATTATACATTTAAGCGCTTTTTTAAAATAATGGTTCCGAACGTAGTCGGATACCTTAACTTGCAGGCTGTGATGAGAATTTTAGCAAGCAATCTCACTCCTGATTTCAATGAAATTATAGAAAACTTTGATAGGGTACACTGACTCATTAAACCGACTCTAAAATTAAATGTCCTTACAGTTGTACATGATATGATATTAACATGATAAATTGAGTATTTAATATATATTTATTGATCTTTGTGGTACAATTTATATCTTTTCTGAGATGTTAACTAATGAATGCAATTATTTTTAAAATGTCTGGCCCTTCGATATCCTCCACTTCTACAATATACTCGAATCTAAGCCGCACTATTTTTTCCAGTGTTAGAGCTACTGAAAAGCGGGTGCGGCTTAGAATCGAAGGCAAAACATTTGTTGGAAGAAGGAAATTGAGTTTCCTGACCACTTGCATTGATGACATGCCATTCCACAGTTTCTTTTCAGTATTCAGTTTCTCCTAAACATTGTTGTCTGCTCGTATTTCGAATTCTTTTTTTTTGCTTTTGTGTGTTTTTTTTTAATCACCTAAACACCAAAAATATCGGTAATAAGTATCAAGGCGAGTGAACTATGACGCAAGTCTGAAAAGGGAGGCAATTTTACACACAAAAAAAAATGGAAACAGAGCAGCGGCCATTGAATATTTAATACGGATGAAATAAATATACGTCGACGGCGTCAGCAAACTGATATAATTTTTGCTTATAAATGTTCAACAGTCACTACTAATACTTTTACATACTTCTCTAAAGCATTCTTTTAAAAAATATTGTATAACAAACGCATTCGATGTCACAGAAGTCGTCACCGTGTAAGAAAATGGCGATGCCGGCACCCATTCCGAAGCCAGGTGTGACAATGGGAGTGACGAATTATTTTCGAAACATGATACCAACGGTTAAAGTATGTATTTGAAAGTTTTTAATATTGGTAAAATAAATTAATTGTTTACTTCTTATTATTTGTCGTTAAATTTTTTAAAAAAGATTTTAAGTATGATATTTTGATAAACTTTTCACACGATTCTTTTATTTTTTCTCAAAAATGTGTGGAGCATTGGAGGCGCGGCTTAGAATTGATGACAATATTTTTTCACAAAAACATTGAGAATTTGGGGCGTGGCTTAGAATCGATGACGGCTTAGATTCGAGTAAATTCGGTAACTTTTGAGCCAAAACAATTGCCCATCCCTGTTCTAGTACAATTTTTCCTGTCAGACAGAAGCAATCGCGAAAAGACGAGGGGTGGGGGATATTCGTGAAATGAGTTTAATGCAAATTACATTCTTAGGAGCTAATCGTGGATTTTGCATTATTTTTTAATGTATCACGGATTTCTGGTTCTTTCTGCAATTTAAATTATCACTCTTTCCTTCATTTAACAATATATTCTGATCCATAAATAACATCACTGCACGAGGAAAATATAATGCGCAATGATAAAAAAATACGGTAAAAGAATTAATGAAGAATTAAAAGAAATTTTTATTATTTTAAAAAAAAATTAATGTGAGTTTTGTACAGGACAGGAAAAATAATGAGCTGAATTATAATAAACATAAGGAAAAGAATAATCAGCTCATATTTTTATCGATTAACCATTGTTCATACGAAGGTCATTCTGAAGTTTTTGAGATATGGCTAAGCGTCAAAAGTTAAACTTGAAAATTTTCAAACTCTTCAAAGAATTATCTTTCACTCCAGCATCTATGCTATCCAGTTCAGTTAACGAATTTTCCAAGTATTAAATTTTATAGCTATAATTTTAGAATGGATGAAAAATACACTTTTCAGAACCTCTTCAATCTAGTATCTTCGGGATGAGATCGTCCCACGTAAATTCCTATTAGGTTGAAATCATACGCAGTAATATGAGAAAACGGTGGATATTTTATCACTTCATAAGTTTTTGCTTAAGAGATATAAATATAAATCTGTTGAATCCGAAGATAAATTATCTTGGCGAAGCACATTAACATTGCCTTATTGAAAACTTGTAGAAGAAACTTAGTTGTATACACAGTGAAAATCGCTTAACACGAAATTGAAGGGACTGAAATATCTTTTCGTGTTAAAAAAATTTCGGGCTAAAGGATGTTGCAAAACACACACACACACATGTTCAAACAAAATTAACTTTATTTTTTCAAAGATATAGTGTACGTGCATGTATTTAAAAAAAAACGTTCAAAACATTTGCGTAATTTACTCTCTTTTTTTTAAATTATTGTTGATAAAGTAGTAAGCAATACCAAAATCTTAACAGATTTCCATTTTCTTAAGAAGCTCCGTTTTCATTTTAAGCAAAATAGTAGTTTGATTTCCCCTTGAGCTCTTTGCCATTGTGCTCGTAAAAAAGTTTTTCCAAAATTGAAAAAAATAATGCTAACCAATTTCACTGGTTTTTACTCACATGTCGATGTCCTCGTCTCCTAACTTCAAAGACATCTTATGAGCTGTTCTTGTGTGGCGTGTGTAGGGATGGGGAGAAGGAAAATAGCTTAGGTAAACAAAATTGGCTCGAGTCACAAGCTATATATATATATATATATATATATATATATATATATTCCGAGGGTATTTTCAAGCCAAGTTAGTCTCCTTTCTACGAAACATGAGAAACCATCTCTCTTTCATTTCACGCCCCTCTCAAATATATCCCGAGAGGCTGGTGTTTTCTGTACTTCGTTCATTCCCAGAAAGAATCTTTTCGTGTTAAGAGAAAAAAATGCATGAAAATAGATAGTAGTTTGTCGGGACCGTTGTATTATTCGTGTTAACCGATATTCCGTCTTAAGCGTTTTCCGTTAAACGTGTTTTACAGTTCTGCCTTTTTCAAAACATGGTAAATGGCCAGTGGTGTAACGTACACCCCCGCAACCCCTGGGGCAGGGTTGCTTTGGGGCCCAAAGCTTGACTGACTAAATACGCATTTGGGCTTGGGTCCCAAAACCTGACTTTGCAGGGGTCCTAAGATTCTCCGTTACGCCACTGAGAATGGCCCAACTCAACAATAGCGAGATGTAAAACAAGAGAACACGTCCAAAAAGTCGAAGAGTTTTTAATATCTACCAATGGATTCTGAAATATTTAAAACTTCATCAAGACTTTTCGGAGGCTTTGACCAATTCTCTAATTCTTTTTACAGTTTACTTCCGAAGAAAATGACATACAGTGAAGTATGTTTATGCGAAAACACTTAAAACTAAAATATCAGTTAACACGAAATGATGCAATGGTCCAACAAAATATTATGCATTTACATACATTTTCTTCTCTTAACACAAAACGAAAATCGCTTAGCATGAAAAGATTTCCCTTCTGGGTATGAACAAAATACAGAAAACACCAGACACTTAATGAAATGTTTGAGAAATACAGAAATACGACGCCCTACTGAATCATCGGAAGAATTCGTTGCAGTAGATGATGATAATGCGTGTACAGCCCCGATTATGGGAGACAAAGACATTTTGGAGTTTGTTCAAAGCTAAAAAAATAGCATTGACACAGATTCGGACGACGAAAACGAAATAAATAATGCAGCTCCTGTTCCCACGTCAGTCCGAAATGGGGAACATCATGAAAAGTATGCGCAGTTATTTAGACGCGCATTTCAATGGTGAAATGAATAAAAAAGTGGGCGACATCGAACAATTTGTTGACAATTTGATGCTAAAAAGGATAATGCAAAGAAAATTATCAGATATTTTCCAAAATAAATGTTTCATTTTTCAAAAAAACTCAAAAATTTCGTATTTAATTTCATTAAGTTCTTGTGAATGTTTTTGTTTCATTGATTTTTATGAAATGCATGCATATAAACACATCTATGCAAATAAAATGTACTCTAATAAACGAAATTATGTTGATTTTTTTTCTCTTTGCAATAACCTTTGACAAGAAATTTTTTTTAACACGAAAAAATATTTCAGTCCCCTCAGTTTGTGTTAAACGATTTTCACTGTAATTACTTTTTCATTGCCCCTTTTTCAAAATTGTTTGATTTGAAATCAACTTCAAAAATCTCTCTATACTTTATTTTCTTGACATACATGAACGTCAATAAATTCTGAATTTTTCCGTATACAAGCTGAATATTTTTGAACATTTTAAGTTAAAGTAAGGGAGTCAGTCGGCTTAGATACGGATCCGCGAATCTAGGAAAAGGCGTAGTTTAGGAAAACAATTACTTTTAAAAAATATTTTTCGTTCTGCCATGTGCAAACAATTTTAATCTCAAAAAATGTTGTAGTGTTTTTAATGGAACTTTTATTTTGAAATAAAAAAAAAGTCAAACAAATCCTTCAAAATCAGTGTCAGAATTCCAGTTGTCGAATAGTTCTCGTAAAACTCACATTCACTGTGTAAGTCACATTCTATTTAAATGTATAATGTGAGTTTTCTTCCTTGGGGATGAAAATAAATTGAATCAATGTTTTTTTTTTCCCAAACAAACTGTTTTTTTATTCACTCGAACTTGCCATTTGCAAAAAAAGTGCAGAACAGCCATACTAATATTTAATTTTAACCAAACGCAATCACCTGTAGTTTGAAATTAACTGCATACGAATTTTCCCCCTTATTTTCCAAAACTAAAAAAATTGTTTGTTTTTAATAGTTATCAGAAAAAAAACCGTGGTAATCGGCATTTTATTTGGGAACAATTTTATATTCCGAAATTTACGATACAAGCATTGCATCACTAGTTGTGACTTTAGTAATACGGTGTGCACCATTATTAATAATTTAAAGATTTCTTCACTGGATCAAAAAACACTCATATTTTTGATGTTTTGTTAAATTAGGCAGATGTCAATAGAAAACATTTTATTTTCATACGTAGTTTTCGTGAATAATTTTATTTATAACAACAGATCCACTGTTAAGCTTCTTCTGTACCTTCGTGTTGGTACAACGTTTATCATTAAATGTAATTTTTCGTGAAGCCAATACATTTTCTGAGACTAAAATTGACTAAGGTCTTCTAACGTGTTCTTCATCATGGAGAGAATTTCAATTTTCTGAAATTTTGTAAAACATTTAAATGAGCCAAAAATGAAGCTTGTTTCCATGCGCTGATTGTAAATGTTCAGCTCATTCTTAAATTTAATGCATTTTTAAAGTCACACACACACGCATAAAAAAACGTATGAAGATAAAACTCCTATCAATTATATATTCCTTTTTTAAAAAATAATTAGATAACTTATTTTGCAATCTATCTATATATAATTGTAAGTGAGAATAAAATATTTGCAATCTTCATAATTTTTTCCCATCACTCATCGTCTGCGCCAACCAAAAATTTCAGTTTTACCCCCCACCCGGGAGCACCCCTGTTCCAAAAAGATCGGGCCCCCGCCAGGGGCCCAAATGCGTATGCAAAAAACTACAAAAAAGTTAAGGAACCCCCCAAAAGAACGAACCCCTGGGGTTTTTTAAAAGGGCCCCCCCCAAAAAACTACGCCAGTGCGTCGTACCTTGACAAAAAGTAATGGCAACGTAAGGCAGTTTTACATTTAGTGAATTATAATTATAAAAGCACAAAAATCTAAAAAAGTACCTATTTCTAAAATTTTTCCACATAAAGTAGAAATTAATAAGAAAATAAAAAATATCGCAATTTAAAAGTGTAATATAGTATATCAATGTACGAAATATAAATAAGAGTGAACAAAAGCGTTGAACAGAGGAACAAAATTACAAACAAAAATATAACATTGAAAATAAAGTATTTTCTATGATTATTTTATTTAAAATGACTCAAATAATTCCTGGAAATTTAGAAATAGTTCATATAGTGTAGTAAGTAAATTTCGCATTGAATATTCCACCTTTCAAAAGTATCATTCCTAAAATCATTCGAATAATCAAATGATCTGATAATTTTTTCAAGTTACGAAAAATAGCGTTATCTGTACAGAATTAAAATATTTTCCATGTCATTTCCTTATTGGTATGCGTATCAACATATAAAAATAATCAGAATTCTATTAAAATTCGATAAAAAAATATCATTCGAAAATGATATCACATCTGTCAAATTTATCTCGGAAAAAATTTCCAAGGACAACATTCTTTTTAATTTTGATACAAACTTACAGATAAAAACTATTTGTAAAAGTCAACCGGTAACTCTTCCGCAATTGTTCGAAATAAAATTATTCATTACATCATTTCAGCGGTTCATTGTCGCCATAACTGTTTAAATAAGATTACCTCTTTCTGATAAGTTACAATTATTAAACATGAAGCACCGTTACGTACCTACTATCTTTTGTGATTTCTACTTTAGGCAATAATCAAAATTTAATACGAACATAAATTTAATTAACTTCAAGCAAAACGTGAAAAATCCACTTTAAATTTTGGAAAGGCTGTTGAATTTCTTTTAGAATTTAAAAAATAAAACGGATGAAATTTTAACATTTTTTTGTCGAGGAAAATATTATTCGAATTTAAATCTGCTAGTCATAATAAGGCTTTATCCCTAAAATTCGTAAGACAAGGTTTAATCTTAGTATTTTAAAAAACAAATGGCTAAATAGAAAACACCAAATACATAAAGAATGTTAACTTACCTAATCGTGCAAACCGCCAAGATGAACTCCTGTTCTAACAACACCTCGCTAAAATGAGATGGACTCGTTTGATAGATTGATGTTGAACGATGTGGCGCTGTTTTGTTATTATGTGTCTCAAATGCCACCTATTATTTGAATATTTTGCTTCTCTTGACGAAGTTTATCCAAAAGATGGCGCCAATGAACTTGGGTAAGAGAGAATTGATAAATTTCTGCAAGAGAAATAAAATTGTTTCTACTCTTTTCTTTTTAGAATAACGCAACAAATAACTTATAAATTTTTTAAAAAATTGTAGAAATAAAAAATTGAAACTAAGATAATAAGCGATATATGTATTGTGCTAAAAGTACCTAATGTTTTTGAACGAATATTTCTAAAATATCAAAATATATTTTTACATACGAACAATGATTTTTTTCACCTGCTTTCTATTTCTTGTTCAACATTATCTTTTGAAAATAATACTTTTATTTAAAAGTATATTAAAATTTTAATTAGCGCATCAATGATTCTATCCCCATTCAACATTTTGAAGCTGTTTTTCATTCAGTTCAGTTCATTTTAGTTAACGTTCAATAATTTGTACTTCTTTTTAATACCAACGCGCTTCCACAAACCCAGGTTTTGTCAAGGTCGACTTTCATCCTTTCTGTGGGTCGATAAATGAGTACTAAGCTTGCTTGGAAACTAAACACTGAAGGCTTAGGCGTCGGACTGCCACCTGACCGGAACATCTACTCATGCACCTCAGTACCCAAGGTCATGAAAACTGAGATGGTCCCAGTAGGACTTGACCCTCTATGGGCTGTTGCGCCACTGAGTTTAGTTTAGTTTTTATACCAACATACCATTTCAACACCACGGAATTAAAACGATATCGTAGACTCAGGTGACACAGTAACTGATTAAATGATTTTCTTAGATTAGTTGAAGACTAAATTATTTCACTCAAAGACGAAAAAAAAAAGTTACACAACGAAGGATTTTTTTAGAATGCAATGAAATTCATAAGATTAGCAAAATTATTACGAGTGAATTATTGAAATTCAAGACAGTAAAATATGCAAAATTTGTGAGAAAATGCAGAATATCATTCAGAGTAAAAAGCCGCACTTACAGTATTACTGATACAATAGGTCCAGCACTCTGGCAGTCAGTCAAACAGATTCTTAATGCATTCCTGTGACAGTCCGTTCCATGCAGTTTCCTTTCGTCCCATTGTATTCCATATATTATCGTCTAGAGTAGTCTGGCAAAAAGGCCGGCCAGGTAAAGATACGACAAACTGCTGACAAGTTCTACGTAGAGATGGCAGCACATGTGGTTGATCATTGCTAGCGTGTTTCATAATAGCTTAAAGTGAGGATTGAAGAGAGAAACTGAAACTGGCTGCAGGGTCTCTGGAATACAAAGCGGCTTGCCAAAGAGTCCTAAAGCATAAAACAACAAAGGTAATTTAGCTCACACACAATTGTGTCCTACACCATGGCACTAGGGTCATTTGACGTGTTACTTTGCACAACTATATAAATAGATTAGCACTTTATCCTGTTTCCATACAAATTTTATCGACGGGCGTCTACTCCAAGTATAAAAAGTGGGACTCGTCGATGAAGATACCAGAGCCCGACTACGTGCCTGGAACTGTGATTTCCGCAAAAGCAGCAAATGGATAATATTTAGCGCCACCAGATTAGAAAATGTGTATACACCGGATTTTGGAAGAATAGTACGCGTCAAAAATTATTAAGTATTAAATATTTCTTGACAAAATTAACATAGAATCGCCTATTTTCAAAATATTTCGTACGCTTCGGTTATAATAATATTTTGCCTGTGATCTGCTCGCCAGACTCGCTACAGGCTCAACCAGAATTTGTGAAACGCATAACGTGGAAGTCGGTTTATCCATGTTTTACGACAACAGAAGGAGAAATTTTAAGAAAATACGCCGATAATTATTTCAAATTGCCAAACTCTGAAAATAATGCAACTTTTCTCAAAAATTTATAGTTGGTTTCCTCTGTACAGAGGTCTGAGTTATATATACAGCAAAATATTAATACAATACAGCTACTTAAAAGGAGAAATACTTAAGTATGGCTCTAAGTTACCTTTTGCCAATATATTGTATTTAAATACCTTTTTGTCATAATGTGTCCTTAAACAATTTTATACGTATTCTAATCTATGATACTAAATATCATGAAATGCTATTTATGCGCTTTTTAAATCATGGTTCCGAACGTAGTCGGATACCTTAAGGCCATTCGACACTTCTTGTCTGACTGGACACTTTAAAATCTTTGACAACAATGTAATGTTGTTAAAGTCAGTCGTAGATGCATGAGTTTAGATCCATTTCAACAAATAGTGGGAATAATGGATGATCGACGAAGATTGCCACTACCCTCTGAATGTCAGTAACAGTGGCACGGGTCTTCAAAATACTCAGCCTAAGGCTTCCTGAGCCTGACTGATGCTGAGATGGACCTTGTTCAATCCACCTCTGCCGTCAATGCTCAACACTAT
>BMAV01002595.1:37914-58089 GCA_019973955.1 Trichonephila inaurata madagascariensis | reverse complement strand
TTTTTTTGCCGAAATATTGTATTTAAATAATTTTTTTTTGCCAAAATGTCCTTAAAACAATTTTATACATGTATTCTAGTCTAAGTGACACTAAATATCATGAAAATTATCCATTTATCCGCTTTTTTAAAATCACGGTTCCGAACGTAGTCGGATACCTTAATGCAAATGAACAATTGCGTTATAGTATTGCCGTTAGAGGGCAAGTTAAGTATAAAAAAAAGACATGTTCGAATTCGCGGTATTCCTGTAAGTATCAAGATAAATTTGTAAACAAGCTTTTTTCAGTCACCAACATTAACAAATCGTAAAATAATAAACACTAGATCTCTGCCGTAGATAAATTAACTAATACATAACAAATTTTTCTTCCTCATTTTAAAGGTTATCGATTAGGTATCTACCTTGGGGAGCTGAAGTCCGTGAAGCCCGGTCGGTTCTGAAGAATGTTGTACAAGAAATAATTGACGACCACATCCGTACCTTTGATCCAAATAATCTTCGTGATTACGTAGATACTTATTTACTCGAAATGAAGAATCTCAGAGACAGAGGAGAGTTAGAGAAAAGTTCTTTCACAAGTAAGAATTTTCAAGTATTAAAAAATTCACCTGATATGGCAGAAAATGTAAATGTTCATAATTGCTTCATGAGATTGTAACGTTGATCGGGGTTCGAGGATTTTATGCAATCAGTCACAAAGAGCTAGACAATTCTTCAGGAGAGACGGAAATGTATAGCAAAAATAAATAAATAAAAATAATAATAATCCTTGAAATATAATCCTATATTCACTGAACAAATTTCAGAAAGTCTTCACACCTTCTACGGCGTTCCGACACAACTCTCAGTGTTTAAAATACAAGTATGAAAAAAACATTATTCACAAGCACTCGCTCGTCCTACATTACAGCCTGTCGAAGTAATAACTAACCGCTGGTCAACTCTTCGCGGTCAAAAAAAGACCAACCCATTTCGGCGAGCGACTGCCTATTTATAGTCATCACGGATTTTTCTCGAAAAATCCGCCAGCGTCATAATCGTGATATTAGTAGATTTCTCCCGTAACTACCAGAAGAATCTACATCAAGCATGTCAAACTCAAAGGCTAGCTTGGACCAAATAAACAAGGTTTAACTTAAGGTGGGCCGCAAAGAAAATCAATATTCATAGAAATGTAGGTTTATTTTGAATAATGCATTATAATAGAGAACAAGATAAATTTAATACTTACTTCCTGACACGGGACTTCTCTGCTACTATCTTTCCTATTTCTGGAGAAATTTTGATAATTTATTATATATTTTTGTGTGTCAATATGCTGGCCAGGCCACAAAAATGCTCGCTGTTGGCCGCGAGTTTGACACCCTTGATCCACATGGTAGCAAACTCTCCCAAAAGTGATGCCAACTTGGCTCGATCGCCAAATTCCCATTGAATCGCCATTATAATGTAAGGAACGGCGTTGCTTGCAAATATTACAGTTTTAACATAAAATAAATACAACATAGAGTAATATAAACGTATTACACATCCAGATATAAATTATTTACACTATTTTAAACATTCATTACACAAAATTCATTACAAGATTATATATGCAAGTTACTCATTTATTTTTGTGTCATATCGTGATGAAATTAAAAAATCATTGATTATAGTTCTTGAAATAAACACAATTTCTCAAATTCGATTTGATACTTTCTATTTTGCTAAAATAAAAGTAATTTTACGTTTAAAACTTTGGAAACTCTTATTGTTCCAGTGGATAGACTCCTTGGCATTTCCATGAACATGACGATGGAAGGAACAGATTCTGTAGGCGAATCTATTAGTAATTTATTGACAGAAGCTAGCAAGCATCTGGAGGAACAGAAAAAAGTTCAGAAGGAGCTAGATTCTGTAGTAGGAAAAGAGCGTTTTCCATCTATGCTCGATCGGCCTAAATTGCCGTATTTAGAAGCCTTTATACAAGAATTGTTCAGAACAGCTCAAGCCTTTTACAATACAACACATTACAGTAATTTTGGTAAATTAATTTTATTCTTCTTTTGCCCTTGTTCAACATTCTAATGTGATTTTATACATTATTATCAATTTATATTGATTCAAGGTTATTAGAAATTTGTATTAATTCAATTTAGGTATTCAAAATCTTCATGTTTTTGGAAATTATTATGATGAAATTCGATAGTTATTTTGAAGTAATTGACTTAAATGCACTCAATAATAATGTTACCAGTGTATCGTGTAAATTTAACGTTTGAATATTCTACCAAAAACACTATTTAGTAATAAAATATAAAACTTGAAGGAAACTCATTTCTCCTAAAAGCTCTAATACTACTTTATTACGCAGTAAATTCTTTTCGAAATCCAAAAGTAGGCTGAAACTAAGCTATAACACTTTTTATCATGTATTAATAAAATATGACAGTAGTATTATGTGTATCATATATATATACAATATCAGAATGAAGTAGAGAACTGAATATCCTGTTCAAAGGGAAATGTTTTACGAATAGTTTCTTTCTTTTTTTTCCCATTCTTAATTAAATATTCGTATTTTAAAATGAAATTCATGTCCATATGTTCAATGAATTAATTCATTAAAATAAATTTAAAATCGGTTTTTTTTTTCAAGAAAATTGAACATATTTGAGCTTATATGTATTTTAATTATAATTTGAGCTTTTATGTTAACAGCAGGGGCGTAGCTATCGCCGTATCAATGATACGGGGCCCCCAAGCTACAGGGGCCCCAACACGTAAAACTACAGTCCCACTAACAGGGCTCTCATACGTGAAATGGGACCCCGAAGGACTATTGATACAGGTCCCACTCAGAACTAGCTACGTCTTTGGTTGACAGATACAAATTGCAATAAAAATCATCAAATTTTAATCACAGAATTAGAGAAAAATGTAATCTGTCATAAAATTCTTCATCATTTTTAAGAACCAAATCAAGTTATTAAGGAAATGTGATTACTTTCCATGATACTTTCAATTGTAACGTGTAGAACTAGTTTTTTTTTTCAAAACACTTGACAATTATCTCGAACCAATTGGAGGGAAAATGCAATGACTAATATTTATTTAATTTACAGAAGAGACAACCATTCAAGGTTACCGGATTCCAAAAAGAAGCATCATTGTAGGAAATTTGTGGTCCATCAATAATGATCTCGAAACTTTTCCAAACCCTTCTAAATTTGACCCAAGCAGATTTTTAGGAGAAAATGGAGAAAAATTAGCGGTTGATGGGCCAGTTCCTTTCAGCATGGGTAAGAAAAATTTATTAACCATTTATTTCTTAGACGAGATAACAAAAAAAAAAAAAAAAAAAATCAGAAATTGCTTCTGTAATACAGATAATTGTACAAAATATTTCATCTTTTCCTATGATATTCTTGTAGCAATTCAAAAGAATCTTAAAATTCTGAAGAATTTAAATATCCTAGTATTTTTTACTTTTGCTCGTGGTCATACTGAAATGTTTTGGAAACGAAAGGGCTGATCAAAATCCGCAACCAAGCGGGGAATTGAAATTTCAATCAAGGATTGAAATCATTCCACAAGAAGAAAATTGATGAAAATATTTCCACCCTTTGGAACACTCAGTACACGCAATCTGCTGACTCTTTTCTGACATAGAAATTTTTCCAACCATTTCACAGACAATCTTTTGCGTTAACTTTTTTACAAACTATAAAACCACTCAATTCCTTACTGGTCATGGTAATTTTAAAGTGTTCCTCAATAGATTTAACCTGTGTCCTTCCATACTTTGTGACTGTAATGTTGGTAGAGAGCAAAGTGTTGAGCATTTTATCCTTTGTTGTTTAAAATTTAAGAAAGAGAGAAAATGCCTGAAAACCAAACTGCATGTTCTTAAAATCAACTAGCCTCCTTATTTTTCTCAACTTGTTTCAAGTAAAACTTTTTTCACTTTATTTTTTGTATCTTCATTGATTTGATTTGTAATTTTTTTTATTTTTGTAAATTTTTCATTTTTCTGTAACTTTGTTGTATTGGTTTTTGAGTATATTTTGTTGAGTATATTTAAGTTGTTTTGTATTTTGTAATGTACTTTTGTCTTTGCTATTTCATTATTTCGTAACTTTTGTTTTGTTATTTACTTTTCATTTTATTTATCTTATTCTGTTTGTTTTACTTACTTCTGTAAGTAATCGTGCACCCCATGTGAAACTTGGGGTGCACGGGAATTATTTTATCTGTCTTCAATAAAAAAATTTTAAAAAAATACAAATAACTAAAATTTCCGTTGTAACATTGCATTGACGTTGACAAATGCAGTAGCCGATGTTCATTGCCTTGGACTTTATGGCCAGCAATGTACAAATCGAGCAGCGGCAGCGAGAAATAATTCTTTTTTCCCAAACCTCCATCGTGAAGACCGATTGTTTATCAACGTCACGCCACGAAGCGACACAAGAGATATAGGTGACGGACCTCGTGATTTTGAATCTTGTTCAAGTGACGAGGACGACTCATCTGAGCATGCACCCCACTCTCCAAACTTCCACACCACAGTAACGAGAGGACTCAGTGAACCTCGACGTATTTAAAATACATCAGTCTTTCTGAAAGGCGGCTTTCATCGTGAGAAATAAAGGAAGCTGCTTTACATTAAATAAATGACCTCAAAATCCTCATGTTGTATGGTGTGAATATTAGGAAACTGAAATGCGTTGCCCCTGCGTATTTTTATCTCTTGGTCATGACTCAAAATTACGAAATCTGCCCCCAATATCCATTCATGTTTCTCTAGATCGGTATTGTGATTAAAAAAAAAACCCCAATAATGATGATAATCTAAATCAGGGGTACTCAACCTTTTTTTTCTGCTGAGCCGCATATACATATGTCATGTATCTTACGCGGGCCGCATACATATGTTAACTATTTCACGCGGGCCGCAACATGAGGAAAAGGGGAGAGAAATGCTTTAAGACCAAGCTAACATTGGAAACTTAAAATGTGGAAAATTGATGAAAATATATAACTCCTGTTTTGCTTTTTTCAATTATTATTTTTTATTTTTGTCACTAACACTAAATTAAAAGCATTTAAGAAACACTCCTTCACAATTTCTGCATCAGTAAACGGTTTCATATGATTACCAATAATATAACAAACTACATAGGCTGTCTTTGTTACCGTTGTGATATTACCAAGGACAAAACATTTTGTTGCTGTTCCAAAGATTATTCAAGAAAGCCTATTTATCACCTCTTGGAAGAGATCTTTGAGGAAAAGTGTCATTGAACGATTCCTATTATTGTGGTAGTTTTAAATACAGCACTTTCATGACTAATCTAACAATTACTGATCCATGTTTATCTTTCTATACAAAATAGTCAACATCCCAATCGTCTTGAAATGATATATTTTCTTCGAATATTTTTCGTTTGCAAAATATGAAAGATAGTTAAAAATTAGTTTCACCCATAAAATTGTCGCTACTCTAGTGCTGTCTGCTATCACAAATTGTAACCGTTCCAAATAGAAAAAGAATATCAATTCGTAACCGTACGACAACGACAGCAAAATTGATTTCTTGACAAAGAATTTTCTACGAAATTTTTAATACATTGTTCTCAAATAAGTAAATTTCTCAGATCAATGGGCATGCGGCATCGCTGATCTAAATCAATTGGGAATAAAAAACATTTTTTTTTCAACAAAGTAATGAAATGTGGCAATAAAAAAACATTATCATCATCATATCTGGCAACACAGCTTGAAGATTTCTCCATAGTGACCTTTTGTTAATCTTCGCTCTCCAAGTTTTCTCGTTTGTAATGCGAAAGCCCGATTCCACTGAATCTGACCGTCTCAGCCTTGGTCTTCCACGCTTCCGAATCCCACTAACTTTGAACTGCAGTTTCTTTTTGACAACATTATCGTCCGGCATTCGAATTGTATGGGCCATTCAATTCATTCTATATATTTTTATGTATTTAATGATGCCACGCTGTTTATAAATTATATATAATTCAAAATTGTATCTTCTTCTCCAGCTATTGTTTTCGTTTACATAATCAAGTATTTTTCTCTCAAAAGATGCCATTCGTGTCCCCCCCCCCCAGTTTTGTTATTGTCCAAGTCTCAGATGCTTAAGTCAGAACTGGTCCAATAAGAGTTTAGTAAATTAAAAATGTTGTGTTTCTTCAAAGAAATTTAGGTTTTATAAACCTCTTTAAGTCCATAAAATGCCCTATTTGCCAGGTATAATCTCTCTAATTCTCAATCTATCTTTTTCATATTGTTGAACTTTTTTTTTGCATAGAAAGAATGAATGTCAAAGGTAGAAATGTTCCTTGTGATTTTTGATGAAATTTCTTAAAGGCGTTTTTTTTTAATATGATATCGGTGGCTATTTCGATCACATACAGTGTGATTGATTGATTGACTGAATATTAACGTCACACTGTTCAGCTACACGAGGGCTTTTGGCGACGGACCACGTAATTTTGAACCATGGTCAAGTGACGTGGACGACACCTGAGCTGGCACCCCCCTCTCCTAACTACCACACCACACCAACGGGAGGACATTTCAGCTCTCGACAGATTTAACGTGCATCGCTGCCCTACACGGCGGGTCTTTAGTGGTACTGGGCTCGAACTCGTGACAAGGCAAGCCACGATCCGATACCTATACCACTCGGCTACCACGGCCACACATACAGTGTGATTACAGTAATTCATATAGGGGTCAAATAAATATATTAATAATAAAAAAAAATAATAGTTGAAAAACATTAGTTCAAGAAAGCTTCAGCATTCATCTATAAACTAAACTTCTAAGTTCCATCTATAAACTTATTTTGGCAAAATAATGGTTCAGAAACAAAAGAAAAATCCAAGTCTTTACATTAAAGTACTCTACCTAACTATTTTAATATTAGATTCCGCGAGGAGTATAAAATTACAAAAAAATTTGTGATAAAAATGCATTTTATTTTATTGTATAACAGAATACTTTTAGGAGTGTTAATTAATATTTTTTCTAAAGAAGACCAAGAAAAATTTTTCATGCTTTTGTCATTTTCGTCAGTAAAACTAGAAATATACATACCTCAATTTCGTTATTCTACTTATTCTGAATTTTAAAATTATCAATGTGTTACTTTGGTCTGAGAAATTAAACAAGAATTAATTATATATATATTATAATGCACTTGCTTCCCCCTCCCCTTTTAAAAACATTCATTTGATGAAAATTTTCTAATTGTATTACATTTTTTACAGGAAAAAGAGATTGTGTCGGTAAATCCTTGGCAAAAATCGAAGTGTTTCTTCTAGTCGCATCTGTACTACAGAGTTTCACTTTGAAACCAACTGACAAGCATGGTATTTTGAGAGCCATACCACGGAAATAAAGAACTACTATCTCGTTAAAAGCTTGCTGCGGTATTTTCTAATAGTCACATTTACAATTTCTTTGTTTCAGAAGAAATTTTACGTAAAACGGTTTGTATCGTCGTTGTTTGTTTGGTTTCTATTAGAACCTTTTGAATAACAAGCTATATGTAATAAACGATGGTTCAATACTGATATTTTATTCAATTGTAATAAGAGAACCTAAATAATAAAAACACAAAAAAAAAAAAAAAAAAAAATTGATCCAGGTAGTTCCTCGAATAGATATATCACCAGTAATGATAACTAAACGTTGTCGTTCATCAAAAATCATCAGAAATTTCGACATTTGTTTTCGATAGACATCGCGAAATACTTTTTTTAAATCGATATCACACACTTTATCTTGCTTCAGAAATGTGAAATTTCACTAGCAAGGAAACAGAAAACTATTCACTGGAAAGTTACTAGTTCTATATTTGTATTGTGTTTATTGATATCTATCATGTATCAAAGCTCTTACATAAGTGTGCTTTAATAGATCGTTTTAAATGTAATATTTAATTAGGTACTTTTCCGTTTCGCCGGCACAAATCTCGCCAAGTGAGCATTATTGGCGACAACACACAATATACACATAAAAAAATATTACTTCTCGTTGGTTTTTCATTCATTTTGATGTATGACGAAAAAGATGTTACTGTGATAAGAAAAGACCATGACTTGTTTTAAAAATGTGAAGGTAAAAGGTTACCAACGGGAATATTCCGTTTGGTGTCGGTTGTATCAGTTTTGGCGACTTTATCGCCTGCGCGGGAGAAATGGAAAAGTACCTTTGATTTTTATACATGTCTTAATAAGCAATAATTTGCATGTGGTGGATCAGTCAGCTTTGTTTTCTGCGGACAGATTATGCAGGACCCAAACACCTGCTCTGCTGCAAATGTTCTTGTATGATCGGCCCAGTTGATTAATAGTGCTTGACAGTTTCTGGAATGTCTGACGTGAATTTGCCTCCACTTCAAGCGTTAACATGCCAATGTCTAAAGCTGTTCGTTTTCCTGAAGAGTGCGAGTCGGAAAGATTGAAATTATCCAATTTGAACTTAAAAACCCACCTTATATGCACTTCCGAACGTCTAATGCGTTTGGATAAACATCGCAAAAGAGTTTGGCATCAACCATTGCGTTATTACACTTGTAAAACTCAAAAAGGATGCGCACGTGTTCTGGTATTTGGCTGGCCATTCCCCCATAAATTGTAAAAAAAAAAAAAAAAATTTAAGATTTAAATATTTACGAGTAAAAAAAAATCACTAACCATAAAATGTCTTTCGCATGACTTTGAAGTACACGAGCTGATGAATGACTAAGAAATATCGACATACGCACACACAGACATTACTTTTCGGGTCCCCCTAATATATGATATCGGGAAATTTATATAATTTAAGAGCGAATTTTTTACTGAAAACAATTTAATTTATCGCACTGGATAATTGACCATTTTCTTAATTAACTTCAATCGATTAGCGTTATAAAAAGTAAACTTTTTAATTACCAATTTTTTTTTGCTTTTGTAAATATATATATATAGGTTAGTGTTATAATATTTCCCTTCATTTAATTATATTAGGTTATTTTTAAGAACAAATTTGAACTACATCAAAATAAAATAAAGTTCATTTGTTAATTTTTTTGAAAAAAAAGAAATAACTCATTTTTTCACGAGTGTTTCTGCGGCATTCTTTTTCCACGATCACTAATTAATGAGATAATATTTCTTTAAACAATGTAGTAATTTTATCCAAAACCTAATTATGCTAAAATGGACTCATTTTTTTAAAAAAATTGAAACGTGCTTAAAAGGAAATTAACGATTTGATGATGAATGACAAGATAATTTTGCATTTAATGAGTGATCATCTAAAACAAAATAAAAATATAATAATACTTAAAATAAAAAATATATAAATCATTATAACAGGTAGCCGACACACAAATTCTAAAAATAGAAATGGTATGAAAATTGAATTTCTGCAATGTCACAATCAGTACTGCTGTCAGTGAAATACTTTTCCAAGAAAATAACATGTATATGTACCTTCACAGATTTAAATATTGTATAAAAATATGATTTTAAGAATCTGAAATACAAATTTTTACAAACACAGTATTAAATAATAATTATAAATAAATAATCCTTTATTAAAATCTTTTCAAAAGATGATCCTCCAGCCACTTCCTTTCCATGTAAATAAATTTTTGACTAAAATACACCACAACAAATAAGCAGAATAAGTAAATATCAATTTTGAAAATTATGTGCATCTTAAAATAAATTACATTTTTATTTTTCTACAGTTTCTGAAAACGAGATTGGGACTATTTTACTCAAAAGGTCAAACAATGCCAGTGCTAAATATTTTCAAATATTATTAATCAGTTTTAAAAAATAAGGTACAGTTGTACCAGTACAAGGAAATAAAATTGGTTGATTCTTCAGTTTTTATATGAAATTCAGGAAGTTCGAAAGCTTTGAGGACATTTTATTACTTTTATATAGATCAAAATTTTGAAATATTAAAGCTACACTTGAATTGGAAATCAAATAGAGAAGATATTTTCCTTAAATTAAACTATTGCACACATACACGACTTCACAGGGAAATGTCACTTGCTATGTACAAAATAAATATATTATGCAACATATATAATAGAATACACATTTTTTACAGTGCAACACACTTTTTTTTATTTCACAGACAAAATAACTCTCCACTCAGAAAATTTTTACATAAATATAAGTAAAAGGAAAAATAAAATAAATAACTCTAGAATAAATAAGTAAATACCAAAGTTTTCAACATTTAAGTATCGTGGATTACTTATAAATGAAACGCAATTCTTTTTTTAAAATCTGTTCTGAAAAATCTTTAAATAATTTTCTTTAAAAATTTCTAACACAATTTCACAAAGAAAAACAAGGTTTCATTTTATTCAAAATGCACGTTAGGGTTCACACATCTCTATCTACACTAAAGTGACAATTCATATTTCTTTTTCAAGAACATGAAAAATTTTTTATCTTTTTTCTTTTCTCCATTATTTTAAAAACTTTATTTCTAAAAATTCTTGGAAATAATATTTATTATTTTTAAAATTTTGGACAAAATCAAGCACATCTCATGTCCTAAAATTTATTACTTTACAATCAGGAAATAAAACAGGCACTCTCACTGTCATAGCTAGTCTTGAGTGGGCCTTGTACCCAAATTCCTTTGGAGCTTTCACTTGGGGGAGGGGCTATATTTTATAATGTTTTGCTTACACATTTTGGGGCCCCGTATCATTGATACGGCTGATACAGCAGTAGCTATGCCCCTGAGTACTATCTAAAATCGCATGATCATGGTTAATATAAATGTTTTGAAAGCCACTAATTGAATTTTTATTAAATAATTATATAACTATATATGTATCCTTCCAACATACAAGTAATTACAAAAATTCAATAAAAGAAAAAAAATAAGATGCACTGCTTAAAATGAATCATCAGTAAAAATATTGGATTGAAATAGTTAAAAAAATCAAAAGGTAAGTACCGTAAAATCCAGCGTATAACACGTACCTATACTTTCAAGCAGTATTTTTTAATTTTAAGGTATATTCGCTGTATAACGTGCACCCCTTTTTTTACGAAGAAACCTGCAATGCACGTCAGCAATACTATTGTGTTTCAAAGCCATTTATTCAAGGTATTCCCCCAGGATTTTGAAAAAACTGTATATTTCCAGAAAAACAACCCTTTAAGTTAACCCCATTTAAATAAAGAGTATTCCGATCTTTGTAGAAGTCTAAATTTTTTTATGTACATCTATTTTTTTATTTTTGAAGCTATCATTTTTATACCAAGTGTATAACACACACCCGTAAATTTTGATCTTATTTTTTATGTGTTAGAAGTGCACATTATACGCCAGATTTCATGGTAATTATTTTAAACAATGATTCCTCTAATTTATTATTTTTTTTCATCAAAAAATGAACTAACTATGCCTGAAATTTCAAAAGACCAGGCTGAAATTATAAAAAATATGAAATCTGCAAGCATTTATGTATACATATTAAAAGATAGAAATAAAACAGTTACTGAAAAAGATATTTCGAGAGAGCTTTCTAACAATTTAGTATGAAACATTTTGATGAAATTAATTATTTAATATTTATATTTATTTTATCTGTTATGAAAACTTAAAGTTTAATACTTTGTACATAAATCACACACACACACAATGGAGTACAAATTTTATACTGTTACATAAAATTCTTCACTATACTTAAATGTCTAATTATAATTCTCATAGTTTGTTTTATGCATGTAAAAAAGCACCTAACTGCTCTCGTTTCTAACCGATACAAAGAAAAATGATGGAATAATGAAAATATAATACCCAATTATATATAAAGGGGTTTCTTCTCTCTCTCTTTAAAGACAAGTTTATAAATTTTTTATTTGATTTCAAATTCTGTCGAACAGAAAAAGCACACATTGAAATTTTAAGTAGGATATCTAAATTTTAAAAATGTATTAGACCTAAAGGAAACAGGAATTATTAGATTAAAAAATTCTTAAGTGCACTAACATTTTTAATCAAAAATTTATCTAATCACATATTTAAAATTTATGCCAGTAATTTATCAACAATTACCTTATATTTTCTTTAAATTTCACATTGAATTTAAATGAAACAAAAAATTTATTTTGTAATTAGGAAATATTATATAATTGGAAATATATAATTAAATGGAAAATCTCAAACTATCCATTTAATTTGAGAATGGATGAAATACAAAAAATAAAAATTTATACACACATACTATGAAACAGAAGCTTACATATAAATATTAATGTACATGTTCACTTGAATACTATTTATTTCTCCATTTTCCATAGTCATCCCGAAAATTTTTAAGAATACACTTTAGAAAATATAGATAGTAAAAAATATATATATATATATATATAACAGTACAGAATTATTACTAGAAATGAATAACTTAAATGAAATGTGCAAGTGACAAAGTTCAAAGTAAGTTATAAAACTCAAAATAAATTCAGCTCCAATTTTTTAGAAAAATATTTTTTCTTGTCTTGATATTTTATTATTTATTTTTCTTTCATTAGGACACAATTTTTGCTTTTAGAATGGCAGTAATGGTCCTTTTTTAAAAGCATATGAAGAATATTAATTATTTTAGGTTATTTACTGTTATAATACATCAAAAATTATTTTACATTTGATATGCCTTAACCTTATTCAATTTTATTGAAGAAATATTCAAGAGTATTCAAATATTACTTATAATAGAGTGCCTTTGAAAAGTTCAATTTCATCTCAAAGATGCACGAAAGTAAATTCTTATTAAATTCCAACAATTCTCTTGCAGAACAAATTCTCTCTATAAATCTTAAACTAATCTTCTATTACAATATTTTTATTTTCATATTTCACTCTCATAATTACTTATATTTATTTAATAATTGTGTTTATCAATGAATTTTTTTTTTACATTTAATTGTATTGATAAGTTTTATTTCTTCAATTATTAAGTTGTTTCTTCAGAAATAGAATTGAATAAATCTGTCCTAATACGAAATCAAGAAATTTTATTTTGGCATTGGATGATAGGATAGTTTTGAAATTTTACTGTTAGTTTTCAAAACTAATCTCAATAATATATTTAAGATGTTTCTCTTTTTTTTATGCAAAAGAAAGGAAGGTCATTTATTGGAATTGTGCAGTAATTTTTACAATAAAATTTCTTTTCATCCATTCAAAGTCAAAGCAGAAATAGGTTTTAAAGTGAACAAATCCCCCTCTCCAAATTTTATTTGCAGTTGGAACTATTTACTTTAAACTATTCTATTTACTTGAGCATTTTAGAATTTGTAAAAAAATCTTTTTTATCAGTGTTGCATTTAGAATCTGATATCTTGAGAAAATGAACTAACAAATCCATTTTCAATTTGCAATCAAAATGCCTTTTTTTTAGAATTTATTTCTATTATAATAAGAGGCAGCATGTTGTCTATTGCTGAAGTGTTTTCTTCTGTCCCATTTATTATCATTTGCCTGTTCAAAATCAGAATAATTTCGAGAAGGCATATAGGGAAATCTTTGGTTTTTAAATTCATAACCATTGTTTTTCTTTTTGAAATTTGTTCTGCCAACATGATTAGAAAAAGTTCTTTGTGCATTATTGAAATCATTTCCTTTTCCCAGTTCATAACTGTAACTATCCTTACTTAAAATATCCTGTGAAAAGGTATGAGACAGTTTCTGTTTTTTAAATTCACGACTTGGTTCGTTGAAACTACTTGCATTTCTTTCAGAAGAATATTCAGATCTTTGGAAAGAAGTAGATGGTATTGGCATGAATGCAGCTTCCGTTCTGGCAGTTTCATAGCTGCTCAGTTCTCTATCCCTGTAGTCCGGGTTGTCATTTTTGTACAAACCTAAAATAAAATTTAAAAATTATCTTTAGTTTTCTGAAAAGAATAACTTTTTAGAAATGCATAATTTTTCCTTGCAGTTTAAATATTTATTCTGAGGTGTTTGTCATGAATTGAAGAGGAAAAAAAATGAAAAATTAATATTGAAATAAATTATTTCAAAAAAGAACTTTCAAAAAAATAATTAAAGGCTCAAATATTAACAGGAAAATTTCCAATGCAAGTAAAAATACAAATAATTAAGCTTAAGACTGATAATAAAAATATCATAAATTTAAAAATAATAAAAAATTTTTATCTAAAATACAAATTAATTTTTAAATGAATGTCTAACTTTAACGTATCTCCCTATAAAATTTTCACTAAGCAGTTTTCTTTAAATTCTATTTATTCAAAAAAATATGCTCTCCCATATAACTGATGCTTTCGATTATCAAAATTAAGCTTAGAAAATGCAATATATAAAAATATCTTCATTTGAAAAAAAAAAGGAAATTTTTCAGAATTATCACAAGTTAATCTAATGTAAAATTCAAAAGAACCCATCAAAATTTTAATTCAATTATTTTAGCACTTAAAAAACATTCGACTACAAACAAACAAAAAATATCAATCATCCATAAAACAACACTATTGTTTTTAAGAGGCAAGTCCAATATTATAGCATGATTCTCCCACTTTTCTTACGATCAATAAAAATACATTTTTGCTTCCCCTACACTTCATACCTATTCAAGAATGAAAACCTTTTTAAGATAGAATTTGATAAGTGTTTTTCCTTCCATGTGCTTAGAAAATTCTTTACAACCTTTTATATAAAATTAACAATAATATAAATTAAAAAATTAATGGCAAAAATTAAAAGGTGATAATTTTTTAATTAAAATGTATTTATTAGAAAATTAGCTTCACACTGATAAGTACCAAAGCTTGGTATTTTGATTGAAAAATGTTATTCATACTATTATATATATATTGTCTATAATTCATATAATTCTAAATTATATTTGTAGACAAAGTGTGATAAGTAAGAAGATTCTAGAGATGAGTCTAATGAATAAAACACAGCATCACAACTTTTCCTCTAGATAAACTTCAATGTGTTGGTTCTAGATGAGCTGATGAAGATAATTTATTCACTGATATAATTGTAAGCTAATTTATATAATGCTGTTAAAGTTGGCATTCCTTGAAATTATTCCACATAAGAGTTCTTTGAAGCATTATTGGATTGTGTTCTTTATTACATGCTTGTGATTGCTTCATATTATGTGTATCAGTCTTGCTGCATTACTGAAAAAACTTAATCACCTTGTTAAAATTATTTCCCTGGGCCGATTTTACATTCGTAAATTGTTTTATTTGGAATATGGACTTCTTTTCATTAAGACTTTATTGATTGTTTTTCATTTTTTTCACACAGAGAATGGAAAATATATTTATATAACATTTTCTAGTTTAATACCATTCTCAGAACACATTTAAGGTTGTTCATAAATGTCGAAAATGATGTACTGGAAATTTAATTTTTAAATTAACTGCCAAATTAAAAAAAAAACTCTATATGTTTTCAAAAAGAAAATGAAATACTTCATACACAGTACCTCAACTTCACAAAATTATTAATATCATTTTACTCAGAAAACAGATACAAAGCAATTACAAAGATCAAAGAAATAAATGAAAATTTCACAATAAGAATTATAATGAAAAGTATTTATAACCTTTTACACTTTATGTTAAGACTGATAATTTTTGTACTTTTTGAAAAGTGATACTATAAATCAAATGCTTTAAATAGGAGGGAAAAAATTAAATTTGATGAAGGATAACAAAAAATAATTATATAATTGTTTCACAGCAATTTTATTTGAAAAAAAGTGATCAAATTAATTTTATATTTAGCAGTAAAAATTTAAAATACTTTAAAATTGTGATTAAAATTATTTAGGTTTAATGTTATTTTTAAGCTTATATTAAAAAATATATATTAAGTATTTTGAAATAACAAGATTGCTCACAACAGTTTAATAAAACCTTAGATCTTAGAATGAAATTGCAATCTTTATTAAGAGCATTAAATGAAAAATTAAATTATTACTAAAGAACTAAACACAAATATTTTCTCACTTCCATCTTGAACTGAATTCATACTACTTGGAATAGAATTTGATTTGTAATCAAATGCTACAGAAGCTTCTCTAAGATAAGTTTTCAAACGATCAATCCTAAAAGAGAAAAATTAATTTCATCAGTCTATGAGAAACTGTTCATTAAACTAAAAAAATAAATAGTTATTTATATAATCTGTGAAAAGACTCAAAACATTTGAAATAAGTTAAATTAAGTATAAATAGTAAAAATAATTTGAAATTAGATTTCTCTATAACAAATTTAGATTATAATTAATAAAAGTAAACTGTTTTTGCTAGATATCTAAACTGGTTTACTTTCAAAAATGAATAATTGAAGAACAGCTTCAACACAGATTATATTATTAATAAACAATCAGTAACAACAAACAGAGCAATTACAATATTACAAATAAAAATACTTAAAATTAATGAATTTTATTGCAGCATTACTTGTTGCAAGATGTAAGAATATGAACAACTGACTAATTGCAAATATTACAGTTTGTCTGAAACATATTTAAACAATATTAATATAGAAATATAAATGGTCTCTAAATAACAATTACACACACAAAAGCAGTTATTCAAAACTTAATTTAGCAACACATCATGATTCTGTAACACATTAAAGACATACATTAAGAGAATCCTTTTTAAATCTAAAAAAATGCTTAATTATTAACACAGAAAAATAAATATATCTTGTGAAAATGAATATATAGCTTCGTACTTAAAAATTATTGCAATCTTGTCGAAGGACATTTGTTATTGCAAAAACATCAAATTGTGACAACCTAACATCAGTGCATCATAGCAATATTTGCAGACTTTCTAGGCCCCCCCCCCCCCTCCACTAACCTTTTTTTTCCCAATATTGCCTGAATTTCGAAAAATTAAATTAAATTTGAAATCACTACTTAAAGCAAAGGAGTATAATCTATTTGGACTGTGTTTGCTAACAAAAAAGTAAATATTTGAAAAAGGCTAAAAGTCTACAAGTATGAAACTGTTAATCAAACATGCAACTTCATTCATTTGGAAAATAGCATTTATATGTAACACATTAAAATAATAATAATAAGGGTTGACAAAATGCACATAATCCAATTCTTTCATGTAATGCAAAGATTCTTTCAACTATATCTACACAATACTTTACAGTTTTAAAATCCAACAATACTACAGAACATTACATAGATAGTATTGTATGTGTCTATCATACATAAAGATTAGTCAGGCCCAGTAGTAGTTCATAAAAGCTCATAAGCAGCATGAATCTCATCATACAGCCTTATGATGATGACATCACATAAAAAGAAAATGAAGCAGAGTATATTCGCCCAATATATTGTTACTGCATTTGAAGATATAAAATGGTTGAATATTGGATTTTTCAAATGAAGATATCCAAGTTATCTTCAGATGAAAACTTTTTCAGAATCTTCAATGCAGAGCTCCAATTCATTGCTAAAAATAAGGTTCTCCATTTTGCTGAGATAAAGAGTGGGGTCTTACCTCTATAAATAATCATTACAGTCATAGGATACAGCAGTAGATTCTGACAAAATTACAATGGTGTTGTTTGATCAAGTATTTATTATTAAGAACAAGGTATAATAGTATTCAAGGGATAAATAGCAAAATATATCATGAGCATCCAGTAGCACACACAGGAATTTTTCAAGGGGGAGGGACCCAGGGTCGAAAGTCCCCCATTCTCATATCATGCTCCATTTGATTTTGTTGATTTTCAGGAACAAAAAAACAGTAAAAAATTAATTATTCAATAAATAATTAGAATTAATTAATAAAATTAATTAATTGCAAATACTTAATTAAATTTTACATACTACATACATAGGATTATAATCAATCAGGAAAAAAATTAAGGGTATGGGAGGGGATCTGGACTTGAGGACCCCCCATGAGCGCCACTGTGAGCATCCATTATTTGGAATAGATGTCAAAATTTGCACACTTCTATTAGTGCAACTTATAACAATTTACAAGCATTTCCTGAGAATAACTAGCTTTATGTATGTTGATAATCCTAAATCTTAATGAATCATTTAAACACAAACAAGAGAATGTATTTGCATTAAAATTGAGTTTATGGTTTTTCTTGCTAAAGTCATAACTTTGAAGTAGGAGGGGAAATTGCAGAGCTAAAAAAACTCCATGCTCCTTCTCTGTTACAAAACTAAGTACGAAAAACATTCCATAAAATGATGACTAACACAGCATTTTACAAAATAAAAATGAAAATATTTTGAAACTACTATTAATATCTATTTTGGACTACAGTAAAAAGAAATGAGAATATCGTAAAAATTGAAAATTGTCCTTTTAATTCTGAACTTCTATATAAATCAAAATAAAAAGCACTCACGACAAACATTACTTAGAAAATGAGGAACAATCATATCCAAAAAGAATTTTAAAAAACTTTCTATAATTCAACGAAGGATTCACCAACTCTTTATATATTCAAGTATGCTTAGTAATTTCTTTTTAAAAAAATTCTATTATTTAGAATCTCAAATATATACAGTGGGCCACAAAAGTGTTCTTACACTTGCAATTTCTAATAAAATTTAATGTTTTTAACTAATAAAAATTAATATATTGTAATTGTAGTTTTTTTATGATATCTATAACTTGTTCTTAATGGAATGACATAATATTTTTTAAAAATAGTGTAACTATTTTTTAAAAAAATTAATAATCAAAAAGCTACTAAAAAATTACGCCACAAAAGTCTTCGTACACTTAACAAAAATCTCAACTTAGCTTTAAATACTGTATTTCTTTCTTAATTTAGTACTTAGTAGGATAGGTTTTAGTGCCCACAACCACTTTTAAGCAACTTGGTATAGATTTAATGTTTTTTATAATTTCTGCATCGATTTTCCTCCATTCTTCTGTGATTATTGTTTTTACTTCACATTTTGTGTTTATTTGTCATGTTTTCTTTTTTTTACATCAAAATCTCACCAAATATGTTCTACTGGGCTAAATAAAGTGATTGAGGAGGTGTTTTCATAATTTGGGGACAGCTATAGAGATACCAGTGGCCTACATTGAGAGCAGTGCGCTTGTCGTCATTACCCTGTTAAAAAATGAAGTCTTTCCAATATCCAAATTTCGCGCGGATAATTTAAAGTTTCTCTTTAAAATATTTAAATAGAGCTCATGATTCACAATATCAACAAAAAATAACATTTCCTGATTCTGTGGCCCATTAACACCCCCACGCAAGGACACTTCCACCTCCATGTTTTATTCATCCATCTAGATTTTGGGGATTAAGTTTCAGAAAATTCAAAATTGACAACAAATTGATTAGGATGAGAGATAATTCAACATTTTTGGTTCTGATGGACCTATAATAGCTTGTAAATTAAAAAGTAAGGAGTTAAATCCCATGAATTTATATGGAACAAGAACTCCTCCACCTCCATGCTTCAGCATTAAAATGAATGTGTTTTGGTGTGGGGGTGTAAATTGGCCTCAGAATTAGGTAATTTGGTATTTTTTGATGGTATTGTGAATCATGAGCTCTATTTAAATATTTTAAAGAGAGAGTTTAAATTATCTGAGCGAAATTTGGATATTGAAGACGACTTTATTTTCTAACAGGGTAATGACGCCAAGTGCACTGCTCTCAATGTACACCACTGGTGTCTCTATAACTGTCCCCAAATTATGAAAATACCTCCTCAATCACTTTATTTAGCCCAATAGAACATTTGGTGATATTTTGATGTAAAAAAAAGAAAACATGACAAATAAACACAAAATGTGACGTAAAAACAATAATCACAGAAGAATGGAGGAAAATCAATGCAGAAATTACAAAAAACTGATTAAATCTATACCAAGTTGCTTAAAAGTGGTTGTGGGCACTAAAACCTATCCTACTAAGTACTAAATTAAGAAAGAAATACAATATTTAAAGCTAAGCTGAGATTTTTGTTAAGTGTACGAAGACTTTTGTGGCGTAATTTTTAGTAGCTTTTTGATTATTAATTTTTTTAAAAAATAGTTACACTATTTTTAAAAAATGTTATTCCTTTATGTTATTCCATTACGAACAAGTTAAGGATATCATAAAAAAATTACAATTACAATAT
>BMAV01002595.1:22668-37904 GCA_019973955.1 Trichonephila inaurata madagascariensis | reverse complement strand
ATTACGAACAAGTTAAGGATATCATAAAAAAATTACAATTACAATATATTAATTTTTATTAGTCGAAAACATTAAATTTTAAGAAATTGCAAGTGTACGAAAACTTTTGTGGCCCACTGTATATATATTCCATTTTTTTTTATCTCTCATCAGTATAATGCTCCTTTTTGCAAGTAATACTAGCATTTTTCAAAGCACAAAATACCAAACAAGATAGCACTACTGTTAACCTTTCTGTTCAATGGTACCCTTTGTTAGATTTTTTTTATCACAGATCTCTTAAAATTTTTCTATTGGAATTAATTTCTTACATATATATAATAGAAAACACACTCAAAAATGGCAAAAAATTATACACTTTAAATACACACAATTTAGAAGTTTAAATATCTTAACCCTCTAAGCGGTCTGCACTTAAAGTCTTGCCATTCTGGAGATGCTTCAAATATGCACCACACATATTTTTTTGCTTTCAGGTGGGGTTCTCAAAAGCGGTTGAGCCGTATTTTTAAGAATGCAGCTCGGCCGCTTTTGGGAATCTTGCTTGAAGGCAAAAAAAGCATCTCTGGAATGGCGAAATTTTACGTGCAGACCGCTTGGAGGGTTAATAACTAGATACAAATATATATAAGAAAACTTACTCTTTATTACTAGCTTTTAATAATCTATCCTTCTGATCAATTTCAGCCTTTGCTGTTTTATAAAGGGAACAGATGTTTTTTTTCAGAGAAGTATTCTCATTTGTTAGATTAGTTATCTGATTATCTTTCTCAGCTATAGCATCCTGTAACTTTGTAAGCTCTTCTTGTATTTTAATAAATTCATGATTAGTCTGCAAAAAAAATTGTTTTACATTGATATAGAAATTATAAAATCTACATGTATTTACATATTATTCTCCTGCTATAGGTGATCTCTTTGACATATTTCAACAAATTGTAAGAACTGTTCTTAGAAGAAATCAAATAGGTTATCAAAACTCAAAAAAATTTGGCAATTAATATCTAGCATGTAGTTGATCTTTGTGGTGTGGGCATGGGGTTAATAAGTACTAATCTGCATTTAATATAAATTAAAGAAAATAAATATTTTATTTTCACTTTCTGTACCATCTAAAAATACTTTTAATAAACACATGCAATTTATACTATTTTCAATTAAACATACTGAATAATTAAATGAAAATAAATTTGCATTATCTTAAATTCAAATATATATTAATTACACAGGGGTACAAAATTAATGTTTTGGAAAAATACTAAAGATGTTTTCAGTGATTTTTGTATTATTTAGTGTGCTGATTTTGAAAATGACTTCCATTTTTTCCTATCATGTTAGGATTTTTCAAAAAGGAATACTGTCGAACAATTTAGCCTGGGCAATTTGGCAACAGTGGTTTTTATTCAGTTAAATCTATGTAAATATTGGTTCTTAGTGAGGCAAATTAATTTCTCAGCAATTAGATGAAAACCATTGTTTCTAGACCTCACAGGCTGTCTTTGATCAGGAGAAAAACAAGAATTCCTTTAAGATTTATACATTTTACAACCAATTATGGTGTAATTTCTAAAAGAAAATCCCCCCCAACACACTATATATTTTAATTTGTTTTTATTAAGGTATTTACATAATATAGACGATTGACCAAGAGGAGCAAAAATTATGCTGGTGTTCATTTAAGTTTGAAACTTTTTTGCAACTCAGTTGGAGGCAAAGGCACTGGAATATTAGGTCCTTGAGGAATGATGCGTATGGCCAATGGAATATTATCAGGATAAAATTTCAGCTTTTGACTTTTGTAATTATATCTATGGATAAGAGAGGAGCAAAAGTAATAATCATCAGAGTGGTTTTTCGGTTCCCTCTGTCATAGAAACTCCAAATCGTACAGCAGTCTTCTTTCCTTTGAGACAGAAGCATAGATTGTTGAGACACTTTACTCAGATTTTATGATGAGATTTTGTCGTGGTCTCCAAGTTTCATGCCAAAATACATAAAATAAAGCTGCTTTACATGGTCTATAATGCTTCTCAAGCGATTTTTAATTGAACTATATTCACTGTATATGTAACAAAAGTCATTTGGCAAATTTTCGCAACGTCTGGAACTTAAAGCCATGTTTCACGAAACGCACAGAAAAAAACACAACTGTTAAAAGTGTTTCTGAGATGAAGCTCCCAGTTACGCAGAGCATGCACTACAATGAATTACACATTAAAAAAGAAATTTAAACCAAGTTCAAAATTTCAACGTCTTACATTTAGAATCAATACAGATGAGTGACAGTTTCGGCGTTATCAAGCTAAGATAAGGATCTAGGTTAATGATTTGGGCGACACTATTGGTAGAGAAATATTGTGAGAGAAAGAGAAGGAAGACAAAGTAAAGATGTCAGAGTGGTATTTTGTACATTTCACCAGGGATGAATGAAGGTCAGGTACAGAGGGAAGTAATTCAACACTGTAAAAAATTTTTGGTAAATCTGCATAAAAATGCAAGACTAAATTTTTGAAAAAACATGACATGATGGAAAATTTTCATTATTATTTCTGATGTAAGCACCAAAAAATACATTAAGTCCAGCTATCACTGCTCTTGTATTTTTTTTTTTTTCATTGTAACCCTGTGTTATATAATTACAATTTTTTTGAAGTATTAATTAGAAGTTCAAAGAGAAAATTCTGAAATAAAGGATGAAAAATTGTAGACACAACTGATACTTTTTCATTGCTCAAAATACAAAATTATATTAATACATTTTGCATAATTTCATTCCATTTAAAGCATTAAACGTTACTTGCATGTTGGCTAGTTTTGTCAAATCAAAAACTGGTTTTCAAATGCTGTGATATGCAGGCAATAAAGAAAAAATGTTTCAATCCTGTATGAATCTAATAACCTTATTTATAAGCTGTCTGATTTTTATAGTATTTTTAATTAAAATTTAGAAACTATTTTCTAAGTAACAGAACATAGCGGATAATTTCCAAAGTTACTGGATCATTCCCTTAAACAAAGAGTGTGTTAACAGACATATAATGTTTATTTAAAAAATAGACAAGATACTGCCTGAATAATATAAGTGGGTGCTATTCCATTTTGACAGTGTAAATCTCGCTTAGCAGATTTTATTGGCAACAACACACAACATACACATAAAAACCCCAAATTTTCATTCATTTTTGACATATTAGGATAGACATTACTGATAACAAAAGTCTGACTTATTTTGAAAATGTGGGGGTAAAAAATTACTAGTAGGAATATTCCATTTGGCATAGATTGTATCGTTTTTTGCGACTTTATTCGTTTGATTCGGCAAAATAAAAAAAAAAGGATATGTAATTGATAGATATTTCATCTACTGAAAATGTACCTTATTATCTTTTTACTATTATTAGAATAATAAAATTTAAGTAATAAAATATAACTAATTTAGAGATGTAAATAAACAGTTTTGTAAAATCTTTAAAATTTTCATCAATTCATTGGTTGACAGATTAATATGCAAGTACCAGTAAGATCATAGGTTAGCTAATTTTACAAAAAAAATTATGAATAAACCATACATGAACATTATTTTTGTCCTTCATTTCAGATGCAAGAAGATCAAAATATAAATTCATTTCAGTTTCCTTCAAATTATCTTCATTAAGAATAAAGTTGCTTGGTGATGATTTGGCAGAATGTAATAAATTCTTTTCATCTTTTCCAGTATTTCCTTCCAAATCAGTACAATGTGAAACCGTAGGAAGACTTTCTTGCACATCACCACCCTGAGAAATAGCTTGAGAAGAAAGTGAGTCCAAATCATCATAAATGTCTTCGTCTTTATCATGAACTTCCTTCATGATGAAAATATTTCCTGAAAATACATACATATAGTATTGAATTTAATAAAGTAAATATTAAAACTTCCAAGAGTAAAAAATATAAATTCTATTAAAAACTTATTATAATGGCCTTGTCAAAATTCAAAATAAATTTAATGAGATTATTTCCAAGAATATTGAATTATGTTATATTTATGTATTGTATGATACATAAAAAATATATTAAAATATACTAAAATCATAAAACTAGTACTGAACACATTGCTTTATTAAAAAAATATTATTCAGTGTTAAATCTCCAAATGCTTTATCACAACTTAAGTTATAATCAGATTGTATAATACGGTACTTTTTTTTTCTTTTAAAATGCTTTCATCAGTTAAAAAAATACATATTGTTAACATGTTACCCAATTTCATTGATGAATTTTACTTATCTTATAATATTAGTTATTAAGATTAAATAACTAAAATTGCTAATATACTATACTATTATAAATAAACAAAATTGTTGTTGAACAAATATTGTTTCTAGCAACATATTTTCAATCCTCTATTTTAGAAAATAAAATACTCATTATTACTTTTGGTCACACTCTTTCTTGGTGATGAAAAATGAACAACAAAAAGAAAATGTATTTGAGCTATCTTAAAGATTTGAAGGTCTGCCAAATTCAAGACACATTCTGCTGTATTCAATATTAGTTTAAAACCTTAATATGAAAAAATGATGTGTGCTCAATAATTGAGAGTTACTAAAACAAAAGGGCGGGGAGGACAGAGAGACTAAAAAGCAGCGTTTCAAAGCTAAAATGAAATTATTAAAAATGTACCAAATAGATGAATTACATACACCAAAAACTGCAGTAAATTTCATCTAAGGATTTTACAAATATATATAGTTCCACCATGAAAGAAAAGTTTGATTTAAACATCAGAAATAAAATTCTTTTGGTATCATTGTGTAATAGGAACCATGGTTGACCACTACTTTTCTGAGTTATCACCACAAACATTGGTGATGTCATCAGTCTATGGTTGTTTTTGAGTTAAAATCCATTTGATGTTAATATCACAATACAGAAGAAAATTTATCAATTTTACAAAGAAAATTTATTATTATGCTCTGACAACAACTCTAATGGAATTCTTTTTGCTTATTTCCATTTGTATGTCCAGCCATTTGGTCAAAAACATTGTGAAATATCCTCCAATTGGAAAAAATTTATTGAATCTTTTTTCCCTTCATATATCAATTTCCTCCTTTTAGCACAGGGCCGTGGGTAGTCTAGTGGTTAGACCATCAGATACCAGACCGGAGGGCATGGGTTCGATGCCCAATGCCACCAAATACCCTCTGAGTACACATGGAGTACATGCTCATTAAATCAGTGGGTCCAAAAGTCTTGTTGGCAGTCGCAGCAGAAATCACGAGTGCAGGGGGCTGGAGAATATTTCCCTCCCCTACAGTTCCATGCCTAAATTGTAGAGGTGGAGACAGGTGGTATCGTCATCTATCATATAGAAGACCAACCTGTCTCAGGCAACTTTCATTCCATCCCTTTGGGAAGGGCACAACAACAACAACATCATTTTTGCAAAATGGTCCAGCTACTCCACCCTTATATAATATACAGAAACATTCAAATGCTAACTGCTATAAACATATTGACAATATTTAAAAACAGCATCACCTATTGACATAAGCCAGATTTTGAAACGTTTGGGTTCATGGTCCCTAAAACTAAAAAGAATTGATATTTTTTTTTAGAAAGTGAGGAGGTCACAAATAGATTTGATTATTTCATTTCACATTATAACTATAATAATACATTACTATAATAACTATACATTTACTATAATAATAAGGCATCAAATTTAGAAATTTAATAATGATATATCTATTCATACAAAAAAGTCTAATCCTTGAATTCATCACTGTTAATAAACTAAAGGCAGAATTCTTGAAGTTACAAAATTAAAAGGTACTAATCGTTTATAGAGATCCTTGGTTGTTGTCAATTTTCCAAGTTGTCACTAACAAGAGAATTGCCAATATTATCCAATAAGATAAATTGGTGCTTACGTATTATCGCAACAATCGCCAATGTTCAAGATAAGTCGCCAAGTTCACAACCCCGATTTTGCATGTGTTGTATGCGCTGAATTGGCAATCATGCCATATAATTTCGCCAATAGTATGTGATAATACGTAAGTACTGATAAATTTATAACATATACAATGATAGAACAGAATTTAGCATGTTTCCTACAATATACTATGTTTGACTATAAGGGTCTTCTAATCGATAAGTACAGTTAAAAGTAAAAGCAATTTTGAGTCTAACCAAAAAAGAAAAATTAAAAACATTTAACTTCTACCATGCTCAAATTACAAAAAATATAAAGATGACTTGAATATTTTACTATAAGTCTTCAAAAATAGATCATTTGACTAAATTCATAACACTTTGAAATCAATAATAAAAAAACTGGTTAAGAGCCTGCAGTATTTTATGTGTTTTCTATCAAAATTATCATTACTTTTATAATTACAACACCTAGCAGCCCAATAAATAAAGCATTATGAGCTGCAGTACATATGTACATAAGAGTTCATGTCAAGCAAATTTTAATTCGAAATCAAATTTTTACAAGACGAATTAACTTATTAAATATACATTTTAAATTTGAATAACACAAATTCAATTTTTATTGGTATTTTTAAAAACATAACTAAATGTCGTACTTTTTAATCCATTGTACGAACTCCACAAAACATTTTAATATTATCAAATAGTAATATTCATTTAGTAAAAAAAAACGTAATTTAAATTCTTAGTGTTAAAGCAAGAATATTTTATGATATACAGCTGTCACTATAGAAAATATTTCACATGTGTCATATTACAATACATTTATATTGTTTGGATACACAAACACACGCGCGGTTAAAATCTAAATTTCCCGAAACTGATAGGTAAATATGAATATGTTGAGATGTTACTTGACTTCTTCCTGTTTTTTTATTGGATATATTAAATTTCTTCAAGCATGTTAAAAATTTTATAAAAATCCTTGAAAAATTTAGTTTACTTGAACAGCGCTAGAGTAAATTTTAAATTAATTTTGAATCTGTGAAACTAGAGGTTTTACTAATATTGCATAAACACATCAGAGTTGAGATGTGTTCCCTTCTAAGAATTGTAAAAATAGTAAACAAACACTTATCTTCCCGCTGATAAAGGCAGGTTCGAGTTTAAGATAGTGGGGAACATACTTCTCATTCCTTTTCAGCGAAGCCCAGGTAACCTTGTTGGCAAGCCGGACTTTTTAAATATATTTCAAACTAAGCATGCCTAATATTAAAGTCTTTAGCGGCTCGTCGCATGTGGATCTTGCGCAAAAAGTCGTCGATCGGCTGGGAATAGATCTGGGTAAAGTGGTGTTAAAAAAATTTAGCAATCAAGAAACAAGGTAAAATATTATATTTATTAAAATTTGATAACCTGCATGAAATCACAATATATTTTTAGAGCTTTAACTGGAATATTTTTTATTCTTTTAGTTTCATTAACAAGAAAAAAATTCTGACTTGTTTTGATTTTATAATTAAATGCTTAGTTTTAATTGAACGATGAATGAGTTAATTTGCATTCCATGAAACGAAGAAAATAATGCGCACATAAAAAGTAGTTGTTTTATTGTTTTAAACAAAAAATGCAAGTAAAATTTCATTTTAGTTATAACTACGTTTTATGAGTGAATGATTTTTATCAGTTCATATTTGAGCGTGTATTTATTTGGAGTATATAAATGATTGCGCAGAATTATATTTAAGCATTAAAATTAAGAAAAGGGGTATAAATTTTATTTTTTGAGGTTTTATGGCCGCCCCGGTCGTTTTTATTACTCAAATATGATTATCTCCTACTTTCATCATAGTGGTTCCGACTTGAAGTGAATGTCGTAAGTCTTATCATTTAGATATATGCAATCTTTTCAATAAATCTTTCATCTGTTGATATTAAGGAAAAAAACTTATCAGTAAAGCGTGCTTTCCCTTCTTTCTCAACTTTTTGAAAAATAAAAGTAATTTTTGAATTTTATCACATTTTGTTTTTGCTTTTGAAAATTTTGAACAGACGGAACAAGATCGTAATAAGATCTGACAGAAAGTATTTCTAAAACGTAAAATATTACAAAAAAAAAGTTTTAATATATTTGGATTATAAAACCTGTAACACATGATTTATATCTGATTATTTATTGTAAATTGTACTTGTGTAGTAACAGGTGTTGATAGATGAAGGAAGGCAGATGAACTTGGGTATGTTATTCCTCTTTCAACAAGAACTTCTTTGGGAGTAGTGTATTTAGCTCTATTTGTCAGAGAAATAATTTATGTCTATATATTTTAAAGTTCGAATTAGTAGTCTTTTAACTGTTGTATCTTGCAATGAAAGTATCCCATGATGAATTTCAAGAGTTGCCTCAGAACTGTAAAACCAGCTAGTAGAAGTATAATATAATAAGGGAGTAAGCACACACACACAGAATAAAGATGTTTAGTATTTTTACCTTCTGAAATGGATATAATTTTATTTCATTTATAGTTTATTTTAATCGTGGTGCAATAATTCATACCATATACTTATATATAATGTTCAATACTCTATAGCTTAAAAAATGAATTTATTCTATAATCTTCCATTTTAAAATATTCATTTTTTTCCCCATGTAAGTCATTAGACATGTTTAGCTTTATGTTTACAGAATAGAAATTGTATCATATAATATGTACTGCAAGTTCTGATTTGAAAAAAGAAGTATTTATTATTGATTAATTTTGAATTATTTTATATAGATTGTTTGAACAAAATAAAATAAAAATTAATGAAACTTGCATACAAAGCAATTTTATTCAAAAAAATCTAAAATATCTCAACACTACTATGTATGCTTCAGATTTATTCTTGAGAAAAATTTCCATGGCTTTTTGATATTTGGGGCGGGGGTATTATTTAATTGGATATAATTTTTCTTTTCCAGTTTTATGTTTGTTTTAAAATTTAGAATAACTCCTGTTAAATTTTAGTTAAAATTCTCACTTTTGTTTGCAATGCATTAATTTTAGGTATTTCTTTTAATCTGCTGTGAAGAATTTATTTTTGCTGGTAATTTTGAACAAAATATATCATTTTATTTGCTGTTTTATAAAATGTGCCAACAGCTGTTTGATAAAAATTATGTACTATTTTTAAAAGAATTATATTCTTCCTTTTTGACATGTGTCATTTTTAATGGATTGATGATGTCATTCACCTGTATTTCTTTCATACTCTTTTCAGCTATATGATAGAATATATACCATATGCATTATTTTCACTTTAAGGTTAAAGGAATTACACTTTTATAGCTATGAACTTTTTTAAAAAAATCAAATGAGCTTTGATAATATTTTTTTTAATTTGTTATAATTTTAACATAAATTTTTATCTATTCTGTTCTTAAAATATATAATGAATGATGAACTTTAATGAAAATTTGTGTTATAAAAGTAGTAAAATTTTTAGTTGTTAACAAAATATTAGAATTAAGATTTAATGTGGAAGCATTCAATGTAACATTTGTTGTTTTTAAGTACATTTTTATAAAATTTAGTGTGATTTATTTTTGCCCACAATTAAGTATTACAGTTTCTAAAATAAGACTGAAAATTCATTACAAAAAATGTAAAAGAAGGAATTTTTCCTGGAAGGAATTTATGTAATGTCTAATTCTTCATCTTATGCATAAATGATTTAACTTGATTCTAAAGGCAAAATTCATTTTTATGTGTTAGAATTTTCAACATGTTTATATGAAAGGTATACATACTTAGATGTATTCATACAATTTAACTTTTGTAGGAATTAAAATCAGTAATTTTTCTTTCAAAAATTAGTTTTGTTTCATTATTTTTATATTGAACTTAAAGTTCAATCATATTAGAGTTTGGAAAAGGATTTTTAATGGGCATAGCTGTAAATAATGATCAGCAAATATGATATAAACTTAACTCAGTGGTGCAACAGCAAAGGCCTACTATGCCTATCTCAGTTTTCATGATCTGGGAGCACTGAGGTGTATGCAGTTTTTCTGGTCAGGTGATTAGTTTGACACAAAACCCCCAGTGTTTAGTTCCCAAGCAATCTTGGGACTCATTTATCAACACAGTGAAGAGATGAAAGGCTGAGTCAGCCTGGGGTTTGAACCCTGTACCTGTGGCATATGGAAGTGTGATATCTAACCACCCAATTATCTTATAAATTCAACTAAAATGTATCTTGAGGTTTTAGTGTCCATGTTTGAATGACTTAAAATATACAAGAATATAATGTATGTATTTATGCAAATATTATATTAATTTGGGTGTTTTGATATAGGGGAAAAGTACTCAGATATATATAAGAATAGAATATATAAAAATTTGCATTTTATATTCTTTCAAGATTTAATCTTTTGAATGACATTTCATAGCAAGTAACTTGTACAAAATGAAAATTGTTCTATTTTCCCAACTACATCAAAGTTAAATATTTGAAATACATTTCAATCCATCATATTACAAATTAAAAGATTTTAAAAAATCCTCAGAATTAAATCTTAAATACTTCTTTAAGTTAGCTTTATGCACAATATTTCAATTCAGGGAGAAAGAAACAAAAAAATTTAGTGTACATTGTGTGTATATTAGAGAATATTATGACAAATTGGGAATAAAAACAGTCAGGCTAGAGAAAAATATATTTAAGCTTTAATTTCAAAACCACAACCTCCCATATTACATCATCATCTTCTCTCTATCTTGCCTTCCTTGTCTCTAAAACAGGTTCATTTTTGCTTGCTATCTGTTTTTCTGGTGCCTTTACTGCCCCTTACAATCTTGCTATCTGTTTTTCTGGTGCCTTTACTGCCCCTTACAATCTGAGGCAGTCATAATCAGTTACTTCATCCCAGAAACAGTCAACTTGTTTTTCATGTTTGCTACAATACATCTGAATGTTGATTATGCTTTAACCTGTGGCCTACAGGCCACGAATGGCCTGCTGAAGGCATTTTAGTGGCCCCTCGTTTGAATTTGATGCAATTTCAAAAAAAAAATATTGCCATGTCTGCTTTTTGTTGTGAAAACACCATTTTTTCTGACACTTTTGATATTTAAACATTCCACTGATGTGTTTGATATCCATTTGAGATAAAATTTTCTGAAACTAATGAATTTTTAAATACTTTCACTGTATCTTAAATGATTTTAAATAAAAATATCTGACTATGCATAAAAACTTGGAAATTTTTGGAAAAAAGTTTCATTCTCTCTTATTTTTAACAACTTTGCAAAGTATTTTTATTCAATTTCCATTTATCCTTTTTTGAAATCGATATATATACATATACAAATCTGTAAACATAATCTCTTCCTTTAGAATCAGTTGTTGTCCTGTAAAACAAACCTCCCTTTCTTACATAAATTTTCTGACTACTACACTTTTTGACATTTATGTGGCCCGCAGTTCACTGTGAATTTATTGATGTAGCTCGTGGATCACTGAGAATTTATATTGATGTGGCCTGTGGATCATTATAAATTTATTAATTTGGCCCACGAGTGTGAAAATTTGAAGAAATCTACTTTAAATCATGACTACTAACTGAGTATTTTGTATTTTTCACCCTAAAATTCATGTAGATGAAGGTTCAAGAAGCATTTTAAACTTTGAAAAAGAAGTTGAGCTCTTTCATTTTTCCACCTGCTAATATGTATAACTGATCTTTTGAAATGTAAAATGTTACTGAAAATTATTTTCTTATGTATTTTTCATTTTATTCAATTTAGTGTGGAAATTGGGGAGTCAGTACGAGGTGAAGATGTGTATATCATACAGAGTGGTTGTGGTGAAGTAAATGATAACTTAATGGAACTCCTTATTATGATCAATGCATGCAAAATTGCATCAGCTTCACGTGTGACAGCTGTCATTCCTTGTTTTCCTTATGCAAGGCAAGATAAAAAGGATAAGGTAAAAAAAACCCAGCCATTTAATTTTTCTATATAATATTTATTTAGTTTTAATTTGAGAAGAAAGTATCTCACTCATGTGAGTGATTTTTGTTTATATTATTTTTATCGCTATCTTGGTACTTTTTCGCTGTTGGCTGGGTACTGGATTATTCGATCCTAGTAGATCTTTCTTTTTATTGCATTTAATAAAGTATTTTATTAATTTATTATCTATTTATAAATGTATATGAAGTAAAATAATTTGTTACATTTAACAAATTTTTATGCTTGGTGGTTTTTGTCTGGTAATACATAGGGATTTCAAAAAGTCAGGTAACAATCTCATTCTGAGAAGACATTTTTTAAGGAAATAAAAAAATGTGTACAATGTAGGAAGGTACATATTACTTCTCTACATGGTCATCATATTTATTGAGGCATTTGTTCTATCGGTACACCAAACTATTGAAACTAGCATTGTAGAAATCAGTGGTAAGGTTGTGAAACCATGTCAAGACAGCTTGCTAAACCTTAGCATCGGTTCTGAAATGCTGACCTATCAAGTGTTTATTTAAAGATCTGAAGAGGTGGAAATCACTTGCTCCAAGGTTGGGAATGTAAGAAAGGGTGTCCAATATCTCACAGAAAATGCTCTTTCTTTATCTCTCACATCTGCTCTGCCTGTGTCAAATTCCATGCAACAAAACCACACCTGTCTTCATGACATAACACTTGTACTGTATACTTCTTCCAATTACTGATGAATTTCAAGTGGAAAATTTTCTTCTAATGCAAAAACTGTGTCACACTTCTTAATTTCATCACGGACCATGTTTCCTTCAATGCAGTCGTCATCTAACTTAGATCTAGTCATATTACTAGAGAACCAACTCCATCTACCAGCACTGTTTGAATGCTATGATTGTCTTTATTATCTTCAGGGGGATTTTTATTGTAATTTGCATACCTGCTCTTGTTACCTTACTTTTTGAAACTCCCATGTAGAAAAGTATCATTACTTTTGTTCAAGTGTGAAAGTTATGGACCTAAATCAATTTTTAGTTTCCTTGTAGCTCATTTACTTTTTGTAGCCTTATATAGTAGCCTATTTATTTTATACAACAATTAATTGTTAATTTTTTTTTATTTGTTTGAAATTTTTTAATTGAAGAATTTATTGATATTGTCTATTATGTTTAGATTATGAAAAAAATTGGTATTTTTATTTATTGTGGTAAATAATTTAAATTATATGTTATTAAATTTCTTAAAGATTGCTGATTTCTTACCAATTTTTCATTGTAGAGTAGAGCTCCAATTTCTGCAAAATTAGTAGCTAATATGCTTTCTGTATCAGGAGCTGATCATATAATTACAATGGATTTGCATGCCTCTCAAATTCAGGTAACGTAAAAAAATACTTAATATCATACAAAATGAAAACTTTCAAATTAACATTTATTTATTCATTCATTAATTATTTTTAAAAAGTATGCATATATGTTATTCTTTTAGGGATTTTTTGATATTCCTGTAGATAATTTATATGCTGAACCTGCTGTTTTAAAATGGATCAAAGAAAACATTCCCGAATGGCGCAACAGCTGTATTGTTTCCCCTGATGCAGGAGGTGCTAAGAGGTACAGTTCAGTTTAGTTTTCATTATAATGTGTTAAGGATTTAAGTGATTTAATGATGGTTTAATTATATTGTGTGTGTGTGCATGCAATTATTATAAATCACCTTCATTAAACTAATGTTTTATTTCTTTTTTTATTCCCATTGGATGGTGTTAACATAAAATTGTAATTTTAATATCCTAGCATTTAATTCTGTGTATTATTTCATGGTAAAATTTCCTTAAAATAAAGGGTTGTCCCTCTCAAGGTTCAAATCATACCAAGTTTTTTCTACATTAAATTAATTTTGTATCCAATGCCTTTTGCTCAATATTTTTTTTAAAATTCTGTTACTTTTTTATTTAAATTATATTTTCTCTTTTACTAAATTTATTTATATTGAATTTGTTCTGTTAATATAATTCCTAAATTTTCCTTATAAAAAAGAGAACTAGATAATAAAACAAATACAAAGTAAATTATTTTTTTTATCATAATTGATTAAATAAAAATTAAATTAAGAATTGAATAAGACTAAAGATTAGACATGAAATTCATGCAGACATTTAGCACAGTGAGAAAATTTCTCCATTGTTTTGTTGCACAGTTTTATTCATTTAGGGTTTACAAATTAGTGGGCAGTACCATTTTGTACTATTTTAACAATCATCAGTTGGATATGACATTCAGTGACTTGGTAGATGAATCATTAGAATCCTTTATTGTAAACATTCTTATCCACTACAACTTGTAATTTATCAGATCCTTAATAGATCACTTAAAGTTAAAGTATATAATTATTAATTTTTGCAATTTTTTGTATTGTCCATTAAAATTATGCATAAGAATGAAAATATATTAATTACAAGGAAACATTTTATCTTAATTTCACAACAAATTCCTTTAAAAATAAAACATGATATAAACCTTAAAATCTGGCATATAATGTGCACTTTTAACACAAAAAATAAGATAGAAACTTAAGAGTGTGTATTACACGCTGGGTATAAAAATGATAGCTTTAAAAAACCGAGAGATGAGCATAAAAAATTTTTTTTACTTCTACATGTATCGAAATATTATTTATTTAAAAGAAATGACTTGCCTTATGAACTTAAAGAGTTGTAGTTATATAAGTGTACTATTTTTTCAAGTCTGGGATAATACCTTAAATAAATTACTTCAAAACGTAAGAGCAAAGTATACTAATATTTCAGATTTCTTCGTAAAAAAGTTAAGGGATATACAGCAAATACACCTAAAAATTATAAAATTCCGCTTGAAAGTATAGGTGCATTTTATACACTGGATTTTACGGTATATATATATATTTATATATTTCTTTTTTTGATTAAGATTTCATCAATCTAGCTGTTCATAGCTGTGAGAAAAGGGCAAACAGAGTTTGCATCTTTGAGCATCAATATGCCAAAACAAAATTGTGCCAAATGCTTGGGGTTTATCAGAAAAGTTCCTAATATTTATTAAACTTCATGAAACGAAAATCTATTTGGAATAGATACAACATGTTGATTATGAAGTTGAATAATAAAATAGTATGATGTGTATTGCAAATTTAAGGAAAATAAAAGGAATTTTTGAAGTGATAACTTCTATTGGCGCGATTTGCCAGAGAGTAAACTTGAATGAATGTCAGGCTCGGGAATGTAATGCTCATTCGGTTTTTTTGGTCTTTTTTTGGACATACATACCCCTAAAAAGGAAAGGAGGGATGTTTTCC
>BMAV01002595.1:3242-22568 GCA_019973955.1 Trichonephila inaurata madagascariensis | reverse complement strand
GGATATATTATTATTATTTTCATTGTTTTTCATGTATACAAACATAGGTAGTATAATAATAATAATGCAATGGTCGAATAATGTTTAATTTATTTAATTAGTGAAATATCTGTTTCTCAACTCTTTCACTTAGTTTTTGCTAGTCGATCTCAATGCATGTGTATTTGCGTATTGTAATTGATGTTGCAGATTTTCGTGTGTTAAGTTTAAGCATGATTTATGTTTGATAAATTTCAATTAAGGGGGAAAAAACATTCGCAGTGAAAGAAGCAGTGTGATAAAATAATAACAGTTATGGGATTTATTTTCTATAAAAAAAAATAAATAAAAACTCTTTATAAACAAAAAATATTGTATAAAATAGTCGAATTTTGTTAAGTTGTAAAGAATCTCGCTGACCGCAAAATAATTCAAGGCGGGCCACATGCAGACCGAAGGTTGGACACCCCTGTTCTAGGGGAAGGAAGGCAGAATTTTTTCTAATCCTAGTTGAAGTATGAAAGTGAAACGTAATATTTTTAAAAAATAGACTTAGAGAGAAAAAGAAATCCTGCACTAAAATTAAACATAAAATGTAGAAAAAGGACAAATTTTTATAGAACTAAGTAAATAGTATTATCATTAGGAATATTGCAGTGATCTTAAGAATAAAAATCTATTTTTGTCAGCGAATTGGAATAGCAATGAACAAATAGTTCTATTAATCACATTACTTAAATATACTTTGAGTCAAAAAAAAAAAAATTTAAAATTTAAAATAGCAAAATAAAGTGTACAGGTATTAAGAAAAAGTTACATTAAATAATTTAAATACAAGAAAACAAAATATAATTAAGAAGACTTTCCTTGCAGCAGCACCGAATATATTTGTACAAAACTCCCATACAATGACAAAAGAGCTAGTGTAAGCCAGAAATTATGTGATATAAATCTTCTGACTAAAACCCTTTTTAAAGGTTTTGACCTAGATTCCTCTCTTCTCAATCAACTACCTGTCATACTATCTATCCCTTTGCTTAAATTAATTCGTGGATAGAATTAAATATTGTTAAATTATAACCAAAATTCACAAAGCCAGATTGGGTCTTCTGAACAAATTACCTATGATTTTACGTGGGAATATTAAAGCAGAGGTTTCAAAAGACAAATCAAAACCTTTAGTTGATTTTTTAAAATCAAAATTCAATTTAACTATGTCAAATGAAGCACAGGGAAGTATGAAACAACTCCTGACAGAGTTTTTTTTAATAGATATTTAAATAAAATTTTGAATCTAAAGGATTTGTAATGTATTTCAGCTACCATAAACCTATTGTTTCCTTCTTAGAATACAATTAATTCCCAAATATGATTGTATATTTTGCACAAAAATATTACTTTTTGAGTACAGCCATATGAATAAATAATTTTATAGGACAATACTAACATCTTGTTTTTTATTCACCGAACTAAACCCTGCAATAACATTATAAAATTTGAAGTTATCACTTCTATCGTGTGGTCATAAGTACACATACTTTTTTTTATTTTCACTGTGTCAGAAAAAAGTTGTAACTTTTTCTCTAATATATAAAATTCATTAGAAATTAAATCTAAAAAAAAATTATAATCACTTTAAAATTCCTGAACATTTTTTTATCTACTCAAAATTACTTTTTTGAGGTATAATTAATAAATATAGGAACTTAATACAAAAGGAATTTTTTACTCTTGAGTATAATTAAAAATAATAATCTTCTCTTGTAAACTTTTGATTTTGTTTTATAATTATTTTTATGTATTAATGTCACACAGAATTGAATACATAAAAAATATATTTTTAAAAATAATAAATTTAAATCTTCTCTTGTAAACTTTTGATTTTGTTTTATAATTATTTTTATGTATTAATATCACACAGAATTGAATACATAAAAAATATATTTGAAGTAGAATATATTATATTTAAAAAAGCTGTATCTTTTTTTATTTTAAATACTTTTTATCCTAAAAAAACTCATAAGCATAGAAGAAGAATCACTTTATTATTTCAACAAAAACTCTGAGGTTTTCAACTTTTTATTTCAGTTAATAAAGGAAAAAAGCACTGCTTTGGTTCTGAAAAAAAGAAGATAAGTCGATTTATTGCTTTAATCACTTGTTTTTAAAGAAATAAATTACGATTGCTTATCTCTTAGTAAACTAAGAATTCGGCTTAGGGTGTGCTTTTTTTTAAGAGTTATAAATTTCTCTTGGTTGGCTCATGTAAGCAAACGTCTAAGAAAAGTTATATCACTAGTTTTGCTTCATGTGTAATTTTACACACATATATGTACAAAACGAATATTGCTCAATGTAAAATTACATTGAAAAAGAAAGGTTGCTTTTTTAAGTATATTGATTAATGATCTTACTTTACTTACAGGGTCACATCAATTGCTGATCGATTGAACGTAGAGTTTGCTCTTATTCATAAGGAAAGAAAAAAAGCAAATGAAGTAGCCTCAATGGTATTAGTTGGTGATGTCACTGACAGAGTAGCAATCCTTGTTGATGATATGGCTGATACCTGTGGTACAATTTGTCATGCAGCTGAAAAGTAAGCTTTTGTTATCAAAATTTATAAAAGTAATCTAAGATATATTTTTTTTATGAATAATATGCATAATTTTTTGTCATAAGTTTTTGTATTTAATATTACTTGTAGTTTTCAAAATTAATATAGTATAAAAAATCTTTTTGAGTGATATTTCTGTCTTTGATTGCATTCTTTGTGTGTGTTAATAACTTCTATTTGATTTAATTTCTTATTCTTAATAAAAACAAAATGTATGATGTTTAAAATGAGAACAGGCATTATATTTCTAAACATTTATGATTAAAATGAAGAGAAGACAGATTGTATATTATTTGCCTCTTAAATGTTAATAACTTGATTAGTCTTTTTAAAATAATTAAGATAGAACAAAGGCATATGATGAAGTGAACATATACCTATCATGTTTTGCTAATTAAGATTACGGCATTGTGAAACCTGTGATTTTCTTAGTACAAATGAATCCTATGTGTTAAATAATTAATAAAACTATTTTTAAATCATTAACATTAAGTTATTCTAAGTAGTACTTCCAAATGATAGGTGCTAATATATTGTGTGGGTGTGAAAAACTAGACTATATCTGGGACCTCTTTCAAATTTAAGTTTCATCTTCAATTGAATATTTTTCTACTAATATCCTTAGCGACAATTTCTGAGAAACACCATACAAGATTTAATTGTATTACATGACCATCTTCAATCTCATATGTAAATGGTGCAAATTGAATGCAATGTAACATGACACTATCCAACATCTTGATTATAAAAATTGAAAATGTTTTTGGAATATTTCCTTTGTTATTGTGATGGATTAAACACTTGATTTGTCTGATTTATAAAAAATGGCCACAAGAGCTGAGTTGTCTTGGTACCTTTAAAGATCCATTGTGTGGAGGGCTTGGTGCACATTAAATCTATTGGGGCTCACAGATCTTGTGTGGAAGTTTGGAGATCAAAGTGTCATCGCAGATGTTGTCCTCGTCATTTCACCTAGGTTTAAAATTATAAAGTCCATTGGGGCTATAGCCTTTGTGTGGCTTCTGTTAGATAGTTTATAGCAACTAGTCAATGTTTTTCCAATTTCTGTGCTGTGATCTCAGATTCAAGTCTCGAATCTGGTTTGGATTCAATCTGTGGACGTTTAGTCATCTGCAGTTGGCAACACCTTAAATGCAAATGAGGACATGTTATAAATATACAACTGCAGATGACGAAGGAGGTTTAGATGTTTTTGTGTTCGAGTGACACGCATATCCATGAGATGGGTCATAATGATTTTTTTCTTTATGCTTTTAAATTGTATATTTTTAAATTTACTGAAATAGATAGTAAATGTTTTTGATCCTGAACAAACTGTTTTTGAAAACCTGATCTCATAATTAGACCTGCCACGTCTATGAATACTCTCGAAGAGAACAACTTCTAAAAGCAATGTTAGTAAATGGTCAATGCAAAAAGGGGTAATCATTGCTTGCCGGCCAAGAACCGACAGTATTTCAAAAACTGCTTAATGTGTGAACTACTTGCTGCCGCATTGAGGAAGGACACTGTGTCTGGAGTAATGGCACCATTGGAAATAAGTGACATGAAGAATGTGGTGCATTATTTGCTGTTAATGTGAGAGGCTAACATCAATTGCAATAATATGTGAGAAATGACTGTCACATTTCTAACAAATGAGGGACTTCCAGATGACAACACAATGAACCCCTGTACATATGTGGCCCCCAAGCTGACTGGTAACTGTAGCCATGTTGATAAGTAGAATCAACAAGAATGACTTCACTTTGCTTGGCAATACTAGAACTAGAACTGCTGATTGACAAAGTTTAGCTTTCTGAGAGTGTTAGAAGAAAGGAAGAATGTTAGTTAATGTTAGTCAAGGTCAAATGCAATAATTAGTGTGTGATAATATACAAATCCAATCACCAAGAGAGGGAACTCTTAGCAAATACAATCCACAGAGATAATTAACGTATGATAGTGTCATCATCCATCCCATAGTACCCATAAATTATTCTTGCCATCTTATGCTTGTCACACGATTTGCTCTTCTTTTAGAGTTAGTATGTTCCTTAATTTGTTTATAATTTGGGAAAAATGCAAATCAGAAGATGCTGTAAAATTTGTTCATGATTTAGGCATTAATTCATTGGGTGCTGCTAGTGTCATGAAATGTATTCAAATGGATTTTAAGATTCTGGATGATGAACCTCTCACCAGCATAGGAGAACAAGCTAATGAAGAAAATGTGTGAAAAGAAAAAACTTCTCATGAAATAATTTCAAAGAATTATTCAATGTTATTGGAAGAGCATATAAATTGATTAATTGAAGAAAATGATCCAAATGAAAAAGTAGTATTGGAATAAGGTTAAATTTAAAAGTGATTTTCTGTGTTATTGCATAATGCACAAAGAAAATTAGGTGGAAAAACTGGTTGATTTTCTACCTAAAAAATACTAGTTTTTTTTTTTTATAAACATTAAGGGATAAAAGTGTTCCATTGTATTTCTGTTTTTCACCCTTTTGTTATTTGTCACTAATTTTTAGTAAATTACAAATATTTTTATTTCAACAAAATTTGATAGGAATGAATTACTTACTTTTCTATGAAATTAACATTCCATTTAGTGCAGATTTGTGTTATGTGGTACTTTTGAGGAACCAGTTAAGTGTATTTATTTAAGAATTGCAAAAACTTTAGGTATTAATTTCTTTATGCTTCATTATTTATTTTTTAGATTAATGGAAGCTGGTGCATGTAAGGTATATGCTATTCTTACTCATGGTATATTTTCTGGCCCTGCAATATCTCGAATTAATAATGCCTGTTTTGAGGCTGTTGTTGTAACTAATACCATTCCACAAGAACAACACATGAAAGAGTGTCCAAAAGTACAGGTTAGTATACAATTTCTGTAAGGCAATTAAAGGTACAATATATTTATAAGTATTATGTAATATTATAAGTCAGTTTTGTTATTAAAATTTGTGGTTTAAGGCTAGAATAGTATATTTACTAACTTAATAATTAAGTAAAATGATTTTTTAAAAAAGATATTTTGGAAGATATTTTTAAAACTCTTCTATGAATTCTAGACTAAAATTTCAAATTCCATTTAAACTTATCTATTATCTAAGTCTTTATTTCTCAAAATAACTATTTAATTAGTCATAGCTATTAAAATTATTTTGAAAAAAATTACTCTTATCTCTATACCTTTCTTTAAATGATCTGTGACTGAATAGCTTTTAATTCAAAATCTTGCAAATTATATCTAGTTATTTTAATCTATTTATTTTTAAAATATATTCATTGTAATATTTATGTTTAAAATAATTATTTCTTATAAAATAAACATTTTGTAAAATTTCATTTTTAAAATTGCTTGGCTTTCAAAATAGGTTGTTGTTTCAGTAATGTATCATTATTTTAAATAAATATTAAGTGCTGTTTATGCCTCTTTGTCTGATGTTTATTAAGTTAAAAGACTCATTATATCATGAAGTAATTTTTTAAAAAATTATATATTTTAAAGCAGTTTTATCATTTTTATTTCTTTTGGATAATAAATGTTTAAAGGTTTATTCTATTGAGGTAATTGCGAGAAATTTTTTTAGAAATTAGAAAATTTCATTGTACTTAACATGTTTTAAATTTAAAACAGAATTAAGTCTCAAAATTTTTAACTTAATTTTTTAATGTTAACCGATTTGAACGTAAAAATTTTCTTGCAGTTTCTATGTGTTGTGAGCTTTAAGCTTAATTTTGATCATGTATAATCTGCCCTAATAGTGTAAAACACAAATAATATCTTTTTCTTATTAAAAAAAATTGTTCCACTTTATTAAATTTTTATAATTTTTTAATCATTGCTAAAATGTTCTCATTTTTAGATTAAATTACTCCTTTTCAGAATTGAACAATTTTACCTTCCTGAAAAATCCTTCAAAAACAATTATCTAAAAATAGAAAACTTTGAACATTCTTCATTCATTTATCTCAACTTCACCGAGTCAAGTTATTGAAAAACACTCAAATTTACAGAACTACATTCTTTCTTTTTATTCTTCCAACTGTCATCTGTCTCCATTCATTATTGTTCCAACTGTTTCTTTCTCTTCAAATATCATTTTTAAAACATCTGTTTTATCTTGCAGTCTGAGTTAGTTTATGGTATTTTGATACTTTAGAAATCTGCTAATATTACAATAATGCACAATATATATAATTGATAAAAGCGGTGGCATACACAGACTACTTGGGGAGGGTACATTTTCAAAAACATATAGACAGAAGGGCTGAGGCGTAAGCTTTATGCTAAAAATTTTAAATCTCTTGAAATGGGGGACAGTTGAACCCTCAAATCCCATCCTTGTGAATGCCACTGGATAAAAGTAGTTACAATTATAAATGTAAATTAAAATGGATGATATTGTTACTTTTATTAAATTTAAATTATATTGTATTTCCAAAAAAAAAGTCAATGGTAAATAATTGAAATGTTTTAAGCAACACATGATTTAAAACAATTAAATGAAAAAAAAAAAGTTTTTTTTACATGAAATAATAATTAAGTTCTTCACAAATTCTTAGTTAAATATTATCTTGTAAATTTAAGTCGATTTGTTCTTATTAGAACTCCTTATGGACTAATATTCTTTGGAAATTATGTATTTCTTAATTAAATGTCTAATATTTGACTTAAGATTAAGTATTTATCTTTTTATTTGAAATGATGAATTTTTGAATATTTATGGTTTAAATTTTTATTTATTAATGAATTATTCAACCTGTTTTAAATTCTTAAGTTTTATTAATTCTGGAACGCTGTTTAAAAGAAACATTACATTGAATTTGAAAAATAATGTATAATTGTTCAATACTTAATGAACTTAATAAAGTGACATAATAAGAATCGGTTAGTTCAATTTATTTTGATTATATATATATATATTTTTAAAGTATATTACAAAAAATACCCAAATATTTCATTTTGTATTTTCATTTTTTTTTTTGAACAAATTTATCTAAGAATTTCTTCCTACTTTAATAAATCAATTTCTTTTTGTTTTATTTCATCCTATTTACTATGGCTACAAATTTCAGCCTCTTTATCTGGACACACTTTGCTTAAAATTCTTCATGATAATTTTCTTTTAATAAATTTATTGTGGAATGCCTTTCTGATATAATTTCAGCCAATTCAATTCATTATTTAAACAAAGAAGTAAATAGCTTCTGAACGTCTCTAAAGAATTTCTTGATGTTAATATTTTTCTAAATATAGAAGTTTGTCATTAAAAGCATGATTTAGATATCTAATAAAAATGAGTAACTGTATTTTTTTATGTGAAAGCTTTTTACTAAAGCTTAAAGAGGATACAATACCTTGTTTTATAAAACACATTAACTATACATTTCTAAAATAAAGTATCATTTTCAAGTAATCAGTTATTTTTAAAATTAAACCTCTGAATATATTATAACTAGTTATATTTTTGTAAAACATTTCTTCTCAATCACTATATGAAAGCAACAACAAAACAAAAATAACACTTATTAATTTCGTAATTTTTTCTTAATCACTATTTATTAAAATCTTTATTCCATGTACATGTTCATCAAAATTTTTCGAAAAATGCCTACTAGAAATTTCAGAACTGCATAGTAATTACCAAAAAGAAAAACCCTCTCTCAGGAAAAAATAGTGAATTATTTTTTTAAAACTATTGAATGAAGTTTTTATTATTACATTATTGTTATTTTAATTTAAAAAGTATTTTGTAAGTAAAATAAAAGATATAATGCCAATTTGTATTAATTTGTTCTGAACTTGTCAAATTAAGAAAAACTTATACATTTATAGTATCAATTTTATTCAAAGTGAAGTAAAACACTCAGCTTGATTGGTAATTTTTACTCCTAATTAAAAATTCAGTACATGCTTTTTCTTTGATAAATTTTTCAGTAGTTTTTCTAAACTGCCAAAATCCTGGACTGTTTATTTAAAAGGGGTGCCTTTTTGCATTGCAAATATTTTAACAATTTTTTAATTTTTGATTTCAGAATTACCCACTGTAATGCTAACCCGTCTTTTTTAGTGTTGTGGTTGTATGTTTGATCACTTTTTGTTCCAAACAATATAATAGAAACTTCAATCAACAGTTTCAATAATACATCATACATACTTTTTTGAAATGACTGATTTGAAGCCAATCTCTGCTGTCAAACCTCATACAAGGGAGTAGTGATCCCTTTCACAGAAAAAACAACTTTTGAAAAGTATCATGCATCTTCACCACTTGAATATTTAAAATGTTGATCAGTTAATAAGTTTTAGGATCAAAATAGTGTAAATTTTTGCTTTGGAGTGCTTAGCATGGACCTTCTTTCAGAAAATCATGTGTTAATTTCTGTTGTTTCTCTGATTTCTTGCTCAGTGATTTCTGCACTTTTCGTTCTTAACTTTAATATCAATATCTTGTAATTTTCTTTTTGAGTTTTAATTGTGTTTTTACATCACACTATTAAACAACACATGGTAGCAAAAAGCAATTTTTGTCATACATTCAGAAAATCATCTTGTTCCATTTAGGTTTCTTTTTAATAATAATATACAACTGACTGTACTGTAGGACCTGGGCTCAAGTCCTGGAGAAGGCATGGGTGTTTTTAAATGTATAGTGCCTTTGCAGCATGGGGTACTCTAAATAGCCATTGAGCTGTTAGTCCTCTTGTGAGGTGGGTGGAAGGGGAAGAGAAGTTGATGGCCCCTGTCTACCCCTAGGGTGTTCTCCCTCAAAATTGGGGGAGGGGGACAAGCCAAAATGTACTGTCACCTGTATGGTGCTCAAAGCTATGGCTAATGATAGCCCTGTCGCAATGAATTTTGTGGGCCTTGATCTGTCATCAGACATGTAGCAACAGTAACAACAACACAGTAACGTTTTATACGATCACTTCAAGTTAAAATTTCATGTTTAAGAATTCTAAAATGAAATAGTAGGATATTTTATTAGACAACATGTACATGTATCTACGTAAAATTCTGCACATGGATTAAAAAATATTAAGGTGAGACTATAAAAGAAACTGTTCTGATCATTTTTAAGGTATTGTGTCCCCTTATGATGAAAATTTTGTTTTTAAGTTTTCTAAGTAATCCCAATATGCTGTGCATGTTGAATATTCCATGTAGTTAGACTTGATTTATTTTATTTTTATTTAGAAGTATTTATTTTTATCATGATTTTTTTAATTGTATTTGATGTGTAATTTATTTTTTGAAATGGCATTTTGATTTTGATGCATATTTTGAATAGTCTAATTTTTTTCTCCTCTCAACACCATAAAATTATAGGTGTTAAAACACCTCATGTTTTAGTGCTATCCTTGTGTCTTTACAGTGCATTGATGTCTCAATGATACTGGCAGAAGCTATTCGACGTACTCACAATGGAGAGTCTGTTTCTTACCTCTTCAGTAACGTCCCTATGTAGACATGGCATTCCAATCCCACTAACAAGGTTTTCCATTCCTTTCGCATGTTGCAGTTACATGTGCCATATGTTATGAATTCATTTTAAAAGAAAAAAAAGGAACTGTACAAATTTGTAATGAAACGTTTTGCAAACTGAAATTTTTTCCCTTGCAATGTATAGCAAATGCATGCATCACCTTTGCATGTTATATAGAATGCATGGCTGATTACTATATAGAATTTACTATAAAACTATATATTTTTTTATTATATAGAAGTTTCCACTGATTTCATAAAGCATAATTTGTTTTAGAAAGGGTTTAATTTCAACAATTGAAATGTACTCAAATTTGTATAATTCAATTATATGTACATATAGCTCACTAATTAAAAAAAAGGATAATTATTTTCACATTGCGTATTATTTCTTTCATGGAAAATATGCAATATAATGATTTGTATATGAAATTATGAAATATATATTGATCAATTTTTCTTTTTTAGATATATAATTACATCAGTTTATTAAAATTTCTAAATGTTATTTCCTTTTGTTTTATAATAAACACACTATTGCTGTTCAGAATAATTATCCAAGATATTATCAAATATTTATTTGGATTTTGCTTTTAATAGTTCTTAATTTTCTTTGAAATGGTATAGATCACATATGAGGAGTATCTAAATTAAACTTTTAAAATCTGTGGTTATACAGCATTTTTTTAGTACTTCCATTTTGATTTCTGAAATTATTTTTAAAAAAGGATACATTGTTCTTTAAAACATTTAAAAGCAATAAAAGTTATTTCATAGAGAAAGATATAATTCATTCACCTTGGACTTACGTGTTAAACTGGATTTTCTGATATGTGATTTCATATATTTAAATTTACAAAATATTTTGTATAAGTTAAAATATCTAGTCTTGATTGTAAAATAACCAAAACAAAAGAACATTTAATAATATTTCAATTATGTGTCTTTTTGTATATTTTATCATGGGGTTAAGCAGAAAATCTATGATGGAAGCAATATTTTAAAGTTATTCCATGTTATTTCATCATATAGATTAATATCTTCAAAATATTTTATGCTCTTTACAGCAAAGTTTTGTATGGCTACACTATGCATTTTTGTATTTTATATATGATGGAATTTAATGAAACCATGTTAAATAAGCATTAACATGATAAAATTAAATTTTTTACTATATATCTTTCCTTTTGTTGTTTCAGCATCTATAACTATTCCAATGTGTTATGAGTTGTTAAAATCTGTCTATCCAATCAACATTGAATTACTTTTTATTATTGATCAACCTCTTTGTTGCTTTTTCAATTTCAGTGTTTAGATGTGTCTCGATTTTTTAGCGAAGCTATCCGCAGAATTCATAATTGTGAACCATTAGGACCTATTCTAAGTGAAGTACCTTATTAAGTGAAAGATCTTTGTTTAGAAAATTGACAAATGTGTTTGCTGTCTTTCATGTAATTCAGCTTTCCTTTATGTGCCTTCTAGTTAGTTTTTGTATATTTTGAATTGTTTCATTAGTACATTCAGTCTAACTAGTATATGTGTGTGTACCGAGATTGTTCATTTATTTTTTATCATTAATTTATCCAACTCTAAAATTAGTTATATCATCACAAACTAAAAATTAAAAGTCTTACTGTATTTTAATCTAAAAGTAAAATGATAGCCTAAATTACATGGGGGAAAAACATAGTAAATTGTCTTGAAATATTGAAAAAAGGTGTAATTAATCTATAAGCATGTTTGTATTGAAAATTATCATTATGTAATATTTGAATTCTTTGAAAAAATAGCAGTGAAAACAAAATCGTAATAAATTAATATGACTTTCTGTAAGGTTCTACAAAATTACTTTCAAATTACATTCTAGTGTGTGTAGTTGGAAAATTCCTGGCACTGGATAGATTCCTCATTTGTAATATAACTTGTTAATTTCTAATATTACTTTTTAAAGGAAACACACAGTTAATATATATATATATATGTAACATAATATTTTGATGTCAAGTATCGTAAAATGAATTCGTTAAAGAATCTGGCAGGTTAAAATGAAACTTTTATTTATATATTTATTCAATTTATAGTTGGAATTTTTAAGTTTTGTTTTTCTTCTGTTACATCATCAAATCATATTTTGATTGAAAATAAAATTATTAAGTTTTGTGTTTACACATTTATGACTTCCATTAAAAGAGTTTCTCAAAACTAGTGTGATTTGGAAACGAATACGAACAATCATCATTGGCATCTATAATTTATTTTAATTAATAGCTTCAAATTAGCTGTATGTATAGCTGTTTTGAAAGAGATGAAATAATCAAGAGAAAGCTGATTATCATAGTTGTGTGCTTTCATGTCTCCTTCAGTACTAGTAAAATTTACTGTTTTTTTTTTCCCCTTAGTTAGTGTTGTAGTAGATTGATTTTTTTAAAAAAATGCCTTCTTTATATAATGTCAAAATGTAATTTAAAAAAAATTCTTCTGAATACTTTTGGATTGTTGTTTGTAAATCAATTATAAAATAGTAGGTTCTGAAAAATTGGTAATTTTTATTTATATTAAGATGCTCTATATGGCACTGTTTATTTGCAGTTAAAAACTAATATAAGTAAATAATAACTAATTAGGCATATTTTTGTACATTCTTTGATAGTTTAAATATTGATCACCCTTATGTACATTTCAATACCATTCAGAAGAAAATTTTATTATCTGGGATTCTCTTTCTTTCGTATTTGTCAATATAATTAAGTGTAAATGTAACATATTATTTTTCTATTAATGATTATGTGATGTAAAGAGAAAAACTTGGCAGTGATTTATTGAAACTTAAAAATCCATGTTTCAACTAATAATGATAATGGCATAACATAATTCAATAATGTATAATATTTTTAATGTAACACATGTATTGAGTTTGTTTTATAAAGAAAAATGTTATCTGTTAAAGAGATATTTTTACTTTTATGCTTCTTTCACACTTTCAAAAGGGTATGCATTACATTAAAATTTGTATTTTCTTGTACAATGTTTAACTCCCCCGTCCCCTTTTCTATTTACAAAATTTTTGTATATTTGATTCCATTGTATACAGATTATTGTTAAGGAAGTATTTTCATTAGAAGAGAGTAACATTTTTTTTCTTAATGATTACAAAAAAAAAATGTTTTATAGCATACATCCATCAATTGGCTAAAGAAAAATAAATTTGTTTTAAAAAGTTAACTAGACTGATTCAAAGAATAAATGTATTGGTTACAACATTTTTTTTTATTTCTTTTAATTATATTTTTTAAATATAATATGTCCTATGTTTTCTGCTTTGTATAGAGGTTTTGTTTTTAAAAACATGGATGCTTAATAATAAAAAACGAATCATGAAATTTTATATACTACATGAATTTCTATTTTCAGTTCCCTTCCTACATCATAAATTTGTAATTTCTTTTCCTTATAAACATTGTTTTCAGCATTACATTGTCATGTTTAAAAGTTAATTAGTATAATATTTCTGTGAAGGGCTGCTTTTTTCATACATAATGTAAAATGCTTGTTGTAATTATAACGAAACTACAACACTGGCATTTATATTCTGGATGAAGTAAATTTTGTGATACTTTCAAAAGAAAACTGTCATATTTATAAAAGAGGATAAAATTTAAAAATCTTTTCAAATAGTTAAGAAATATTGTGAATTGATACTGCCAGTGTTTCCACATAATCAATGATGAACAAACTTTTTTTTTTCCTTCCTTTTTTAATAAGTTGTGAGTATTTGCATTTAAAAAATGTGTTTGTGTTCATGAATTGAAATATATATAAGTGTATTATGATTAATTCATTATATTTTCATGATGAAGTTTTCCAACTGGATATTCAAGAATATATGCATATATAGAGAATATATGATAAATATAGTATAATTCTTAGATAATAACATACAGAAAATATCAAAATAGTCAATGCATACAGACAAAAAGAAATAAAAGTTTAAACCTAAGTTCAATATTTCCATTGTAAAATTTACAAAGTATTTTTATTACACTGTTGATTGTGGAATTTTTTCCCCCTCCTTTTGAATGATAGTTTTATCTTATCTATTGCTGTTACAATTATTCAGAAAAGTGATATATTTTCCAAGTCCATCTCTGTAAATACTTTGAGCTTGTAACTTCAAGGTGGATAATAAAAACTTATTTTTTGAATGTACTGTTTTCCTTTACTATTGAATCTTTGATGCAAAATATCTATTAATGGATATATGCTCATATTCACAAGAAAATTATTAGCATTTTGGAAACAAAATATAACACTAAAAGAATTGTTATGAATAAATGTGTAACCCTTTAACATCTGATGGAAGTTTTCAGAACTTGTTACAGCAAATCAAAAGCTTGTTGCAGTTATTAGTAAGAACTTACGTCACATTTGGAAGTAATTCTGAAGAGAAACTTAAATTTGTTTCTGTTGCTTTAAACAAAATTTTTCTTTTCTAATCTGGTAATGACAAAAATAATCAAGTAGTCTATTTGTATATACTCTTCAAAATTGAAAAGTTCAGCTTTGTGTAATTCATATATTGGGTTGTTCGGAAAGTCATTTCGTTTTTTTTGGGGAACATGAAAGACAGTTTTCGTATAATGAATAAATATTTTATTAAATTATATATTGGCCATTCTGGTCCAACACCTTTTGCCATCTTTCTGGCAGTAACATAATTCCCCTCTCATAAAAGTTTTGGTCCTTGCTGGCAAAAAACTGGTTCAGGTGGTTTTTGACATCTTCATTTGAGGTAAAGGTTTTGCCATCCAAAAAATTTTGCAGGGACCGGAACAAATAGTAGTCGGAAGGCACCAGATCTGGAGAATATGGTGGATGTTGCAGTACGTCCCATTCAAGCTGTAAAAGTTTTTGGCGAGTGACCAAACTTGTGTGAGGTCTCGCATTATCCTGGTGGAACACTACACCCTTCCTGTTGATTAATTCGGGCCTCTTCTCTTTAAGTGAATCATTCAATTTGTCCAGCTGATGACAATAGACTTCTGAATTAATCGTTGTATTGTCCGGCAAAAGCTAAAAAAAAAACGATTCCTTTGACAATCCCACCAAACGGAGAGCATCACCTTTTTTTGGTGAATGTTGGCTTTTGACACGCTTTGAGCCGGTTCATCTTTTCTGCTCCATGACCTCTTGCGTTTAACGTTGTTGTATACAACCCATTTTTCGTCCCCAGTAATAATCCGCTTCAAAAGCGCGACGACACAAATTTCGCTCCGTAAGGACATGGGGCACCCACACATCGAGCTTCGAAGTTAAGCCCATGCCTTTCAAATGGCCATAAACAGTCGAATTCGACAAATTTAATCTCTCACCGATCTCTCGTGTGGTTATTCGCCGATTTGCATCAACTAATGCCTTTATCGCATCTTTGTCAGCTTCGACCGGCCTTCCAGACCGTGGTGCATCTTCGACATCAAAATTGCCGGATCGAAATTTTGCAAACCAGTTCTGGCACTGGCGTACTGTTAATACGCCTTCTCCATACACATCGGTCAATTTTTTTCTCGCTTGGACAGCATTTTTACCTTTTCTGAAGTAAAAAAGTAAAATATGACGAAAATGCTGCTTATTGCTCTCCATATTTAAAAGGGCACCAACCAAAAACTACTGCGTAGAATTAATAGAACTTTTTCACACACAAGCCTTGCAATATCAGCTCAAGACATATAATGGTTATGCGGCTTAAGTGTGAAGTTGGTTTCGAAAAAACGTAATTAAGTCCTCTGACGGGAAAAAACGAAATTACTTTCCGAACAACCCAATATATATATATATATATATATAACTCAAAAAGGTAATCAAACTTTGAAATAAGAAAAGTTATATCACAGTACTTAAGTTTCAATCTACACTATTAAAATTCGTAGGTTAACAAACGTATTTATCTTTGAATCTATGCGACCCAATTTTCTCACGAACCACACGACGCAGAAACTCGCCAAAGGTACCAAAATTTCGGGAAAGATCCGAGGAATCCGTTGTGACCATTTATATTCCAATTAGTTAAAAAGATATTAATTAAAAACCTTAAAACGCATAATTGTACCATTTTTACCGCCAGGGGAAAATTCGGAGCTTTTTTTTTCCCAGACGTTTTTAAAACGCGATGTAATTTTTTTCATCAGACTCACACACAAAAAAAATTACAGATTCGGAAAGATCATTTATTTCGCCACGATATGCTATAATTTATTTTACAAAATAATTATATTTTGTATTTTTTACGATTTTTTTAAAATGAGTCGAAATCGGTACCTTTTTTTTTTAATATGAATTCTAAATTGTTCCGCTTGCACTTTATTTCACGTTAATGAAAAAAATATTTTACACTAAAAAAGTTCATGTTTTTCTCTTTTAGAATCGGTCATTTAAAAAATTTAATGTCAAAAACTTTTTTTTTTACGATTTTTCAAAAAATACTCAAAATTTTATTTAAATACTTAATAACTTTATTTATAAAAATAATCTCACAAAACTTTTTTTCCGTGTGTACAATGATATTATACGTAATCTGTACAAAGATTAATAAAATATCTTAAAAATTACGGGTTTTTTTTAAAAAAATGTGTTTTTCGTTTTTTCCCTTTTCTGCGACAAATATGTAAGCATTACTTTTTGTTTAAAAATTACCGTTGTTTGCAATCGATATATGAAGTTTGAAAGCATTAACTTAAAAATGAAGCCCGAAAATTTTTTTGTAACTTTAACAAATAACGCAATGCGTAAATGAACAAATCCTTTATTTTTAAAAGTCAATTCAATGCCTTTTCCCGTAGGAACCTATAGCGTGATTGTCTAGAACGCTTCTTTATAAAATGGTGGTTCCTAGGTTCGAAACTGAAAAGGATATTCAATTTCGCATTGCGTAATCGGTTAAAGTTTAACTTTTTTTTTCGGGCTTCATTTTTAAGTTAAAGACTTTAAACTTCATATGTCGATTGCAAGCAACGGTCATTTTTAAACAAAAAATGTAACAAACATAATGCTTAAATATTTCTCGCAAAAAGGGAAGAAAACTAAAAACAATTTTTTTTAAAAAAAAAAACGTAATTTTTAAGTAATTTTTTCAATCTTTGTACAGATTTATAAAATTATGTTTTTTTTTTAAAAAAAATTGTGTTTTTCGTTTTTTTTCCCTTTTTGCGAGAAATATTTAAGTATTATTTTTGTTACATTTTTTGTTTAAAAATTACCGTTGCTTGCAATCGAAAAATGAAGTTTCAAGGCATTAACTTAAAAAGAAAGCCCGAAAAAAAACTTTTCATTTTTTTTTTCTTTTTTACAAAACAACGAAACTTTGCATGTAAATAAATGAATTTAAAAAAGGTTTATTGATTATTAAATCATATTTTAGAAAATTACTTTGCATTTTAAAAAATAAGATAATTACTGTAATTATATAAATATTTATATATTATACTTCATAAATATAATTATTAATAAATAATACTTTTTGTAATAAAAAACATTAAATAGTATTTTATATTAGAATTAGTTACAAAAAGTTTTATAAAATGATATACAATACGTTATAAAAAGATATTGTATAAATTATTATTATAATACATAAAATTATTGTTAAAATAAGGAATATGTTAGTTTTGTATAACATATATATATACTTTTTTTTTAGTCAGATACGCGTGTTTACATAATTTACTAAACACAGTGGAATGAAAAAGGTTAAAATTAAAATAAAATATCAAAATGTTTTTATCAGATAGTTCTTTTTTTTTTTCAGTACATGTATATATATAGCTAGGCTTTCCCCCATACTGTTTTTTTTTTCTAACTTATATATATTTATATGTTTAATCAAACATTTAAAAACGTTCAGAAAAAAGCAATCGTTTCAATAGCTATTTGTAAATTTTTCTTTTATTTATTACTTATAGAAATTTGATTTTAATAAATATAAATATTTTTTTAAAAAGATTATTCCATTACTAAATGAATTCTTTGTTAATTAAAAAGTACATCGTCTATTATTTTGGATCAATATACATTTTAGAGACATTTTTAAGCGAACTATATGTAACGATTGATTGATTCATGAAAAAAATCTTATAAATCTATTTTATTATTTTAAATTCTTAGAAACTAACTAGTATTAAAAAAATGATGAACGTTTTACTTTTAGCACATCAGAATCGTTTTCTTTTTATTGCTTCACAATAATTTTTTAATTTTAAAGTAATGTGTTTTTTTTATAAGTCATACATCGAAATTTGAAGCTATATCTTATCTGTGAGAAGGAGGGGAAGATAGAACAATAATTTTACACTAAAAAAAAAACCGTGTTCGGGCTATAGAGAGGGGAAAGAAACCTGTCTTAAATTAAAAATAAGTGGAATGGAACAAATTTCGAAAAAGGGAAATTTTTTGACATAATTTTAGAAATCACTCACATTGTGCGTGTACAAACACACACGCAGAAATCCTGGTGTCATGAGGAAAAGAGAAAGCCCGAGCAACGCCATATAAATAATAAAAATGACTGATTCTAAAAGAGAAAAGCACGAACTGTTTTAGTGTAAAATATTTTTTTCATTAACGCGAAAGAAAGTGCAAGCGGAACGATTTAGAAATCATATTCATAAAAACGTATCGATTTCAACTCCTTTTAAAAAAAATCGTAAAAAATACAAAATATAATTATTTTTTGTGTGAGTCTCATGAAAAAGTTCCGAATTTTTCCCTGGTGGTGAAAAATTGTACTAATTATGCGTTTTAAGGTTTTTAATTAATATATTTTTAACTAATTGGAATATCGGAATATAAATAGTCAAAACGGATTCCTCGGATCATACCCGAAATTTTGGTTTTTCGGCGAGTTTCTGCGTCGTGTCGTTCGTGAGAAAATTGGGTCGCATAGATTCATAGATACGTTTGTTTACCTTCGGATTTTAATAGTGTAGTGTAATGATCTCACTCAATTCTAGGCTAACTATTTATTTCACAGGAAATTCATCAAAATAATAAGTAAAAGGGTATATTCTATGATTACAGTTCAATATCAATTTAGAGTCTCTTTCGCACTCTTCCGTTCCTGGGTTTTCCCAGCCAGGAGACCGCTGCACTTCGCGGGCTCGTTATCGCTATCGCTCAAGGGACGTCCGAACCGCTCCCTTCAAAGATCCAGTCTTTTTCTCTTCTCCGGAACCTCTCG